>OZ021732.1:71868916-72219416 GCA_963978545.1 Linyphia triangularis
ATTGCATAGATAAGTAACATTTAAAATAGCAACTCTGAAGAATTTAAATAGAGAACATGTTCCAGTTATATATTTTTGAAGTTTATTTTAAGAAAATGCTGCTTTTTTGAAATAGTTTTTGCTTTTACTAATGAATTCATGACATACTACCATGTTAAAACAATGATGAAAGTTTTAACCTTGTGTATTAAAAATGGCAACATGATTTTGGTTTCAATTTTCAATTTCAAAACCAGTGTTGAAAACTTTTCAATTTCATTGTGTCTAAATAAAAATATTATCCTTATGTCATTTCATCATTTGATAATTTACAAAAAATGAGCAAACATGAATCAAAATACAGACATTTTGCATTTGTGCCAAGTTGGAAACTTGACCGCAGTTGACAAATGTTTGGAAGAAGGTATTCTTGAAATATTTTTTGTATTATTTATATGTTCCTTTATTTTATGTTCCAATATTATAGGCAAGGTAAATTGCCATTAATTTACAGATCCACAAAAATATCAATACTTAGATATGTCTATTTATATTTAAGTCCACATTTTGCGCGGTTGTTCTTTCTCTCTTTTTTTTAAATTTCAGTTGTTTGAATAAAAATGAGCACTAATAAGCAGCGTAATGAAAATAATCATCTAATAAAAAATGAACCAAGGAAGTGGTAAAACATTGTATGTTTTTTAAGTGAAGGCTTTTTAGTTATACTCAACAAAATTTAGCTACATTGTTTTGAAATTTTGTTGGACACAAAAAGCTCGAACCGCCTTGATTAGGACCAGCAACAGGACTTTCCTGTGGAATGCCTCAGCTGTGAGTGGTAGACCAGGCATTAGTCTGTACCAACCCTTTTAAGGGAGTAAAGAATAAATGTTGCTGACGGCGCCAGATAATCTGAAAACAACCAATTAAGGGACTAAAAGAATCTTCTGGGCAGACTTTTGGGTTTGGCGAACAGTCGACAAGATAATAATTAAGGACATGAAAATTCAAATTAATTCCAAATTATCATGTGAAGTAATGATATACTTAATTTTTTTTGGTGTTGATAGGTTTAGAATTTTTTTAAAACAACAAAGCAGCATATGAACAGCAACATCATACACACATGTAAAAATTAAAACTATTAATCAAAAAATAATGTAGGATAAGATTTTTTATATTTATCTTAAGATTTATAATTTTACTGGGCACATTACATTTCAAAATTATGTGTATGGTACCATTTTGCATGCAAGCATTAAAATTACTGTAAATCGATCATTTAAAGTTTGTTTAATTTGGATGCTCTTCTATTAATTGTGTATTAATGTACAATTCCCGCATTTCTTAAAAACAAGTGAAATTAGTTTATATTTATGAAGAATTTCTTTCTGATTCCAAATATTCAAACAAAAGTTCTTTAAAAAAATTAGTTATTTAAATACTAAGAAAAGAAAATGCCCGGAAACCTCGTCCGATTGCAGTCTGATTAAAATACTTTAGTTGTAACATTAAAACTTCCTTCCGTTTCTATGGTTATCGTGAGATTTCTGCCAAATAATTGGTGTGAGTTTTTTAGGCAATTGCCATATCCCATGCCAATTGGCTCGAGAAACTTGCAAAACTGGTTTCTGCTGTTGCATTTCAAGTTAAGTTCGGAACAACTGACGTCATATTACATTCGAGCCGAAAGAGTTGTTTTTCATGTCCACATAAACCAGCAAACTCGCGTTGCAAATTTAAAAAAAAAAAAAATGCAGTGAGCAGAATTTTTTTTGTTTATGGCTTTTTGAAACATAGGGTGGCTATAGCCACCCATTAACGATTTGTTTTAAGAATTATAAATGATTTGAAGGTTGTTAGTTTGGATGAGTTGGATCTGCAATTTGCCGATTTTTATCTGGTACCCGGTTAACGAAAGAGTACCTTAATTTGATAAACACACTGTGTGTGTGTACATTAGAAATTTTTCTCCACACACACAATTACAATTGATCGATATTGAGGACTTCAATGCTTTTGTCTTTCATTAAAGTGAGGATTTCCTGTTGAAATTTTCTGTATCTTATTTCAAAAATTCGAAAGTGTGTGGGTTGTTTTTATCCTTTTTCTTGATGAAAACTTACTTGTAAGAAAAGCACATTCACAAAAGTGAGTTGATTCACTGAGTTTATGTGTCGCTTCTGGTTCGGTAAAAGTTAGGGATGCAAATTCCAACATTGTAATTAAAACTGCGACACTGTTTTTTTATGCTGAATCTTAAATTTTTTTTCACATTAAATTTTTACTTTATTACGAATAATTTTTTGGCACCAATCTCGTTATGAAATTTCTGTATTCAAATGCAAAGAACACATTTTTCTGAACTTTGGTAGAATGGTCAATTTCTGAACAGAATAATTTTAATTTTGTCTATTACTTTAAAGTAAAATAAATGTTAGAGTAGCTTTCCTCTAACAAAATACATGCATGGCGAGTACGTTATGTCTATTTTCATGTGAATTGTTAACCCTAAAATGCATAGTTTTGTGTCATGGTTATTGCTAAATCAAGCTTGTTGAGTAAAATTTATTAATATTAAGAAATCATAATATTAGATTGATTCTAATCATCTTAGGAATTGATCCTGACTTTCAAAATAGCGAAGGAGAATCCCCATTACAAATTTCATCTGCCAATGGATTTTGTGACATAGTGAGTTTTCTTTTGCAAAAGGGCGCTTCAATAGACCTTCCCAATAACTATGGCTGGACTCCGCTCATGCATGCTGCTAAACATGGACATTCTACCACTGTCTCTCTGTTGTTAAAGATGAAGGCAAAAGTTAACATATCTAATAAACTTGGTAAGTGTTTTTTCATTATAGTACTACATAGGTTTCTTTGGAAGAAAAAAGGAAGATATTGTTTTTGGCAAATCAGTGATATATTATTATTGAGTGACAGTTATTTAGTTAGTGGTCTTTGCAGTTTGGGTAAAACTTCCAAGTACGGTACGGATTCTGCGCAAAGAATTGCTGTGCCAAATTTTGTCAACCATAAGCAGTTAACTTGTTTTTTTAAAAAAATTGCAGCGGCTGTCATTTGTTGGCGAAAATCACCTTTGCACAGAATCTGTATTATACTTAGAATTTTAACTGTAGTGTGTTGTCAATTTGGCCACCGAGTGCTGCCAAACCCCTAAATAAAAAACTGCTCTATGATTGAATCATACTATCAAGTCATATACTTGTGCAGGGTGTCCAGTTATAAGGAAAATTTGGAAAATTGGAAAAAATCAGTAAATTGAATTTTTTTTAATGATCATGTATGGGAATTTTTGTTAAAGCAAAACAAATCAGGGAACTTAATTATTTTTACTCAAAAGTTAAAAAGAAAGATAATGCTTGATTTTCACATTTATGCTATTCTTCTTTTCATATTCTTCACATAAGTTATTTTCTAATTTGATTAAGTTTTGAAGAATTGTTTATTTTTATTTAATGGTTTAATCAATAAATTTAATATTTATAGCAAAATTACAAATTGCTTTTTTTGTGCAAAGAATTTCTTTAAATTTAACTTTTAGTAATTTACTTTATTTTTGTAAAAGTACGATAGGCTTGGAATCATCAGCGAAATTCACATTTTCCCTTCTGGACAGTCTGTTGGTCTTTTTTGAACAAGTGTGTAGACAGGCTTTAGGATTGTTCAGTCATAAGAATAACAAACTTAAAATACAATCGAAAGTATTTAATACAAAATCAATTTAAAAGTAGCTCTCACAATTTAGAACTCAGATTTGAAAATGTTTACCATACATCCAGTCCCATAATTATCAAAAAGAAGTAGTGAAGGTGTGATTGTACTACTAAATTTCTATAAAGCAAAATTATCGTATATTTATTCAATTGAAATTAATAAACCATTAGTTTTTGCACTTTGTTAATCATTGAATTATTAATGTAGCTTTTAATTCATTTTGAAGTAAACGTACTGCCTAACCAATAATGAGTCAAAACGATATTACTCAATGAAAATATGCATTTCTATAGATTACAGTCATCCAGTGGTGGTAGAACTAAAAAGCGTCTGGAATGTCGAGTGAGTAGAATATTCCACAAAGTAATCTATTATCTTTTTTTGTAGTTAGACAATCGCCACTGGTTTACAACTAGTCGGACCTAGGAGTCTCCAGGGATCGCATTTGCCCTAAAATTCCTAATATTCCTTAAATTTTTGTTTCTCCCTAAAATTGTATTTAAATTTTTTGCTAATCCCTAAAAAAATTAAAAATACCAAAAATTCATGATTTTCCTCCAAAACTCGCGAAAAAAACCTGATATATCTGCAACAGAGAAAATGTTTTCTGAAATCTTAATTATTAAAATTTTAATTACTGACAAACTAAGTTTACGTTTTTCTAAGAAGTTAAACGTTACATTAAAAAAAAAAAATCGGAATTTTTTTTGCTGATATTGATACAAGTTTTGGAAAGAGTATGTTTGTGTTAGGAGCATCTAACAGCTTTTAAAGAAATATCCCTAAATTTTTTGGAATTGTCTCTAAAATTTTTAGAATTATCCTGAAAATATTCCTAAACTTTTTGGAATTATCCCTAAAATTCTTACCAAATTTTTTTAGAAAACTCATTGCGCCTCCTGGGTTTCTTGATGAATAATTGTGAATTTAAGGAATTGTATTATCTTATTTAAAAATGAGCAACAAATACGTATTGCTTGTATATTTGCAACTCTAAAATTATTCAATACCTGATAATTTTTATTAGTTTTAAAAGTAAACCTTGTATATGGAACTTCAAAGATGAAATCTTAAAATGCCTCATATCTACTTCAAAGGCTTGAAAATTTAAATGTGTTCCTACATAATTTTTTTTTCCATTTACAAGTTTCTTCATATTGTTGATTTGACTTAAGTAATGCAAATAACCCCAGTAGCAGAAACTTTTCTCCCAGTCTGCGACACTAATTTGGGTATTAGAAAATAATTTGCAATGTATTTTTTTTTTTAAAGTTTGCATAAAATACATAAGTACCTTATTCGTTAATTTTATCAAAAATTCCTGTTTTACATAAACATAGAAATTTGGCAAAATAAATTAAATATTTAAACGGAAATATTTAAAATTATTGTATTTTAAAATGAAATTCAAATCATTCTGTATAAATTAAAACCAAACAGTGAAAGTGATCTTCATACTAAACACGGACATAACGGCTGTCCCATCAGCACAAGCCTCGGCGAATGACACCAAAACAGCATCGCAATTCTCGCTGATAGCTGCTATTAAAGCGGTTTAAACCTAGGGGAAAATTACCACTACTCCAAAGGAAATATCTAAAATTACATGAAAGTCACAATCTGCAAGAATTACCATTATACCAATGTAAATATCGGCGTTAGCGCCCAATATATTGGTAGATATTTGGAAATTTATGCAATAGAGACTATTACACTCTACAAAATTGACCATCATAACCACGTAAATCTCGGCGATGATGACAACTTTTGAGGCGTAAACCTTCGAAATAGTGGTTACTATATCGGCATAACATTTGCCGAAAAGGAGCATCGCAATGACGTAAATATCTGCAATATCTCCCATCTTAGCATTGCAATTTTCAGCAATAGCGGTCCTTACATCAGCATAACTTTCAGCTCAACTTTCAGTGTAGCTAACTACTACCCACCAATGAGTGAAAGGAAATAAAACTAGTTATGCTTCTATACAATCTCCGTAAAATCGTGCATGGAGAGCATAATGATTCCAATTCCTCTTTCATGAAATGAAGTATCGTGCATGTGTGTTGACTCAAATCACCCAACTTGCAAATTGGACTAAAAAATAATTTTTTTTTAAAGTCAGATTTGTAAAATTATCTGCAGGCTGCTGAAAAATCTGCGAATTCCGTCTTCTGTCTCGCATTTTCTGCTCCTGGGCAAATAACTTATTAGACCTATTCTTTGTAGCAGTGTAACTTTTTTTTTTCTTACATCAATGCTTTTCTTTTAATTGTTGATGGCTGCATTCTAGTATGTACATTCTTTCAATAACATATTTTAGGTTTAAGTCCTATTGTAGCAGCAGCATGGAGTGGTGATTTAACTACCTTGAAATTACTCATGGAAGCTGGAGCAATGGTGGATCATATGAGTTCTCCAAATGAAAACAATGAATGTGACCTATCTTCTCTTATGGCGGCAGCTTTGCAAGGCCACGAAGATATTCTTATATTTTTATTGGAAGAAAGAGCATTAATTAATCAAGTGTCACCAGTAACTGGTAAATAATATGTCTTTCTTATTTGAGTATGTTGCAAACTTGATATTTTTGCAAATTTTGTGTTTTGTTTTGAGACACATTAAAAATCATTTTTAAAACTATTGGATTTAGTAATAAAAGTTTGTTTTGTGTAAAGTAATTTTTTTTATGAATTTCAACCCATACTTCCATTGTTGTTTATAATGTGCTCTTCCTGGGGTTGTAGCTATAAGAGTGGAATTGTCAAAAGGCAAATAACTGAAATTTGAGTGCCTCATATTTTCATCAATATTTCTTTTGAGCATGTCTGCACATTAATAAAGGTGATGTGTTAATTTTGTAAAACATGTTTTATTTTTATTGTTTACATGGTACTTGTTTGTTTGAATCAACACTACGTCTGTCCTTGATCATTTTGACTGTTCTAAAGTTATATAGGATTATAATTAATTATTAACTCACATTCGAATGTGAAAAGCACGATGCTCGATGAATGGGAGTTATGGAGTTAGATACTTCAAGAAGATAGAAGATTAACTGATTTTTTTAAAGTTTACTGGACCACCAAGAAAAAAACTTTTTATGATGTGTTTCCTTGTCATTGCTCCTTACCATATGGTCCAACTATGTTAGTTTTTATAGTGGTGTCTGCCAAGTTGAAGACTTTTGAGTGTTCTTAGTAGTCACTCTATACCTTCCTCATCTGGAGAATTATTTTTTATTAAAATTGCATTCACTGATTTTACGACTTCAGAGACTTATTTGAATAGAGCATACAATTTATGTTTTTGTTAAAGCAAGTAATACATTAAATGTAGTAAATGCAAGATTTTTATTTTCATATCCATTGAATTTGTTATAATATAATCTCATACTTTGAAAATTAACTTAAAAATTAGTTTAAATTTATATATGAATATAATACTTCCTCAAACATATGCTACAAAGTTGTGTAAACCTAGGTGTACTCTTCTGTTAGACTGGTACTAGATAAAAATCACCAAACTGCAGCGATAACTCATTCAAACTAATAACTTTTCGATCCCTGACAAAGTTGCTATAGCAACTCCTGAACTAATGAATAAAAATAATTTCCCACAGGATTAAAATATTTGTGTGGGAACATTTCAGCTTGGCGATATCTGCACCAACTTTCAGACTTGGTGGCTTTTGGTACCCGTCCTATGGAAAAGTACCAACCTAGGTATAGTTGGTCCACACATTTGTTGCTTTATATTTATCGAAATATGTATAAAGGGGTTTAAACTAGGAGAAAAAGGTGGGTCATTCCATGGTAACTTACTTTACATCTTTACGTTTGGACTCTTTAAGTTAATTGTTTTTATAAATATAATAGCAAAAAGTAATTGAAAACAAAATACTCATTTGATTTCTTAAATCAACTAATAAAAACTTAAGTTTTAATGCAAATAATAGAATTTTAATGATATTTTAAAATTTATAAAATTGATTTAAGTGTAGTAACTTACATCACACCAAAAGGGAATAGAGTAAAAAATTCTTTTAGCTTTTAATAAAATTATGCTCTTTTTAACACTTTGGTGTTTTAAATTTATATACATTCCCTTCTTTAATCTTTAAGAATTACAATTATGCAATTTAAAATTATCTCTATAAAACATGTACTTTCATATAAATTTAATTAAAAGTAACTTGCGTTGCAGTAATTTACTTTACACGATTGCATGTTTCAGAAATGATATAACAATTGCTTTATTTTTATTAAACTAACTTATGCCTTAAGTTACTAAGAGGTTACAAAAATACTGTAATGGTGTGTGTATAATTTACATTATTTTACAATGATCAAAATTTAAAATTATTATATTATTGAAGATAAGTAAAAAAGAAGAATATTTATTCTTCAAGTAGTAAATATTTTTCTTCCAATTTGTAATGCCCACTACTACAGATTTTTTTATTTTATTAATCAAATCTTTCTTTTTATAGAAAATTTCATCTGGAATATTGGTTTATTTCCAGTTGGAATTAAATCTTTTATAATAAAATGATAAGCTTTAGACGAAATTCAATGGCTTTTCTGTCAGAAAACTTTTAAGTGGAGATTTTAATATTCTGCAGTGTGGTAGTAGTAGTGGGGGGGGGGGGGGGTATATAAGCTATGAAAAATAGATTCACCAGTTTTGACTTGGAATTTCTTTCATCTGTGGTGATTTTGTATTTTTTTTTAGTTGTGAAGGCTGATTTTGAGCTACATGCACAAAATGTTCAGCTTTATTATCAATTGGTTTTCTTATTAGCACTCTAACACTTCTTTTAAAATCTACTCTCCAATAACATATTAGTACTATCAAAATGTAGAAATCAATATTGGTACATAATATAATAATAAAAATCTCTAAATCGAAATGCTTGGACTTGATTTGAAAGATTGTTTAGTGGCTATAATAATGCAACTAAAACTGAACCTGAGGGAGTTCCTAGGAGGAAAAAAATAATTCAAATTATTTATATTTTCTTTAGACAGTTTTGAAATCATGAGTAAATAAATAATTTTTTTTAGAATTCTAAATATTTTATGGAAAATTCTCCATTGATACCTCAAGTTCTATCCTTTTTGTAACTTATGTTACACATTTTAATTGCATATTTAATGATAAAAAATAGATATGAAATAAAAGTATAGATTTCTGTTAATTTCGTATCTATATCTGAGAAATACTTATATTAACAAATACTTTTTTTTTTTAACATCAAACGAGAGTAAACACATTTCTGATAACTTATGTTACACAAAACAATCTATTTTAAAATCAATGAAGTAAAACAATATAATCATTGGAAAAACTTGTTTAAACCATTTTTACTATTATTTAAGGTAATATATTTAATTTAAAAATCCCCAGTATAACTATTGACAAAAAGATAAGTTATTTTACCCACTTTAAAAATCACACCACTCACTTCTATCAAAACAGAACAAACTTGACCATAATTTGAGAGTCTTTTCAACTCTTAGAAATTAACGTATTAAAAAAAGAAACTACTAGGAACAAACTTTGAATCTTTTTGTACCCAAAATTCTATATAAAAAAAACATTAAAATTTTCATATTTACAAGTTTTTCCCTCTTTGCATGGAATGACCTAGGTTATTGAGAAAAGAAAATAATTGTGTTTGAGTCATTGCAATTTTATTGTTTAGACTGTTAAAAAGTAAAAAAGTTTTAAGTAAAAACACAAACCAGTCATTAAAATGTTCATTTTTACAAGTTTTTCCCTCTTTGCACGGAATGACCCAGGTTATTGAGAAAGGAAAATAATTGTGTTTGGGTCATCGGTATTTTATTGTTTAGTCTGATAAAAAAGTTTTAAGTAAAAACTCAAACCTGTCAGAGTCAAATATCTTTTTTAAAAGGGCAGATTAGATTTCAATGTAAATTTAAAATTTTTCTATTTGAATTGTATTTTTTAGTTATTTTCCAAACTTATATAATTCAGATTATTTGTTCATAACCAAATAGTATCTATTATATGTTGTAGGTTTATCTCCTCTAATGTTAGCTGCATTGGAAGGTCATGAGAAACTGATTCAAATTATTGTAGAACATGGTGGAGATACGAATAAAAGAGATGTTTGCGGTAGATCAGCATTAGATCTAGCGATTGAATGCGACAAACAGGAAGTAATAACTTATTTAGAAACAATGACTGTTTCAAAATTAAAAACAGGTGTGTATTGTTTATTACATGATAGGGAACAAAATTGAATTTATACTTATGATTTATTGCTTTTTTTTTAGAGAAAACAGAATCCATCAACATTTTCCAGGCAGTCAAAAATGGTATGTTTTTTATTTTATGTATGGTATATTCACTTAATCAAGAGGACTTGATAAAAATTAGGTTTTTATAGAGAATTCATCATAACTGCAATAGCCCTTCATTATTTCTAACGCATTTTTCTCAGTTTGTGTTTTTTGGAATTCTCACCTTATTCGAAATGCTAAAATTTCGGCAAATATAAATAAGATGACTTGAAATTTTTTGTGTCATTCTAAAAATCTATTTGACAAAACTAAGTATGGATTTTTGATTAAGTACTTTTTTACAAATTTATATGTTGAAAAATATTCTTTTTTTGATGATTTTTTTACTTATAGGTATTGTTTTTCTCGAAAACTACTTTGAAATATGTAAAAATTATAATTTGAATGGCTTAAATTAAAACAATAGTTTGAAGGGTACCAATTCCCTTAGTCCCAAGTATTTATGTTTTCTGTTCTCTTCTTTTAGTTATGCATTGTTGTTAATACATATTCTATAAATTCATCTGTTGAATATCTTTTTGGATTCATAAACATACTTCCCATTACAGTTTAATTTTTTTTTTTTTTTTAATTTAAATGAAACTTAGTGGAATATGTTTTTGATCAATTGGGAATTACTATTTTTTGGCTCACCATCTATAGCTCTGACTGCATTATTTAATGTTTCATGCTATTTCTGATTGCTTTTTAATTATATTATTATTTTAGGTGATATTTTAAAAGTCAAATCAGCCATAAAAGAAAATGCTGAATTGTTAAACATCTTTGATTCCAATGATGGCATCACACCCCTTATGTTAGCATCAATGTTGGGACACAATAATATCATAAATCTCTTCATTTCTAGTGGTTCAAATTTAGATACACAAGATTTAGAAAATGGCTGGACGGCATTGATGTATGCAGTTTTTCATAGGTGAGAAACATTAATAGTAGCCAATTACATCTTTATTAGATTGTTATGTCTTAAAAATATAGTGTGCATACATTACAAACATTACAATTGTAGCTGAATTGGTATTTTTTTACTTAACAAATATTTATATATTAGTTCTTTTATTTTTTAAAAACAAATTATTATGGATAATTTTGAAATATTCTCCAATTGTATTGCAAGTAATACTGGATTACCTCTAATAAATAATACCAACACACAAATAACAACCATATCATTTATTACAGATGCATTTTAATTATAATTCGTTGCTGAATTTAGCAGATTTGAGATATTTTGAAATTTTGTTGATGTATTGCTCATTGAGTAAAATTTACTTGTTTACTCCAAGGCATGCAGATAGTGTTCAAATATTACTTGAAAGAGGAGCAAGAATTGATGTGCATGCATCTAATGGGTATACTGTTATGGATCTTGCACGGCATACAGGTAAAATTTATCGTTGCTTTTTTTTAAAAATTTAATTAAATGGTACTAAATTTCTATGAAAAATAGTCAAATGTAATGGCAACCTTCAATTAATGTCAAAAATTTAATTAAGTCCCATTGCTTTTATGGGTCTTTTTCCTTTCTTTCAGAGTTTTTTGAACTCAGGAAAAAAATCAACATAATTTACTTTGAGTGATAATTATTGTGCTGAAGATTATACTTCAGGGAATTCGTAAGCTCTTGTTAGGAAATGCACAGAGTATTTTAAGTAGATTATAAACTTACGGTTTTGTGCAGTTCCGATTATATTTCACATTAAACTTTTCCCGGTGTCTTACCGATGTTTTTACGACGTATCAACAAATCGGATCACTTCACTCACTTTGTAAGTTTGTGACTTGATTTAATTTTGATCTGAGTTGTAAGTTCAGATATTGAAACTGGTATGGTGGAGTGATCTAATATTTATGCTAATTTTGTTGCCCAGGCATGTGACCGTTTTTCAAGTATATATATATTGTATTGATCGAGCACTAATGGCTTTTCCTTTTTTGTTCTTGGCTTTCAGCCTGTATTGACTTGATTTCGTGTGCTGGTCGCACAGGTGTGATGGAATGATTATTTAATTTCGAGTCTTTTTCTTTCATGGGGGGCTAAATAAATTTTTAATAGTTCTTTTAAGTACTGTCTCCAAGTCCTTATTTTTGAGAGTTGTTCCACTGTGAGTTTAAGCTTGGTTGGGTGAGGACATTTAAACCCTCAACTAACCACAACAGTTCTGAATGCTGTATCCATTAGTTTTGACTGCTGAAGTGGGACTTTGAAAACTCATAGTAAATTTTTCTTGTATAAGGACTATTTCTGTGCATGAATAAAATTTGTTTATAAAGAAATAGGTATAAATAAAAGTTTTTGCAATTTTTCTTTGCATTTTTTTTTTTTTTTTTTTACCAATTCTCTCATTTTGAGATATCTATAATAAGCCTAGCTAATTTTTACATACTTCCTTAGTCTTTGACTTTTACCTGAAACTGAAAATTTTCATCAACGTTTACAAGGAAAAGATATGGCTTTTTTAGTATTATCAAATGCACTGTGCCTTAACAGCAATATATTATTTAAGTTTTGACACTATATATTGTGTTTGCTGCTCTTATTTCATGTTAAATTTTGGTATCAACAAGAATTTGAATAAGTTTGAAAGTTTGTAAGAAAATTTTGAAATTTCAATGTATGCTTTGGGATTTTGTAAGTAAATGCTTTTATTGAAAATTTTGTTCAAACTTTGTTTGCCATTTTTTTTGTTTGTTTTTGTTTTTGTTTTGTTAATTTAAGAAAGTTTTATTGATTGCAGATGGTTCTGACACTTGCATTATTGAAAGTTTGATGACTAGGTTGATGTGTGAGGATCTTGTTCCAAAGAAGATGTTCCTTAATTCCCCTTCAAATACATATGGAAGACAAAAACTTTCAGGATCTGAAAAGTATGTTTTCAACTTTGTATTTTACAGTTTACAAAGTTATAGTATTACTTTCAATTACTCGGATGTTAACATAGAGTAATGAAAGTATTGCATTCAGTAAAAAAAAAAAAAAAAAAAAAAGATTTTTTTTGTGTGTGTGCGCATTTCTACACATTTAAAATTTAGGTTTTTTAACAATTTCAAAAAACGACTCTACTGATTTTGATCAATGTAACTGTGGTAGTGATACCTTTTAAGGCGTTTTAAACATCCCCAGCTCTGAAATTTTCTTTAAAATGCAATAAAGGTGCAAAAAGTTAAAAAAAAAAAAAAAAAAAAATTGTCTTGAACACAGAATTTTCTCTGCATGAGCATCTCCCTCCAACGAGTGTTTCTCCTCTGTTTCACTTACAAGAAAGGATAATGTGATATTTATTGAAAAATATATCGCCATCTTTGTTATTTGGTTAGTGTTTTTTTGCCAATGCACTAATTGTCGGCAAACATATCGCCAAATTGGCTATTTCTTTTAAATTATGAAAACGAAAATAGAAAATTGCAATAATCCATAACAAATTTAAATGCAATGACCAGTGTTAGGTGCAATTGAAAGCTGTGCTGTCTTCCACCTTCGTTTTTTTATTACTTTTTTGTTTTTTATAGATATTTTTACAAATTGAATGACTTATTTCATTGATATCTCAGATTAAAAATATCAAGAAACAGATATCAAGATAAAAATTGCTGTTGTTCATTATGTTATAATAATTTTTTTTAACTGTATTGTGTGTCTTTTAATTTAAATGTTTAAATATAGAAAACATCAGAATACTTATGTATTTTCACTTTATGTTATTATTATTTTTATTATTTATATTTATTTTATAATCTTTTTATTTTGAATAAGGTTTTTTCCCAAAAGAAGCCAAACCCAAACCGGACTTAAGGTAAAGCATTTTTACCCTAACAAAAAAGTAATAACAATTGCCTCAAGTTGGAGTATTGCTTTTTAAAATCATACTTAAAACAAGGAAACATTCTATTTGCTTCAGAATTTGTTTGATATATATGTATACAGTAATTTTGTCTGACTAATTAATCAATATTTGCATTTGTAGTCAACTGTTTCTTCTAAGTATTTCTGTTTGTCTTTTCCTCATTTAGCTTGCATTAGGAAGCGGCTGTGAATTTTCAGGGTTTTGTGGTGAAAGCAAATAGTGATCCTATTATGACTATAATAAGTTTTAAAACTTCTTTTAGCTGAACTTCAAGTTGCTGATTTCTGTCTTTAGCTGTGAGCAGTTTATTTCAAGTTAATTTTAATAAATATTTAAAGTGTGAATGTTGATTTTAAAGAATAATTGCTCTCAAATGGTTATGCACAACTATTTTTTTAATGTTTTCAGTAATTGCTTTGTAACGTCCATCATTTTCTGTCAAAAGTTTGTCTCTTAATGTTTTTTAATTCTTATTTCAAGAGAAAAGGGAAATTTCCCACTAGCAATGTATAATTCAACTACATTCAGGATTTCTTGTAGTAATCTTGTAAATGAAATAATGTAACTATTTCAGAAAAAAAAATTGTAGTCATTAACACTAATTGTATATTATTATTATTAAAAAAAAAAAGGAAAAACCAAGAGTCGCATTCACCCTAACATTTCTAATATTCCTAAAATTAGTGTTTCGCCATAAAATTCTTAAAATTGTACTTAAATTTTTTACTAATTTCTAAAGAAGTTAAAATCCATGAAGAATTTTTCTCCAAAGGAGAAATTCTTAACTTAGCTCCAATTTTGTGCACCTCGTAGCTCTCTCTAGGGTTGCTGGGTCGAGCTTTCTTCTATTTCTCCTCTGTGTGTCCCTCCATCAACCTAAAAGCTGACCTTTTTATCGGCGGTTGGCAAAATAGAAACCAATCGCCAAAGATGGTAATATATAGATAGAAACATAGCAGTCCAAATAAATGCCAATTTGAGTGAGGCTCAACCCAACTGTAGTAGGCTTTGAGCTAAACCTTCTTATCACATTTTGAAGTTAAGTGTGTAGAGCCAGAACTCGCCCCAAGAAACTTCTCAATTGTGTCAACTGTCTGATTAGAGCAAAACTAAATGATAGATGCTTTAAATCTGCAATGTCACTTATTTTCTCCCAATAATATGTTTTTATTAGCACCTTGTATTTTTGACTTAAAAGCCAAGGCCATCTATCTTTGTAAAAAAGAAATGAAATCCCAACAAAAACATCTCTGTAAAAAGGGGCCAAGTTCTTCATGCAATGATTATGGCAGTGAAAAGAGTTGAAATCAAAAGTCGAGCCAAGTTTAAAGTTGTTGCGAATTACGGGCAACGAAAATTAGTAAATCTTTTTTCTCAAAGTAAAAATTCCCCTGCATAGGCCAAAATATCTAGCTACAAAAATGCTTGTGTGACTTGGCCATTACGTAATTTTGTTCACTGACGCGTAATGGCCAAGTCACACAAACATTTTTGTAGCTCGATTCTTTGTCCTTGAAGTGCTAGGCAATGAGTGTATCACTCTCTCGTCAAAAAAGATCGTGATGTATCGGTTTAGGGAAAATAGTGACACCGGTTTGACGATGCTGATTTCACACCGGTTTTAGACGATGTATCGATACATCGTGTTGGTGGGAAGAATAAAATAAGATCCAGTCTTGATAAGCCAACGTTTATTTAACGTCAAATAAAAAGAACCACACACATTAGGAACACATCACCAAGAATATATATACGCACATAAGTAGAAAAGAAATTTGCATAGACAGTCATAGTGAATGCAGTTAACAGTTAAATATTCCTAGACCGACAACCAATTTAAAATTACCATCATACGGCCCCATCGGTCAAGGAATATGGCAGATATACATAATAAGTATTACAATTCATAAATTTCATTTACTTTATCTGGTAAAACACAACCGATTTTAAAAGGCAAACTTGGAAAGCTTTTCGGTAATTCTTCAAATCTTCGCATTAATTTATCAATGTAAGTTGCTTGATGTAAATAAATATTACCGTTTATTTCTTCAAAATTTACTCCTAATAAATATCTGATCTTTCCTAACTCAGTTATATCCAATTTAGATTTAATCAAATAAATTGCCTCATCTAATACCTTTTTATTTTCCCCAAAAATAACCATATCGTCAACATAAACCACAAGTATAACATTTTGATTCAACATATAGGTACAATTAACCCACTTCAATTTTACAAAACCAATATCTTCTAACAATTTATTTAGCGTATTATTCCAATACCTACTAGACTCATGTAATCCATAAATACTTTTATGTAGTAAACACACTTTATTTTCAGCTCCTTTGGCTACATGACCAACTGGTTGTTCCATATAAACCTCCTTGTCTAAACGTCCATACAAATAAGCAGCTTTAACATCCAGTTGAGCATGTCTCCAACTCAACATTGAAACTAACAATACAAAAAGAAATTTGATTATTGAAAAATTTACAACGGGTGAAAAGACATCACTGTAGTCTATTCCCCTAGTTTGAGAATAACCTTTTGCTACTAATCTAGCTTTAAACTTTCTAATATTATTCTTTTCGTCCCTTTTAGTCGAAAATATCCACCTGCTGCCTATAATTCTAGCGTTTGGTGGTGGATCAACCAAATCCCAAACTTCCCTTTCACGCATAGTCTGCAATTCTTCTGTCATTGCCCTGTCCCAATGTGCTTTATTAGGCGAATTTTGCGTGTCTTGAAAAGTTTGTGGTGATTCAATCATATACAGTTCTTCCTGAAAAATATCACTCAAATGATTATCTATAAATTTTGAGTCATTTTCAAATACCAAATTAGATTCTTTATTATCAACTTCAGTCGTTGTTGTTTTAAAATCAAACTTTTCAGGATTAAACAAAATATTGTTTAGTTTACAATATTTTTCTGCATCATTTAAAGATCGTAATCTTTCATTACTTCCAGGCGGATAGTAATAAACATCGATTCTATCACTATTATTTCTAGGCCTTTCAACTCTATTCCAATTACTAACATCTAGAGGTAACATTTCGGTCTTAACCGGTAAATCGTTAGTAACATCAGATACAGTCTTAATGGGTTGAGTGTTAGTAGTTTCAATAACATCAAGATCAGAATCACAATTGTCCAACAAAAAATGCACATTACTACATACATTTGTACTTCCGAATAAACTAGATACCCCTTTTCTGTTTTCATCTATATATACATGAATTGTTTCCTCCACAGTACGTTTCTTTGGAATATAAATTCTATAGCCCTTGCGTTTAGTAGCATAACCAACTAGAATTCCCATTAGGGCTTTAGGTTGCAATTTGTTTCTTTTAGTACTAGGAATATGAACATATGCCAAAGAACCAAAAACTTTCAGATGCTTAACTGAAGGTTTATACCCTTTCCAAATTTCTATTGGAGTTTTACCCTCGGTTAATTTATGGGTACACCGATTTCTGACATACACAAAGGTCTTAAGAGCTTCTGCCCAAAAACTAGGTTTAAGACCGCTATCTTGTAACATGGCTCTGACGGCATCTAAAGCAGTATGGTTAAATTTCTCGGCAATACCATTCATTTCCGGGGAATAAATTGATGTACGCTCAATTTTAATACCTAAATCATTAAGAAATTTTTCGAATTCTGGACTACAGAACTCTAGCCCGTTATCAGTTCTTACTGCTTTAACTTTCTCACCTAATTCTCGCTCTACTCGCGTCAGATATGATTTAAAACAACTAAATACATCATTTTTATTTCGAATCACAAAGACATCAATTTTACGTGAATAATCATCAATTAGGGTTAAAAAGTACTTATTTCCACCTATTGATTTAACTGGAGCTGGTCCCCATATATCCATGTGAACCCTTTCTAATACATTTTTAGTATTACGTCTATATACATAATTTCGCTTAAATGACGTTCTTTTCGACTTAGAAATTAAACAAGTTTGACAATTTTTGCAGTTTTTAGTCAATGATAAATTTTCTAAACCTTTCACACTTTTATCTGAACTCATTTCCCTTAATAGATGATAGTTAACATGACAAAACCTTCTATGAATCAGTTCAGGGCTTAAATTACTATACATTGCTGAAGTTTGAATTGGAGGATAAGCATACAAAATATAAAAATTTTCTTTTCGATGAACAGTTAATATAAAATTTTCATATTTATCATATATAATCATCTTTGAATTTCCCCATACAACTTTATAACCAGCAATATCCAAATTAGCACCTCCTATTAAATTGCGTCTCATATTTGGAGAATAAAGTACATTTTCAAGGGTAATATTAACGTTACCTGATGAGTCTTTAACTTCCAAAGAAATGTCACCAACTCCACATATCACCGATGTAGCATCTTTGTCACCAATCAAAGCCTTAGTATCCGGTAACTTCTTAAAGTTTTGGAACAGCGATAAGTCGTTGCAAAAATGGGATGTAGCTGCTGTGTCCACTAAGAATTCGACCATGTTGACACCAGTGTTAAACGTTTCACTGTCATTTTGAGGGTTGACTTCACTGTAAAAGTTCAGTTGTCGTTTAGACTCTTTCTTCTTCCAGCAATTTTCTTCGGAATGATTTGACATCTTACAGAACCTGCACGGCCCCATTCTTCGATTTCGCTCGTTCGATGAGCTGGGTTCTTCATTACTTCTGGGTCCCAGTGCACTTCCACTGCTTGCGTTAGGTTTCGTTGTGCTTCTGGATTGGAAAGGTGGACGTCTTGACCTAGCCAAGTATGCGTCACCTACTATTGACGATTCAAGTAGATCATCTTTCTTCTTTAATAATATTCTTCCCGATTCTGTAACAAGGTCATCTTGAACTCTGTCAAATTTGAAATCTTCATCTTTTAGTCGATACACTTGTTGAACAATGTTTTCATAGTCAGTTGGCAGTCTGCGTATTAGTTGAAAGCACACTAAAAGTTCCGGTATCTCGAAACCTGCTTCGATTATCATCTCTTTCTTTTCATACACTCGTTTACAGTAAATACCTATAGTTTCTTCTGCCGGGTTGAATCTTAGTTCGTAGAACTCGTCCAATAGACCTGCTAATCTGGCTCTTGACTTCGGTTCAAAATTTAGTTGCAAAATTTCCCAAGCCTCTTTTCCATCCGTTGTTTGAGAAATTAACGTTTGAAATTTTGGCTCTAATCCTTGATAAATTGAAGTGTACGCTCGTTGCCTTCGAAGATTATACGACCGTTTTTCTGCTGATGAAGCACTCGCACCAAGGTCTTCCTCTTTACCTTCTACAAAACTCCAGGAATCACGATCCATCAAATACACTTTCATATCCGTCTTCCATCGGGCGTAATTCGTCCCGTTCAATTTAGGAAAACTCAATCCAGCCACGTACTCGGTCATACTTTTGAAAAAAGTTTAAACTACGGCAACTTACTTCATATAGTTCAAAGTTACTCGAGGCCACGTTGCTCGGCCCATAACCCACTGTTGTTGGTGGGAAGAATAAAATAAGATCCAGTCTTGATAAGCCAACGTTTATTTAACGTCAAATAAAAAGAACCACACACATTAGGAACACATCACCAAGAATATATATACGCACATAAGTAGAAAAGAAATTTGCATAGACAGTCATAGTGAATGCAGTTAACAGTTAAATATTCCTAGACCGACAACCAATTTAAAATTACCATCACATCGCCCAAGCCTAATGATGATAATATAAAATTATTTTAAATAAATAGTTTATTCAGATATGCATGAAAAGTTGGCAAAGGAGAAAAATTTAACAATTGGCGATCATTTCGTAGGTTTTAAAATATCGCCATTGGTCATCAATTTTATAACGCCAAGTACACTTTTTAAAAAAAAAAATTCTTGATTTTAGAGGCTTTGTGGTGTGTGGTGAAAGTTTTCTCTATTTATATATGCTAAGAGCTATTAGTATTCTAAGTTTTATAATTCTAGCCCCAATAGAAGTGTATTAAAATCGAGATTCAAATTTTTCGAATACTGCCCCTTTTAGGGGATTCGTAGGGGAAAATCTTGTTTTTCAGTATTTTTCCTTTGTATACATGTTAAATCTTACAAGCATACCAACCTTCATACTTACCTTAGTAATTTGATGATCAGTGAGTGAGTTTTGAATGGATTTCAAAATATGTCGTTTTCTGCCATTTTTGAATTTGATTATCTTGACAACCAATATAAGTGGAGACTTGAAACTTAGGGGTCTTACTAAAGTGGATAACAGCTACACGTAAAAAAAATTTCAGCTCTCAGACATACTGTGTACGCAGATATGCGTGGTCAAAATACTTCTGAGTGGGTGAAATTTGCCTGGCAGTGAACTTGGTGGGTGCACTGCCATGCACCTAGATAAAATGCTTAGTTATATAACCATTTAAATAATTATTTTATTTTTACTAGTTAAAACATAATATACCTTTCATAAATTATTTTTCACTGTTTCATGTTTGAAAAATGTTTTGAAACAACTTTTGGGAAAAAATATATCTGTTTCAGAGAAGATTAAGAAACATGGTTTTAAAATATCTCTAAATTTTTTTAGAAAACTCATTGTGCCTGTTGGGAACCTACCAAGAATATATATATATTTTTTTAATCAAAAATAAAATTATGGAATCATTAGCTTAGATAAAGTGTATTTAGGTATTATTTTTAATCTGATGTAGGTCAAAGCATACATATACTGATAATTTATGATTGCTGTATATTAAAATTATAATTTTTATAAACTTGTACAATTGTTTGATTTACTAATCAGTTTCGAGTACTTATTAGTAGTTTTAAATTATTTATTAGTAGAGAGTTATTAATTACTATAAAAAGTTATTTTTATTATAGAGTTGGATTGGAGGTGTTGCACATAATTTGCAAACAAAAATGCTTACTCGATTATCACCACGGCACTCCGAAAAATTATCCAACTCTGATTCGATGGCATTTGATGAAACCTTAGTCAATGACGTCTTCATGGAACCAAATTCACCATGCGAAGAGATTGATGAATCTAATATAAGCACTTCTCGTTTACTTCCCCCAGATAAGGTAATTGTTTGGTTTGGTAAATAATTTATGTTTAGTTTTTTCCACTGTTAAATGCAGTATCTTATCAATAATGTGGATTATGTAAAAGAGTAATTGCTAATTCTATTTAAATGTGTGCAGAGATGAATCAAAGTAAGTTGGTCTGTTAAAGTTTACCCAACATTGTGAGTGAAGTTTTGAGTTTTTTTAATCAGCTGTTTTTGTGTTTTTTTGCTGATATCAAGTCAGTGTAAATGAAAGCTTTAGGTACAAGTTTAAAAGAGAGTTTGTTGTTGCCGTGTAAACAATTTTGGGAGCTTATTAGATATTTTTTTTTAAATTTGGAGTTATAATTTCTTTGAATTTTTTTTAAATGTAAATTGTTATTTTTCTTACTGCTAAAATATTATTTAAATTTCAGTCAATTAGTTAAGTATTATTAGACAATTAGTTAAGTATTTTTATCATAGATGCCCTTTGGATGATGCATTATAAAAAATACCATTTTTTATTTTTTTTAACAAGTGAAGTTGTTTTCTTTTTCAAGATCTTAATTTTTATTCTTTAAGACTGAACATCTATGCTGGAAAAATTACGGAAGTGACTCTAATGTATTTTAAATTCAAGTAAACCATGCTATTTTATAATTTGGTATTTAAAACTCATAGTTCAGGTTAATTTAGGTTATTTTGAGGTTCACCTTCTATTTCATCCACCTTCCACCTCAATGTCTTTCAAAATGTATAAAGCAAACTTATATTTATTATTCATGATTTGAGTCTTGATTAACTGCACCACTAAAATTGTGAAATGGGTTTCTTGCAAGATTTGTGTGAAATGTGAATGTTTTTAACCATGCTTCAAAAGATCAAAGTATCTAACAATTTGCCTTTCTTAACAACTAAAAATTTTCCATTTATGCGACATTTCTACACCAATGGGATTGATGAGTGGTGTTAGTCATAGGTTAATTACCTATGACTTATTCTATTTCTCTGAAAATTTACAAATCTGATAATGTATTTAAGTTATTTGTTGATTACAAACCACTTTGAGTATATCTATTTTGTACTACTCTTATTTATGCACTTTAGATTGATCTGTTTGTTAATATGAATAAATTAAATGTTATTGCTTGCCATAAAGTTAAATATTTTAATGTTTTTTTTTTTTTTAGTACCTAGCTGAAGCTTTGAAAGAACATAAGGTTGAAGCTATTAAACCTCCTTTGAAAGTTATTACTTATTCAAATTTTTTTCCTGTTGGAAAACCCAGTGATAAAAAGTTGAAAGTATGAATTTTTCTAAAGTTTTAAATATTTTCTACGGATATGATGGGATATTAAAATTTCTGTTTTTATTGTTTTTAGATTTTGGATTATTGCAATCTCTATTGATATTTTTTATTTTATCAATGACCAGGTGTCCCTTTGAAATTTAATTTATCCTCTTTTAAATTAGCGCCATTTTTATTAAAAAAAAAAAATGTTTCTGCTAACAAAAATTTTTTGTTTTTTAAAAAGGAAAATTGAAAAAAAGTAAAGAGGATAAAAATTTATTATTTGGAAAAGGTTAAAATAACTGTTTTGTATTTTAACTTGCTGTGAAAATATAAATTATCAGAAAAATTAAAAGCATTAACTTATTAATTCCACTGCTAAACTTACTGTTGGATTGCATCATCCAATCAATCTTACTCCCAATTAATCAACAGGATAATTAATTGAACATACAGTGAGATAATGTCTAATTATGAATCAATCGTATTCTTCAATTCCCTTACTAATGGATCATAGTCAAAACGTGCACCTTTTTATGCATAAGGATTTGAGTTTGATTCACATCGACAATGGCACTCCAAAAACTCATTTTCAAAAATGATTAGACAGTACGATGATTGTGATGTGTGGCAATTGTTGGGGATGCATTATGGGAGTTTTCAGATCAATGTATCTTATGATCATATGCCTAATTTCTTTTAATTAGAAGATTCAAAATTAGCATAAAGTGTAATGCATTTATCAAAAATCAAATTTGTTACTAATAATTTATATAGTCTTCATGATGTGAAATGAATTATATGTTTTATAGCCTTAATTAAAAATATGTAAAATATATGTAAAAAACTTTATAATTTGCAATTATTTCCTGTTTAGTCACTTTGTTGATGGAACTACTTGGTTTTTGTATCTGAATCTCATATTATTTTAATGTTGTATTATACTAATAGTCTTTTTTATAGTTTTTTTTTATGAAACTGAGAGACATAAAATAATACATTTGTTGTTAAGCAATTTTGGCAATTATTTTTTTCTTTAGTATAACTATCCTTAAAATTTTAACATAAATTCTATGTAACGCTTAGATGTGCATTGAACTAATACTTTATAATTAACAATTTCACTTTAATATTGCTCTAAAACCAGTAGTATGCCCTAATTCGATAATATTTTTTCAGCCTGGAAGAAATTCTCTTCATTTGACACATCTGCTTCGAAATCACAATAGAAAAAGAACTTTAGGTGAGTTAAGAAACATTAAAAATTTAATTTATTACCTAATTAGGCAATAAATAGTTATGTTAAATTTTGACAATCATCAAAAGTTGAAATTGGTTGATATTTAATTTAAATTTGTTTAATAAGGAAATAATTTTTTACATAATGTAATTTTGTCAAGACTTTTGTTAGAGAAATTTACTACAATCTTTTACTAAACTGCTGTCTACTCTTTTAGATGAGTCAGTGTTTTATTGAATGTTTAACCTTGTAGCACAACATGTAAAAATGTGATGAACTCATGTTGGCTAAATAAAGTAAAGGGTATAATTTGTATGTTTGTAATGTGTTTTGCTTACATATCCAAATCAGTCTTTAAGATTTTGAAAGCAAAAAGTTCCAAAATCAAGCATGATGACCAAACTAATAAGTTTGTTCAGCATAAATTAAGTAATAAAACATGACAATATTTTTAATAACTTATTATTTCGATGTAGTATGTATCTTACAAATTGCATTTGTGGCTGTTTACTATAATAAAAAGAGATTTTTTTTTTATATTAAGGAGTTTGATTTATTTTTTCAGTTTCCTCTCAGTCGGCCCGCCAAAACAATGACAGTTCACAAAGGTAAATAGATTTACAGTTTTCATATTTTTTTTTTTTTTTAAATCTTCTGCCCTGAAATAAAAAAATATTGAACATATAATTGTTTTTTTCTCTGATGTCTTAGTGATTCATTAATTTTTATATTCATTACAGTTGGTCGGAAAAATATTTCAGTCCCAATACTTTCGCCAACAAAGACTAGAAATGTTTTTATGATTTTGGCTCGTCATTTCCATATTAACAGGGGTCGCAGACGTCCTATATGTCCTATAAATCCTATATTTTTTTAAAAATCGGAAAAAACGTCCTATATTGTCCTATATTTTTTAATTGTCCTATATATCCTATATTTCTACGTTGATTCGACCTATATTTTCTTCGAATTCGTAATAACGGCGCCGTTTGTTGTGATTTTTTATATTTCGGATTCTTTGTCGCGATCGTAAGTAAAAGAGACATGAGCAATGTTTGCAAGCGGCTGCTTCTTATTTCTTGTAACGTCACGTACTGCACAACCTACAACTCAACTCGATTCAACTAGACCGCGAGATTTGTGAAGTGTAAACATGGAAACTTTTTCATAGCACGCGGGCTTGAATTTCTGATCTGTTTTCTCCCTCAATGTAGTAATTAATTGGTAATAATGCAGCAAGATAGCGAAAAAGAAAGCTATCCAGAAACTAAACTCTGCCTCGGGAACAACGGATATAAAAAACTTGCAGGACTGAAAAAACGACATTTCTAATGCACAGTCAGTAATTGATGTCAGGAAACAAAAGGGTTAAAGTTTACTGTTTGGTGTCGGATAGCGATATTTTCAAAAAAGTCACTAACATTGAAAATGACGTCAAAACGTTATGTTGTCCAAGTGCAGGAAAACCAAGTCAACGGGTTGCCACATTCGGCGCTAAATCGTCCACTTTTCGCCGCCAATCTATCCGACACCAAATAGTAAATCTGAACCAAAAAAAGACTGAAAAGCTAACAAGGGTTAAGATTAACTGTACGGTCCCCCTTGGCGACTTTTTGCAAGTTGGCGATTCGACGCCGAATGTGTTTTGACGTCATTTTGGATTTGGCAGCACAGCCTTTTGATGTCATTTACAATTTGGCGATTTTTTTTTTAGTCGCCAAGGAGGACCGTACAGTTGATCTTAACCCAAACAGGAAATAGGGATAAAAAGAAAATACTTAAAAGAAATTGGGGCAGTTCTAAGCATTTATAGATGCTGGAAGACACAAGATTGCAAATAATGTAATTAATAAAACTTATTTATTGATGAATACTAAGGATGTGTGTGGAATATTGAGGTAATAACGAATAAAGGATGACATATTCAGGATCAGGCGATTCTTTTTTTAATGGCGTGTTTTCTAGTCTCTTAAATTCAGTATAATGAGTTTTAAAGGGAGACAGTTATTTTCTAAGTACTTAATTATAGATATTTCTCTGTTAAAAAGGATAATTTATGTTAATTGGTACTGTGTGAAAGTCCTCCTAAGTTTGTCTTATATGTTCATTTCAATGACGTTTCATTTAAAGTTTTAATTAATGAAATATGTTACGAGTTAATTTTAAAGTTCAGTAGAGACTGTGTGCAGTTATTTGATGTTTTATATTGTCCTATATTTTTTTTGTAAAAATCCTATATATTTTTATTTTGTCACTTTGACCCCTGTATTAATAGAAAAGGCTTTTGATGTGGAGTTAATTGGCTGTTTTACGAGTAAGGACTTTAAAAAATGATAGTCAAAAACACTTTTCGCAGAGTAATGTGTACTTTTAATATCTCAAAAGCTAATTTGGGTTTCATTAGTCCATTGGTTGACAACCTCTTTATAAAATAAAACTGACCATTCCAAACTTTCATTCTGAAAAGTTGTACGTTTGGAAGTCTTAAACGCTTCTCTTGGACTTTTTAATTTGTTACTAGTTGTTGACATTATAAGACAACACCCAGTTGCTTTATTATTGAAGGTAAGAGAAATTGTATTTTCTGTCTTTTAAAGTGTTGAGAGAAAACAGGGTACAGTCTCTTTTAAAAAGGACTTCTGTGTATATATTTTGTTTCAGAATCAGAATTCTTGGATATGAAAAACCTAATAAACTTGTACAAATAAAACTATGTTCGGTGTCACTCTATCATGCAACCATGATATGTAACCATGTGTATAGTGTATTATTGATCAATATAGTATGTGTTCATTAAAATGATACAAGTGCAATTTCCATCATCTTGTTTTCTAAATAAAACACACACACAGGGTGTCTTAAAAGTCTTATAATTAAAAAAAGCTTGACGATTCTATTTCTGAGTAAAAGTCTGATATGAAATGGTCTCCTTTTTTAAAAAAAAAGAGATCAACCAACATGGGAAAATGAAAAACAAAAATAATGTGCAAATTTATTTTGGGTCATCAAAAGTACACATTGTTTTGCGAAAAGTGTTTTTTTCATACATGCTTGAAGTCCCTTTAGAATATCCATTTGATTCCATATTGATAGCTTTTTCATTTGATGTAGAATTAATTCGCTAAAATAATTAATGTGTTTCCATTGTCTGTTTGCAAGGGTACAGACACTCAACTATTATTTCAACCAACTGTGTGTAAAAAATTTGAAAAGCACAGCTTAAAACTATATTTTTCTACTTAGGATTAGGTTCTTTTAAATAGTAAGCTTTACAATCGCTATTTATAAATGTACATATGTCCCAATTTATAAATTTTATTACTTTTAAAATTCGTAAAGTTTTAACTAACATTGAATTTCATGCAAAAATAAACTGAAATTCAGTTGCAATTGTTAAAATTATCTTTACATATATTGTTAACTTTTTAAAAATTAACTTTAATTTTGTAAAATTAATAACTTTAGTCTGACTTTTTTTAAATTAACTTTAATTTTGTAAAATTAATAACTTTAGTCTGACTTTTTTAAAATTAACTTTAATTTTGTAAAATTTATAACTTTAGTCTGACTTTTTGAAATTAACTTCACCCTAAATGAATACTTTAGAATAGAGACTAAATTAACTTCAAAATAGAGACTTAGAAGAGACCATAGCAAAAAATGAATCCAAAATTGGAAAATTTACATAAGAAAGATATCAACATTACAAAATATTCTTTTAAATGTTTTCTTTTGAATTGAATACTTAATGACTTCTTTTTTGCTCAGTTTCCCTTTTGATTTATCTAGAAAAAATGTGTTAATCCCAATAAAAATATGCATTATACCCGAGGCCTTAAAAACTTCATTTTAAGATTCATTTGCATTTTTGCTTTTCACTCTTACTTTTTTCTAAAAAGTTTAATTAAATTATTTTTCTATATTGTAATTTTTATTTATCCTTATTTGAAGGGATTAGTCATTAACTGATGCAAGCTCATTAACTTTTCATTGGAATTGCTTATCTTGGCTGCTAAGTCCTTCATGTATATTTTTGCTAAATAAAATATCTTTTTAGTATTACCTTGGATACCAACGAACAAGCCTCACAATGTTTTAGGGAAAAAATTGACATGGCCGCTTCTTCAAAAGTGAGTTTACTTCTTCATTCCTCCTAATGAAATTATTTTGGTACGTAAAATAAAAGTGTTGGTTCAAACAATGATGTTTATAATCATATTTTCCTCAAAAAATAATTCTTTAGAAAGATATTTCTATAATAATAAAAGAAAAAGTTTGTCTGCGACTCTGGCTATAGAAACTAACTTCTAGTATTAAGAGAAATTATATGAAATCTTAATCATAAATAGTATATGATGTCTTAACTGCCAGAATGTTAAAATATTCATAAGTTTTTTTAAAAAAATTATATTGCAGGAAAAACAATCATAATCACAATCAGTTCCTTAAACTCCCACCAGGTGACAATCTTAAAATTTTGGATATTAATGGCTTTGTATTGGAATGGATTTTTGTTCGAGAGGGGGTGCACTCATGCAGAAAAGGCTAAAAAATGTGTTTCTCTAGCAAGGGATATTGTACTAATAGAGGGGGAAAATAAATTATTTTAGTTTTTCCCATGAGTGGAGAGATTTGCATCAATGGGAATTTTTTTTTTAAAGATTCTTGAAGAATCTTTTTACGAGTGAAGCGAGGCTGTGCTCAGGGCCGCGTAGCCCAGTCGGAAGAGTATCGTTCTCGCAACTAGAAGGTTGCGAGTTCGGGCCTAGGACCGACTAAAGACCGCCGTGTTTGCTAATGGTGACTGGAGCACGTTAAATCAGTCATGGTCGCAAAGTCCTCCAAGTTCCCATACAAATCAATACCTCTGGGGGTGGCAAAGCCAAGTCTTCTGGTGGAATCTTCTGCTTGGTATTGCGTCTAAATTAAGAAGTTCCACATACGTTCGGTAGTGCTGCCATCTACCGGATAGCTACCGAAAGAGGTAGAAATGAACTCTTCGGCGGCTATAGGTAGACTTGTGCACTCCCTCTTGCGAGTGTGCGCTTACATCCTGTGCAGTACTGCCCACTACTGATCTGTACGGGATATGGGCTTAAGTAGAGGTGCCTTAGTCCCCATAGTCCTTGATAAGAAGAAGAAGAGGCTGTGCTCGCTTAGTAGTCCTTTTAGCAAGAAAAACAAACCTGACACTTCAAAAGCTGGGATCTATGCACATTGATGGGTCTCCACAACATTTATCGCACATCTAGATTTTAATAGCCATTTTAGTTTTTATTCAAATTTATTTTATTATTTGCAAAAAAATTAATTTGAGTTTTTAGTATAATAGGAGAGAATTATATGCAGTTTTAATGGCTCAAACAATTTATACTGTAAATTATTTTAGCTGAAATAATCATTACAATTAGGTTTTAATATAACTATAATTTAATTGTTAGTATGTTTGTAAAAAATTTTTAAGTGTGAGATGGGCACTTTTCATACTGGAATGTCAATTTTAAGATTTATATAATATAATATCTAAATTCAAAATAGATAATGTAAATTTGACTGTAAAGTTGCTGATAAAATGTGTTTAACTTGAATGTATTTTCCCCAAAAAAATTTCTAAGCTATTGAAACAAATTATAATACAATTAGAAATAAATATTACAGTTTAGAAATCTGATAATATAAATTGCATTTTTTTAGGATTTTTTCTCATAATTTATTTGTATGAAATAGGGATATATTGGGACATATAGGGACATCAATACATTACATATTGATAGTTATTTCTCATAATTTTTTTAGACATTTATGGGCGATGAGAGTAATGAGATTAAAGCTCATGACGGTAAGTTAAACCTTTATAATTTAAGTTCTGTAAAATTTTCTGTATTTTAACTTCTATGCACATTTGTTATTTACTATAGTATATATTTATATATTTTCTGTATTATAATAAATTTTTAGGTATACTTGAATTTATACTTTTATACTTGAAGTCATGGCACATGAGGCCAGACTTAATTATCATAAACATTACACATTTTCTGGGGATGCTAGAATTATCATAAATAAAAATATCTTATTTTGGGGACTCATAAATAGAAATGATTGGGAATTAAAAGACAAAAACTTTGTTTTGGTCTAAGTTGTTTATACAAAAACCACACCAAAGTTTATTACTTTCACTGTTGGCTCTAATATTTTTCAATTATTAAAATGGTACTTAGGACTTGCATTCAGATGTACGACAGGAAGCATGAACCTTGTGTAATTAGAAATAAAATAGCTTAATCCCTAATAGAGTTTGGGAAAATTTATCATCAGCATTGTATTGTCGCTAAATGTGCAAGTCCAAGATACTGTTTCAAATATTATTTTGTAAATAATGTTTTATAGTGTAAATATTTCAAATTTTTTATTTTATTCTGCAATTGATTTTAGTTATAGTTCATTATCAATATAGAAATTCTACTTATAATCAGAAATACTAGCTTCAAAGTAGTGGCAACAGTTTGGTTGATTTAGGTATTTCCAGAATTTTGTAGAAAGTAGCCAATACATCAAAGGCAGAATGAGGATGAATCAGGGTACATTTCAGGCTATTAATGTTTTGGGATTGAGTTATTTATGGTTGGAGATCTGGTGTTTTGAATAATAAAAAGCTTGTGTTTTTCTTACTGAAGCTTTAAGTTTGAGCTTGTTTGCAAATTACTACTGATGTTTTAAGAATTCTTGGAGCTTTGAAGATATTTTATCAGTCTGAAACAATATTTTAGGAAGTAACATTTGGAGCACAATTTTTAAGATGGAATCTGTATACAATGCTACAATAACAAAAAAATATTAAAACAATTTGATCGTATCACTTCCCTGATCGAGTGCAGTGTGACTTATTTAGCGTATTAAGCATTTTAGATAGTATTAAAATGAAAACAAAAAATTAAATGAAATTTCACTCATTTATTTTAACTGACTCTTATCTAATTCTTCTGAAGTGTTTTGGAATCACACTGCTTTTTGTAATCAGTTTAAATGAGGCCCTAAAGAGGATGCTGCTGAGAAATTTTATTATAGTCTATATTCTAAGCTGTTGCAGATTGCAACTTATCCGCAGATTGGATATAATCTCTGCATCCATATTTTCACCACTGTTCCAGAGCTATTATTTGGATTTGTTTACACCTGATTGATCTCTATAATATAAAGCTTACAACTATAAGCATCGGCAATATCACCCACATATGAGATCTCAAAAGGTGTAGCTAAACTTACTACCTGTTTGGATTAAAGACAAGGGTTAGTCATGTAGTTAAAAACTTCCTGGCTATTTTTAAATCCTTTTTAGTAACTTCGATTTTGTTTGTTTGTGGCTGCCGGTCATATCTGCAGAAGCCTAATTAATCCACTTGCCGTCATCTGGTTGGGTTGAAACTTGCCAGGATGGATTTGATGTCAATGACAATGCATTCTTTCAAGTTTTGGGGAGTGTCACTAAAAGGTCGCTTTTACACATGTTTCTATAATCGTTTTGGAATACTAATAAATCTCATTTAATCAATCATAGTTGAAACTCTTTCCTATTGCCAAAATTATTTTAAACAGAATAAATAAAAGATAAGTGAACGTGAATGCCTAAATTTATTATAGGGTGTAGTCCAGTCAATTTAACGTTGTGTTGCATAGCAACACTGTAAGTGAAAGAATTTTAACCAATCATTTTTTAAATTCTTTCTTCTTGTCAAAATTGTTTTAATCGGAATAAATTAAAAATATTTGGATGTGAATATATAAGTTCACATTCCTTTTTAATCAATAAATTTTGAAACATAGTTTACTGTTTGGGATGTTTTTAATATTTAAAATTAGGTGCAAACACTAAGCACACGCTGACAACAGAATCGGCACTATGTTAACGAGTATAAAAATTAGCAATGCATATTAGGGATTTATATTAAAAACTTTATTTTTATAGGTTATTTATGAACATTGACTATTTGAAAATGTACTGCAGTTTAGAGTATACCACTTAAAGTTAGAGAAAAGATAGTTGATCTTCAGAAAAAAATCTGCTGGTTTAACAATTTTTCTGCAATGTGTATTGCTTTTTTTCTGGTGTTAGGCAGCTTATGACAACGCATATATACTGGTTATTAAACATTTCATACTTATTTATCAATATTTTAGATTTTAAATTATTAATAGAAATTCATTGTGTGATAATTTTCACAGCATATAGTTTGCAATACCCGTATAATTTTTGTTAATATTTATTTCGTTTAATAAGAGAAGTAGATGTCTTTATAATAATGATTAGTTATGACTTGCTGATGAAGTAGCAATATATGTAATTTTTGTTTTTTTCAGGGGAATTAACTACATTATTAAAAGGAGAATCCCTTCATAAATATTTAGAGAATTTCCGAGAACAGGAGGTAAAAACGTTCTTTCCTACAATAAAAATTGTTTTCAAATGAAAGGTATTAGTTTTTGAAATGTACTTAAAACATTTATCAAAATGCATGTACAAGTATTTTAAACAGATACTGATAAATTTCTGTATCATCAATTCTCATCTGGTTGCATGGTGGTGGTGTGATTTGGCCTTACACACCTTTTGAAATAATATGAAACTCTGTAAACGCGATTGTGCTCTTCTATATGCAGGGTTTCCACACTTATGGAAAGTCAAGAAATGTCATGAATTTGGACATTGGATAAATTTTGCCATGGAATGTCATGATTTTGAGCACAAAAAAAAAATGACCATAAGTCATGGAAATACAGTGAATTTCATGGAATTTTAAACATTTAAAGTAAAGTCACGTAACTGTGACATCATAAATGCCATGATCTCTATTCAGCATACCGAAAATTCATCTATTTTTAATGTTTTGATGGAAATAACAGTCACAGTTAAAAATCGTGGAAAATAAAAACGTTTCTGAACTCCAAATTTATTACATCACGTGTGTAAGGTCTCATAGGTGAAAAAAAAATTTCATAATGTGAGGACTGAAATGAACAGTTTTGATAAGCTTGTGTTTTATTTTTTTCTATTTTCTTTCTTCTGTTTTATGTTGTTGATATCAAAATATTTGATTTTTGATGATATAATTTATTATTATTGACTTATTCTTTCTTCAAATATATCTTTATTATTATAGATTGATTTTAGCTTTTTAACTGGGGACTGAAATGAACAGTTTTGATAAGCTTGTGTTTTATTTTTTTCTATTTTCTTTCTTCTGTTTTACGTTGTTGATATCAAAATATTTGATTTTTGATGATATAATTTATTACTATTGACTTATTCTCTCTTCAAATATATCTTTATTAATATAGATTGATTTTAGCTTTTTTAACACTGAAATATCAAATAATGAAAAATTAATTTTCCCTTTTTCTTCTGATTTGGAAGTTACTGAAACAAGGATTTTTTTACTTAATTTAATATAAAACTTTATAAAAATCATTTTATGGTACATTGATATATTTACTATGTTTGTGTTATTAAAATTCATGTAGGTTATTATTAGTATTATTTTATATATATATATTTGTGATTTGATATCTTAAGTCATAGAAAATTATTTACTTCAGTTTTGGAAAGTCATGGATTTGTGACATTTTATTTTGGCAGAAATGCTGTATATATTTTCTACGTTCTTCTTGTAATGGAAAAGTCATACCAAAATGCAAGTTACTAGAAAATTATAATTACTTAAGAATGCTGAATTTGGCTATATTTCTAATTTCCCTTTTCCAACCAAAATAACAAGAACTTAAGTCCTTTACACAGAGATATTTTGGTTAGGAAGCTATGTGTTTCTCTGCATATCTCAAGCTCATAGAAAATTTAGTATGACCATTCTTAAGCATTTAGCAATTTAACTACTTAATTGATTTATGGCTAAATTTGTGTGTTATATTTGTTGAAGATGTCTAAGTATTTGTAATGTGATTTTGTTTTTTTAGATCGATATTAACACCTTACGGCACCTGTCGAAAGATGATTTGAATGACATTGGCGTTGAAAGTATTCAATCACAAGAAAAAATATTAAAGATTATTCAAAAGTTACGATGTACAGAATAAGTTGGGTTATTCCTTAGTGATAATCAACTATATAAATATTATAATTCATCCAAAGATTATCCTGTGCAATAACACATTTGTAAATAGAATAAATTTTATTAATTGTCCTTTGTCAATTTATTGCAATTTAATACAAGTCAAATTACCATGGTTACTTGTAAATTTATATAGTGATTTAATTTTATAAATTTTTCAACTATCTTTGGGAAACTTCAGAAGGTATTACAACAGGGTTTATTGCTTTGCATTTACTAATAAAAAATTTATGGTTTACTGCCTGCCTGTCTGGACAAACACATTAAAATTCTGTCCATCCAAAATCCTTTGTTTTCCATCCCATATTGATAACTGTGTGAGGATGTAGGAAAAATGCAAGAGCTGAAAGTTTTGATAGCCTAATATTAAAACAAAGACAGTTATAATGATTATGATCCATTACTACTATTCTGCATCATCTACCAAACAAACAAAGGCATATTAGTGGACACTGTCTGTTAATTGTAACTTGGTGAAATTCATCAATACAGGATTAAACTACAATGTTTTCTTTAATAATTGAAAATATTAAATGTAGTTATTTCCTTTTTTTTGTGATATTTTGTGATTGTCTAATATAAGAAGTAAGATTTTTGATTACAAGCCATGGGTTACACATTTGCTAGTGATTTTCATTGGAGGAAACATGTTTTTAGCAGGTAGTTTGTTGCAATGTATAATTCAAGCATTTTTTTTTTATTCAATTCTAAATGTTTCAAAGAGGCCATAAACACAAAAATTTCTGCTCAATGCGCTTTTTCTTTTTTTAAATTTGCGATCAAAGTTACCTTGCTAGACGTTTGCGAGAAAATGATTCATTTCACTGGCATTGAATGTGACGTCACGCCTTCGCAAACATCTTGGCTTGAAATGCAGCAGCGGAAACCAGATTTGCAAGTTTCTCACAAACCACGCCAAACTTTACGGAATGTGGCAGTGGTCTACCAACGCCAATTATTTGGCAGAAACCTCACGATAACCATAGAAACTGTAAGAACCCTTGACGTCACGGATTTTTTGATCGTAATGGTTTCGGGGCATTTTCTTTTCTTAATATTTGAATAACTAATTTTTTTAAAGAACTTTTGTTTAAATGTTTGGAATCAGAAAAAAATTCTTCATAAATATAAACAAATTTCACTTGTTTCTAAAAAATGCGTAAAAAAATTGTGGATAACATTTTACTATTCGTAATATTTCTTATATTTTATAAACATATCACCTGAGAAGAATAAGCGATGTTCAGCAGTTGTCTCTTCCCAATATACTGTGCTCCTCACATATTGCAACACTAATTTATACTGGTAATTTTTAAAAAAAAAGCACATTTTTACTTTTTATATGCATCTAGTATTAGCTATGAAACCCATTAAAATTGAACTATCAGCAATGTAACATTCATCTTTTTTCAAACAATGCTTAACAAGGTACCTGAAATTTGGTTACCTAGTTGCTACTGTTAAATGTTATATAAAACAGCATTTACGTAATTCTTTCATTTGTTATAATGACTATTGAAATGTTTTAAGGAACTCTGTTTCTTATATTACAATTTTAATTGCAGTACTTTTACTTTTAAAAATAACTTAATATTTATCTAATCTGCAAGATAATGTGTGTTAAATGTTCTCATAAAATGAAAGAGACTTGATACAATTGAAAGTAAATTTAATAAAAAGTATTAAATAATTGACACTCTTAGCTATGATCATACTTTTTATTTCACAAAGTGATTAGACTTTTCACTGTACAAAATAGGATGAAAAGTGTGAAAATATGAAACATGTGCACACAATTCTACATCTAATTAGTAGACACTAATACATTTATAATACTAAACTTTTTCAGTTGAGCAATTCACAAAAAGCAGCATACTTTTAATTACACTATTTACAATGATTTTAAAACAAATACTACACATCAATACATAACCATTTTTTAAAGTACAAAATAATTGACCACAAGCAAAAAACTTTAGCATCAAAAGTAAAACTTTTCCAATAGTATTTTAAATTCCTAAAAATATTCATGCAGCTTATGCTGTAATTGAAAATTTCCTGGAACAAGCATGCCAAGTTTGTGCACCTATCAGACTAGAATAATTTTTTTACAGAAAATTCTACTTTTGTTCCAAGTAAAAAATTTTAGCATATTTATCATTTGTGATTTTTTGTGTGTGTGTTTTTCAGTTATATCACATCTTTAAAAATTTTGCTATAATTTTTTTTTCATAAAATAAAAAGTATATGTTGAAAAATTCAAAAACACTTTTTTCTATGAAAGCCTTATACTTGAAATTGGCTAAACTTTTCTTAGTGTGAATGCAGCTTAAGCAACATCTATATAACAAACAATGCAACTGTTATACAAGTGACTGCACCATTATAACTTTAGAAACTAGCAAAGCATTGGCAAAAGTAACTTGTTTATGAAGAACAACTTCATTTTATGGATTATTTATAGATTACTACACTGCCCTCTAAAAACAGCAGTAAAATTGTAATTTCTTTTGATGGATCATACCTCTTATTCAAAGAGTATCACTGGTAATTGAGTATCTGGAGAAAGAATGTACTGGTACTGATTCAAAGCCGAGCACAAACAATTACAAATCATTTGAATGACATTAGTCCACAGGGTGGCTACAGAACCTAGAATTCATGGAAATCAGGGAAAAATCAGGGACCCTTTATTCGGGGAATTTTTAAATTTGTGAGTTTCCCATCTCGCATGCCCCGTGCGGATATCTACCTCGGCTCGCGTCACGTGAAGTGGATTCTGTGATGTCATTGCATTAAATACTTTTTTTTTTCTCTTGTACTTTTTTAAGTCCGTCTAAAAAGACCTCAATATCTGGCTACTTGGCCAATTTGGGAGAATGACGATTCCAAACTTTTTCTACTCTCAGCAACTAAGCCAAACCATCGATATCCTGCCCACAACCGCCTGTTGATGTTCCGCTTTTTCTTTTCCTTTATTTTTTTATTATGTGAGATCATTATTATACCTGGAACAATTATTTCTTTTAGATTTCTGATGATCCTATAACTTAGCAGCGCTGCTATTATGCTATGAACAGGAAACAGCATGTGATATATATTAAAGAAAATAGCATGTTTTATTTGTGTTATTTTTTAAATTATAAAGAAAAGTATTGTACTGGTTTTACTTTACCTTGAAGTTAGCAAGTATGGCTGTTGTTGGTGAATTTTGTATTTTTTAATTAATGTTTTCCATTCTTTTTCATGCTCTAGCTCTAAAGATGTTTGTTTTGATATTTACCGTAAATCTATTGCGGCGTAATTATACTTTGACTGTTCAGATTTAATTTACTTATTAAATTTTTGTTTTTTTAAATTTTCTATTATTTGGTTTTTTGGATTATAGTGCACATCAGGGAATTTTTGAAGAAATCAGGGAAATGTCAGGGAATTTTGTTTCTCAAATTTTGTAGCCACCCTGGTCCAACTGTTTCTTCCAATTTAGGATCCACAAATACTCTTAAAATGCACCAAGTGCAGAAATGATAGTTATTTCCTTCTACTGCACCTGATTAAAAGGATAAATGGATTCAAAGCTTGTTTTTAACAAAGAAGAGGACGTATATCCTATTTTAATTTGATTGTGGTTTTTAGACAGTTTGAAAACTTTCTGAAATGCTAAACCTAAAAAGGGATATAATTTACCCAAATATATTTTCTTTACTGTACTGATAAATATCAAAATTGACTACCATCATGTGAAATTTGGTGTCAAGTCTGAGTTATGTCAGAAAATCTGATAGGTGCTTAGTATTTAGAGGGCAGCATATATAAAAATACAAACACTTTTAATATTAAATATTTATGCACTTAGATTACTATATAAAGACAACATATCAATGCAAGCAAACAACTTAGATATAACATTTAAAAAGTCGCAAAAATCGGTGTCATGTAAAATGGTTGAAAACAAACATTTAAGCTCTGCAATTTTCTTTTTTAGGCCTTAAGTTTCAATAATATTTTGAGTACATACACTGTATTAATCTGGTATAATCCTGAAATATTTAGCTTGATTAGTGCAACTTTTCTTAAACAAATTTAAATATATTTTTTACAGTTATCAAAAATTAACTGAATTGTAAAGTGGATTTAAAATTATTGTAATAACAACTCATGTATAAGTATTATTATTGAATTTGTAATTAATTTCAGATAATTCTTTGGCATATATAAAATTAAGTAAAAAACTGTAAGCATTTATTCTCTGAACTTTGTTTGACAACATAGGATAATGTTTCTTCTGGTGTAAAAGTACTTTTTATGAAAATGGGTTAAATTAGAATTGGATGGCGATAGATTATACTTGTTTTAACTGCATTTTTATTTAACAATTTAAGACTTAACATTTAACACCAATGCAGACACTGCTAAAGTTTGTTTAAAAAGGCAAATTGTATATGTAGAGCGAGCTTACCACTGAAACAACTCTAATCATTTTGAATGTTTAAATATAGGGTATATCTACTAATAGGAATGTAGCCAGATAAATTTTAAGGAAACAATTATTAATAAAGTTGTATTTTTAATACTTACTTAATGTAATTACAAATATATGCATGCTTTATCACCATCATCAAACATTACTTAATGTATAAAAGTATATAAGTCCTAAAAATATACACATGCATATATTATTTCTAAAGAGTTGCATGCTCTAATGAACTAAATAGGATATATCTTCACCAAAAATAACTAACTATGCATCGGTACACACAATCTATAGCAATAAACATATGAAAAAAAAAAACAACAACTTATAAATCACTTTGTTTAAAGCTTCAAAATTAATTGAATAAAAACTTAATGAAAATTAGAATGGACTAAATTTTATTTTTTCAGTGCATATTTAAGATAGCTCTATATCTACTTGTAAACATTTATTTGCATCTTTCTGTGGTCATCAGGATTTCAGCCCTATATGCATCCAAGTGTAAAATTTATATTTAAAACAAAAAGTTATCTTAAGTAATTCACAAACATTCGTAGAAAGCATATATTAAGTATCAATTATACATAATTGAAATATGTTTGTCCATTAAAATATGTATAATAAAGACTAGTTATATTTAAACACTGAGATTGACTACAACACTAAGGAATATATTAGCTTGTAAATAAATCTTTTAAAAGCTTCCCTTTGAGAAACGAAACTACACCAACTGTCTGAGCAACTAACTCAATAGTTATATAAAATACCAAATTTAATTCAAACATCTTAAAATTGTAACAGTAAATTGGAAAATATATCCATGATTCCTTTTCACAACAAATCTGATAATCTAAATGAGTACAAACTACAACTACAATTGTAAAAAAGTGAAATTGGAAAACCAAAGGATATACAAAGCCTTGTAAAAGCTCTTAAACCTAAATTTATAGCTCTACGAGCTGTTCGTAGAGTAAAAATGAAGGTTGTTTATATAAAAAACACAACCATTGAAAAATCATGTAAAGCACCTGTAAAAGTTTTCAAATGTTTTAAATTCATCACAAAGCATTACATATGCAAATGTTGACATTAATTATTACTGTTTCTATTCTCTGGATATAAATAACAAATAAAAAAATAAATATTTTAGATGATTTTTCATTTAATGTGGTTAAGTTGATTAGCTAATAAAATTCGTTCAAGATTGTTATATAGGTAGTTCTAATTAACAAGTCTTTACATCTGAATTATTATTCTGAAGTATACATAAATTTATAATATTCTTTTAAACAAACTTTTACAATTACCAATATAAGAAATTTTTAAAAGAACTAAAAATAATTTTATTTTTAAACTAAATAGACTACCCATTTTTGAAAACAAGAAGTTACATCTTCTTTTTTAATGAGTAAACTTAAGTCAACCTTTGAAATTAAAAAAAATAAAAAATCTCACTTTGATATAGCAATAAATATATTTTTCGACATCCCAACTCAACTTTTCTATAATTATGTAAGTATAATTAAAAAAAAAAAAAAAAAAGAGGTAGATATAAATCAATATTTCAATACTTTTACTTTTAATAGGAAAACACTCGTCATCAAAAGCAGTATTTTAAAAAGGAAATAGTCAAAATGTTTTTCATAGGTGGAGAAAGTAGCTTATAATTTTCTTGTTTAAAACAAAATTTAAAAATTTGTTAATCATAAAACTTTTACTACTACTGTGGTAGTCTACTCTTAAACCTTTTGCAATGAATGATTATGATATTAATTTCTTGCTTAGCAATACAAACATTGTATGTTAAGTTTTAAAACGGTTCTAAGCAGATTTCAACAAAATGGTAACTTGAAGTAATTTGGAGAACCACCTCACAGGGGTACACTTGGTTCTACCTATGACACACTTGACAGGTTTGATTCAATTAAGCTTTTATCCAACTGACAAAAGAAAGTTCACTTCAAACATCAAAAATTTATATCTGGCTTAGAAATTTTAGGATATTAACACAGATGTCTGGATTACGATTGTAGACTTGTCTTGAGTAGATTTCAATAAGCTACTTTAAAAGTAGTGAAACATTTCTCCTGGTTTGCAAAAATACCGAAGTTTGGTAAATTTTTCTATAATAACTTTTATAAAAATGAATCGGTTTTATGCAAAAAATTTAAACAAAATTGTCACTAAGTATATCTACTTACTGAAGTATTTAAATAATAATTTTTAAAAGAGCACATTTAATATTCCTACATTAACAAATTAACAATCCTCATGTGCATATCACCTGGATATATGTAAGGTACATACAGGATATTTAAGAGTCATTACACACAAATAATTTATGAAAGTTATTTAGCATCCCCTGCTTCAGGAATAACTGTACGACCAGAATCTGGAATACTTTCTTTAACTGTTTCTTGGGGAGTACCTTCTAGTCTTTGATCGGTTGAAGTTTCTACCTTCGCATTCTCTTCCACCTTATTATCCTGGAAGAAATGAAAAATAACTTCAGGTGTCTGCAATTTCTTATGATGTTTTGTACTTTGCATCTACTCAAAAAATGGATGTGTAAAATTTAAAATGTGATTATTTTGCTTCCTTAGTAATGTTAATGGATTTATATTTTAAGGCACTTTTTATAGTGAGCTTTTTTTATTTTATAATTTTATTTCAAGTAATAGATACAACACACTTACTTCATTAGTACAAAGGGTTTGTTCCTAGATAAATGCAAAATAAATAATATTTTTTAATTAAAATTATAATTTTTTAATTAAAATTATCATGACAAAGAAATATATCTAGTACTTACCAAAAGAACAGTCAGAGCAATATTGGCTGCTTTTGAAAGTGCTGAGCATATCTAAAATTCAAAGTTAACATAAATAGTTATTATGGAGTTTCATAAAGACTTCGTTTTTAATTGTGATTTATATTCTATCATTTATTAATTCTGACACGGTACAGTAAAGCAGGAATAAAAGTTATTTGTTAAATTTTTATGGTGGTTCTTAAAGCAGTAAAAATTAACTTAATGTTCTGGTTAATTAATAATTTATATTTATGTTTTGGACAAATATATTTTACAATAGAGTTTATTTAATGTTTTATTTAACATTGCATTACTTGAGAATGCAAAGTTAAATACAAAGTACTCATGAAAAAGTATGTTACTTCATCTGCAGAGGGCTGAGCTTCAAATACATGGCAATGAAATGCAGGTTTGCTTTCAGAATCTGATTTGGTTCTTGTTATAAATCCAAGTAACCTAAAACAATGGAGAGATACAAGCTGAATTTAAATTACAATTAATATAAGGAAACCATACATATCCCTTTGGAAAGTTTAATAGGGAAACTATTTTAATTTGAAATTATAAAGAATATTAAACATTGAAACATATATTTTCTTTTTAAAAATTTAAGCAGTATGTACATTATATTAATTAGTAAAGTTATAATGTGAATAAGTATTTTTTAGTCACCTATAGATTACAATAAATATTTTAAAGATTTTCAGTGTTAAAAAGGACTTTATCCATGACATTTATAAACATGTCCATTCAACTAAATATTTACTGGAAATTAAATAATTTAGTTCGATGGATTTAAATTTTTTCTGAGTGCAGCAGAATATTTATAAAATTACCGGTTATTCTCTTTATGAGTAGTCCAAAATGAAACATCCTCAAGAGGAAAGAGAGCTCGAATAGCTTCATGAGAAGGATCTACAATTCTAAAATTATGCAAGGTTAGATTCAAAGAACTTTTAATATAAATACCAGAAGATACAAATTTAAATTAACTAAAGTTTTTTCATTGAAAAATGCAATGCATTTCTGTAAAGAACTAGTTAAAAATAAAAGCGTAAAATGAAAAATCAACATCCACACAAAAATTTCCATAATAAAGTTTTGAATCTTTAGGGATTGTAGTTCTAAGACTATGAATAATAAAAATTCAATTGAGAATTCAGAGTATCAAATATACATTTTGTAAGTGAATGAGTAATAAAATTGGATGTTTTTTTGTTTTTTTTAAAGTATAAATCTCAAACTTCCAATTTGTGCTAAATGAACTTGCAATAAAATAATGTTAACTATTATCACAACAAAAAAATCAAAGTATTGTAAGTAAATAATAATAATAATAATAATAAAAAATAAATTAATAAAGCTTTCAAAACAGACATTAAATGAAAACTCTAGGATAAAGCATATACTCAACGACAATGCACATACTCAATAATAAATTGTTTTGAATAGAAAAAGTTATAAAATTAGATATGTTGAAAATACCTTACTTTAATGTCCTATGAGTTATAACCAAGTGAGACTCATTTGTTTTAAAAATGTTATGAATAGCTCTTGCTGCCATGATGTGACGAATGGTTTGGTACACAAGATAATCACCTAAATTATGCAAGAAATATCAGTTACATAAAATAAAAATTTATATTTTCTGTGAAATTCAAATAATATTTAATAAGTAACTTTTAAATTATACATGGACATACAACAGTGTATTTAGCAAAGAATTTTTAAATTGTGCCTAAAGCAAAGATTTTTTAAATTGTGAAAAAATTGTATGATGTACATATAATGAAAAATACCTCTGTCTTTTTGTACTTGCATAGATCCCAAAAATCGTACAGCAAATACTTCCCAGAATGGTGTCACGTTCACATTGTCTTGACCTGAATCATCTGAAAGAATTGACTTTTCATCCTGTACTGACGACCTAGATAAGAAAACAAACAGAATTCAATAAATAAAATTAAAAAAAAAAAAAAAAAAAAAAAAAAAAAAAACAGATAATAAAAAAGCAAAAGTATTACTGTAATATTAAAAAAAATAATTATAATTTTCAAAACCAAAGGATCCGTTGACTAAGACATAACACTTTATATAAAAGAGAGAAAGAAAACTAAACATTGGTAGGTAAATAAATTTATTAGAAAATCTAAATATAGAATAGAAATTAAAAATTGTTAAAAACTAAATAATGTTTGCAAGTTTAAAATAATAAAAAGATTCCTGTAAAACTGTACCTAAAGATAAAAGGATTGAATAAAAGGTGCCTTAAGAAATTGAAATATGTTCCTGTATGAAAACTACCACTCACAGAAGAAATTAAAATAAATAAAAGATATCGTCTTTAATGTTTTTTGAAAACTGAGTCAGCATATCAGGCACATTCGTAAAACTAAATCATTTAAAGAGTAGCATATTTGAATTTTAGGGTGGTAAAAATATATATTGTTTCAATTTTGATGCTTGTTTTAAACTATGACACTACAGAAAAAATGGTTCAAGAAAATCTAAAAATATGCAGGTCAAAAATATAACACTTCAAAACGTAGTAAACATTAAAATTCTACAGGAAATAAATCTCAGCCGTTTTCTTGACAAATTAGATTGATTTTTCAGATTTGTTTATTATTTAGGAATGAAAATATTAAAGTGGAGAAATATCTTGCTAATGCTGATAACAAGAAATAAAATATAATTTCTATTGAAATCTCTTAAGAATTCCATCAGAAATTCATGTTTCTTGGGTAATGCTACCACATTGAAATAAATCTCAAACCAATAGAATCCTTACACTTGAGGTGGATCCATAGACTTGGATCTCTCCCGATCTTCTGCAGGGGAGAACAGATCAAACTGTATGGGAGTCTCCAATAGTAGATTATCCAATGGTGAGGAAGGTGGAGTGGAAATGCTATTCATTTTGGCACTCTCACTAAAATCAGAAATTAAAAGCAATAGTTTTATGTATTTCAGCATTATTTTCATGTAAATATTTTACAGTCGACTCTTGACTGTACAGTCTAACGTGGTAGATGGAAAGATAGCAAAAAAGATTGATAGAGTTCTATAAAGAGTACTAAATTTCATCCCCATATAATTAAAAACTGACTGTACTTCATAAATATTAGGTAAGTATTGCACTTTAGTACCATACTATAAGAAGTTTAAGAATAAATATATTGTACACATTTTCTGATGAATATTATTATACATCTAACATAATCACAGCAACTTTCTATAGATCCTAACACCACAAAGCAATATTATTTCTTATTACCTAAGAATCCAATGGCTTTAGCACATGGTTTTTTTCATAGGCAATATAAACATACAAATATAGATTTTTTATCATATCTCTCTCTGTGTATAAATATAAACCATAATTTTTGCATCTGATACATAACTGACCAAACAAATAGTTGAATAGCAGAGGGAGAGAAAACCTGTGCTTTTTACTTTGTAACGTCTTTTGCGCATAGCCCATAGGATTGTATCATGTGACTGTTTGCAACACCATGTCAAAATAATTCTTTATTTCATTGTGGAGATTTTAAAACAGGTAAGATAGTACAGAGGACGATAGTCAAGATTTTCTTCATGGATAATTTTCTAATAAAAATGTCTTGAGGTTAAGTCTTCTAATCTTTGAATTCCTCAATGGAGTGATAATTAACGTATATATATATATATATATATATATATATATATATATATTAAGAAAATTAGTTAAAATTATAATTTATTCATGTTGCATTCAAGGACTTTGTTTAAAAAAAATTATGGCTAAGTGACAAATTTTGTTGTTGTTATAATCATACTGTGTACAAATTATTTTTAAATAAACACCAAAAACGAATTACATGTATAGACAACAATTTACAGTATTAAAATAATTACCCTTCATTGCTGGAAGCGTTACTGGAAACTGATTGTGATTTCTCAACAGTACTTTGCTATTGAGAGGAACAAATAAAGTTAAAGATTTTAAATAGATAATATAGCAAAAGTAATATTACTCTAAATACTAATATACATAAGTTCTGACTTGCATTTCACATTTTTTACTCTGTTAGTTACAGCTTTCATATTCTGTGTGAATTTGAATTATAAACAAAGATACAAGCAAAAATGAAGTGGCAACAAGCAATGGTTATTAAATATGTGCCATTTTTGGGATTGGAGATTGAGCTGTTAGGATAGTCCAAACAGACAACAAGCTTGTGTCTTTGCAGTTAATTCCAGCACATGTTAAATGAAACTAAGAGTTAGCTTGTTAGCAATATACAGAATGTTGTCAAAAGAAAAAAGTTATTTTTTGAGCCTGGTAAAGGTTGTATTAGAAAATTTGTCAATGCTTTCTAACAATACCTAATAAGGTGAACATTTGCAACACTATCTTATAAACTGCTGTCTTAAAATATCTATTTTAATGGAAATATACCTCTTTTCTACCGTCAACCCAATATTCCACTTCTAAACTTTTCGAGCATAATCATGTTATACTCTTACAAATATAGGCACTTGGGTTTGAGGGAATATAAGCACTTTTGAATGTTTTAAACAAGACAATTGTTATAACGTTAAATTAAAAATAAAGCAATATCCTAAAATTTTATAAATCTTTCCAAGCCTAAACATGAAAAAGTATCAGAGTATATGTAACATTTCAAATGTACAATATAATTAGACATTGAGAAAAAAAATACTGATGACGAGAAAGAGGTATACATGAACTTCAAAAGAGTGTGTACTGGTTCTCTTAGAGATACTTAAAAAAGCCATGCATTAATTTGGTATGGATAGCAGTAGTTTTAAGAACACTGTATGTTGGGTTGTACACTGTATTTTGAGCATAAAATTGAGTTGATATTAATATAGAATATTTCACAATGCAAAGAACCTACCAAAACATGATTAGAAAATATCAGTGTATCTTCATTGGACAGCTTCTTAAAGTGGTAAATTGATTAATTTGAAATTTAGAAGACTTCAAAGCCTTGGGTCAAACGAAAAATTAATTACAATAATCCTCATTCAAACAATTTAAATTCAAGATTATATAACAAATAAAAACCTTACCCTGGATGACTTATCTTTTGAGCATTGCCGAATCAAAGGTCGATTCATCATAACTTCTTTGGCAATATTATGTATAGAAGCAATCCATTCATCCCGTTCCCTGGCATTTAAAGCTTGTAATACAACATTCCTTGAAAAAAAAAATTACAAAGCCATAAAATATATAAATAACAATAAGTTAGTATATGCAAATAAAGATTTGTTAGTGAATATATGTTAAATTTGTTAATGGAAAGAAGAAAATATGTTAAATTCTTCAAAAAGAAATAATATTTGAATAAAGAAACAATACTTAAATATGATAGCAAATTAGTATACGAAAAAATTGAGAAATAAATGCTTAGGAAAACGCTCCAGTTTTAAAAGTAGTTTACAGAATTCAAGGAAATCTTTTTCATTCTTCATACTTACTTTTTGCCATTTGAAACTTGGAAGACATTCCTACGATCTTCATTTTCAAGAGCATTAACAGTGATGTTCTTATCAAGGTCTATTATAGCACTCCCTGCCACCTATTAATTAACAAAGGAATAAAAAGGAATTTACAAAAAATATTGAATATATATAGTATGTGATGATTCAGAAAAGGAAAAAAAAACAAAAAACGTCATACTTCGCCCTTGGAAATGCTCATTAATTTGCTTCCCAAGGTGTATATAAAAACATGATCCCATTTGGTCACCATGCCAGCAAATTTTCTGAAATAATTATTACACATTCAGAGAGCTTAGTAGGCTATTAACTTTAGCCCTAAGTAATAAAGATATTGAAAAAAAAAGTAAATACACTAATTTGACTTAAAGGTAGAATACAAACATACATTACTTAACAAGACAGTTTTAACCTGCTTTTCTGATAAAGCTAGAAATATTAATTCTATCTGATTAATAATTTAAATAATACATTAACATTAAATTAATGGGTGTATAATTATATAAATAATAAATTCAATGATACTTACGTCTTATAGAACAAATATCCACTCTTTTGAGAGAGTCCGGTATTAGGCGGAATGTAAGGCATGTCAACAGGAGGTTCTGCATAATAGAGGTGTTGACTTTGCTGTTCAATAGTGTCAATTAATTTCACTGTATTCTGTGTTTCATGACCTAGTTCTGTTTGCACCCTACAATTAAAACCAAGACTACTCACAAAAAAAAAAAAAAAAAAAAAAAAACTACAATTAAAAAGATTATAGGTGTCTGAACTGATTGAATAATTAAAAGAATAAAAGTTATGGTAGAAGATTCATTTAGCTACACCAAATTACAAAATTAAGCACTGCTTTCTGTCAAGGAACAAGAAAACTAACTACATATTTCTATTGAAAAGTTAAACTTTTAAAAACAATTATTCGTTTAGTTTTTCTCAGAGCTTGTAACATTTAATCATAGGATAGCAGTTTTTTTTTTTTTTTACAAAAACAAAGATTTGTTGCTATTTATTTGAACGTATACATAAGGCATTTTTATTTTAAATAAATATCAAAAAGTGTTCAGGAAAAAAAAAGATTATGCATAATTAATTAAAGATTTTATCATCATAGATTTCAGCCTTTAGTATAAGGTTGATACATCAATTACTGTTTAATCAACTAAGAAAATTTGTACCAAATTTAAAAGCAATATTAAACCTATTAAAATTATAGAAATCTAAAAATTATTACTAAGAAAGGATTTTAGACTAAAAGTGAAAAATTATTGCACACTTACCACTCCAAGTCAACAATATAGTAAATGTAACAAGCTCTGAGAAAAACTAAACAAAAAATTGTTTAAAAAATTTCTTTGTGAAAAAAAAATATCTTAATATTACTAATTTATCATATCTAAGATAACTAAAAGGATATGACATTTGTTTTATACATACCCCTGAATACTTGTTCCCATATTAGACAGAAATGTTTCTAACTCTGGTGTATTTAGGGTCTCCTGACCCACAGAAAAAGTAGATCTCAAAGCGTGAAGGTATCCCATAATAGGTTCTAAGAGGGCAATTTTACGCTTGAATTGAAGAGCATTCATGTTGGCGTAGTAATGCAAAGCCGTCTGAAAGAAAATAATAATACAATCAAAAGAGGTTTTTATCAAATATATATACTATTAAATACATAGATACTATTTGAATTTTTTTAGTAGCTCATAGACAGCATCAAGTTGAAAAAAGTAAAAACTTATAGAGTAAAATTTATGTTGAGAACAAATATTTAAGCCAATGGCCTTAAAAAGCAATTATTAAAAAATTGGTTTTAAATCTGTTCATAGTTTTAAGAGTTAGTTGGTGGTAATAAGATACAAGGAGCTCAATTGTGAGGAAAGCAATGGATGGATACAAGGTTTCCAATATTTTTATTGCCATAATTTTGATGACCTTGAATACATATCTATCATCATCATCACTTGCTTTAACCCATTGACGGTCATGCACGTATATATACGTTTTAGGATCCCCAGTTTTTCTAGCAATACACAACATTTTTAAGTTTATAAATAAAAGTTAAAATAAGATATATTTTAGATATTTTTATTAGGATAATAGTCTATAACCTATCTAAAACAAAATAAATAAAAATAATTTTAAAAAAATTATGTATTTGAATTAGAAATATAATTTAAAAATTATTGCAGGGAAAACAACTGGGGAATTTCGCCCATTCCCATGACCGTCAGTGGGTTAACTTCATGAGGCTTACATTTTAGTAACCATAGTGCAACAAATTTACATTTATGCATTAAGTTTCAGACTACAAAATATAATTATCAATCAATGAATCAATATGAGAGTCTATAATTGCTGAAAAATGACCAATTACTGTTTTTTATGACATTTATTTGTTCCAAGATTGTTCAAAATAAAGAAAACAATGAAAACATAAAATAGTATTACGATACTAAATATTGCAATGGTGTAAGCTTTTCAATAGCAATTTTTGTTTAGCGATTACATTGGATTAAAATTATATATCAGCAAGTTTGAGTGCATTGTATTTTCCTTGATTTACTTTCAAGACAGAATAAATAAAATTTTCTATTTTGAGAGAGCCAATGATCACTTCACACTAAACAATTGATATATAAGACAAACCTGGTGGTACTTCTTAGTAGCCATGTAAACTTCTTCATTGATGTCTTGCCTTACTTTTTCACTGTCTCGTTTCTTAGAGCACTTACAAAACTTTGTAACAGATTGTTCCATTTCTTAAATGAAACAGAAAATGTGCTTGAAAAAAAGCCCCAGATATTATAATAATTTAAATTTTAAACAGTAGCAGATGGTACTTTTAGAAATAAAAAAGTAATTTATTAAAATAAAACAATATTGTTCTTTATCAGATTATTTGATTTTTAACACTATGGTATAAAGTTATAAATTTTATGATAAAATCTCAAGAAGCAGATACCAGGAGCACCATGTAAATCTTTACGTGACACTACTGAAGGTAGTTTAAATTTTTTTTGCGAATGCAAATATATATTTGAATAATATAGTTTATGTTGAAATACACAAATAATGTACTTCGTCAAAACATTGCACACATTTACATAGTTACTTATGAAAATCATACTTTACATGTTAAAACATAAAAAAAATTAATCCTTAAAAACAAAGTTTTACTATAAATCTTTTATTTTAGGAACAGTCAGCAAAACTTGATGGAATACATTGTCATTGAATCTATCTGTCAAGTTTCAGATCAATTGGATGACGATAAGTAAGTTAATTAGTCCTCTGTGGATTTGCTCGCCACAAACACAACATCCACAGAAATAAAATAGAAGTTAATATAAGGGATTTGAAAAAAAAAGCTCTACTTAATAAAAGTATATGATACAATCAGCATAGAAAAAAAAAAATATATATAGTATTCAAAGCAAAAGGAAAAACAACAAAATTTTGTTAGAAATATACCATTAGAGGCAGAGGCGAACATTTCCATCATTGTAAATATATCTGTAATATAAAAGAGAAAAAAAATGAAATTCAACTAAAACTATTTGAAATAAAATCTTTAAGAAAATCAGGAAAATTGCAAAGTTTTTAAAACTTATTACTAAGTTTATTATTAATTTACAATGAGATTAAATTATCTCCAGATTTAAAATTTCATACTGCAATGTAATTTAAATAAAGAGGCAGCTTAAAGAAAAACAATTTTAAAATATTTAGGATAACAGGAGAGATTTAATTGAGATAACCAGCTTGCTTGGAATTCATCAGGAAAACTATATTATAAATTTATAGTGACATCATTTCCACATAGACCACATTTCAAGTATGCAGTGTAATTCTAGTCACATCACCTCAACTTAGTAAGGATATTGATTTGTTAGCAAGGATTCAGCACAAGGTTAAAAAAGAAAAAAGAAAAAAAAAAAGAAAGAAAAAACAAAACAAAAAAAAAAGGATACAGGGGGACAAGTTTGGATTATGGTGTTACATTGAGGAAAAAGATCTTGAGGGGATGATTCAGTTGTTTAAATTTATTAAGTAGGGTGGTTTCAAGGGTTTAGTGTACAATATAGAGGTCATACAAGTGTTCATGCATAAGAGTTATAAACATAAAACATTTCTTTTACAATAGAATGATTGATAAATTGAACAATCTTCCAAACAAAATCATAAATTGTACTAGAGTAAACAGTTTTAAAAGACAGCTAGAGGTTAACATTGGGGATTGTAAAGAAAAGATAAACTGGATAAATCAAGATGGGAGTTGTTCTTATAATTAGTCCTCATTTTTAATGTTTGTGTTCAATATTATGACTTTAAATCAGTAGTGTGTATTAATGAAAACATTTTCTATATAAGAATAACGTACATGCACCAAATTTAATAAAATGTATTGTAAACATTTCATGTATCTAAATTTATATAAAATGTTTGTTATATAGTTTATTAAACACAATCTACAAACTAAGATTTATTGCTTTAGGTTAATAGTAATGTCATGGTAGTTGTGTATGTCACATTTGAAGTAGCAATAATGTTTTAAAATATCAGTAAAATTAACATTGATATCAAACTATAAAAAATTATATACCTGAGAGATCAGCTTCAATAAAACGATTTAAAGGATATAACATCCCATCACCAAGTTGAGCTGCACAAACTTGTTGGAGTGAGCTCACCTATGATTGATTATACAGTAATTAGATGAGAAATATAAAGCAGAATCCAGAAAAGTATAGATATAAAAAAGGTTTAGTTAATTAATAATTTATTTTTCTTCATTTTTTTTTATTATTATTATTATTTTTTTTTAAATTTTTTTTAATATAAATTATACAATTTACTAAAATAGATTTGAAGACTACTTTTGATACACATGGTACCCATTCTTATTTTCAAAACAATAATTTTAATTCTTTTTAATTTGAAAACAATAATTTATTCAAGTATTTCTTTTTTAAATCACCAAATTTGATAGCACAAACTTGTAAAACAATATATAAGAGAAATATTCATTATAGCTTTAAAAAAAATCCATCACAGACACATATATATGTATTACACAATGTTTAAAAATATTTACAAACCTCATCTAAGGTAACAGCAAATTCTCTTAAAGTTGTTTTAAGTACACTATCTGGATCAGTATCCAAAGGAAAAGGCTACAAATTTAGAAATGGTAAGAATATATAAATAAGTAAATATTAAAAATGTCCAAAAATTCATTTTTATAAGAAATTAAAAATAATAATAATAATGTTAGAACATACTTGATTTTCATAAGCTCGTAGGTGTTGAGAAAGGTTTGTAGTAGCAGTTGCAAGTTCTTTCTGAAATAAAAAGAAATGCCTTGAGTTATAAGATTTATTATTAGGAGACACAGAAAACATATAAAAGTAAAAATAAGATAATCAGGGATTACTTGAGATGTAAGAGGATTGCAAGATTAGCTTATTTCTTGAAAAATGGAGTTCTAATTATGTAGTTTACAAGGCTGTCATTGTTTCAACTTTCAAATGTAGAATATACAACACTAATTGGGGGCATGTGTAACCTCCACATTTAACATTGCTTAGAGGAATTACTTTTTTGGAAGTTTATCAGAGTTTGATATTGAAGAGAGATATTATTCCTTAGGTTTTTCAATGAACTTAAATTGTGTTTTTTTATGCTGCTGCCATCTATTGTATACTGTCACAACTTCTTTATTTAATGAAACTATGTTTGATTATTTTACTTTCCGATTATCAAACAAATAACACAGTATGCAATTACTAGGGGGCCCTGTCCCCTGCTCGCTGACAATAAAAAAACCACAGGATTGTTACACAATCCCCTTGGTTCGCAAGTGAGCCAGGGTCGCTTGAATGTGAGGCACTTAAAATATGCCTTAGCAAAAAGCTATTTCAGTTGCATAATCAAGAAAATCCTTAGAAAGTGCTATATTGTACCATGAAAATGTTGGATTATTTAAGATGAACTACAATACTTGTAGTGTCACTATCCTATTGCTTATCTCGAGACTCAGGGACAGTGTGGCAACGTGGTAGAACATCCTTAGAAACAATAGAAATAAACAGAATTCCCATACATATATTAAAAAAATAATAATTTCAATGAACAATTAAAGACTGGTTTTAAATGAAGCACAAAAATAATTAAAGTTTTACCTCAAAATTTCTTAACGAAGCATAATAAACAATCATATGTTTGCATAATATTTTTTGCGATACTTGGAAAATGATACAGGAAAAGCCCAATTGTCCAGTACTCAATCAACCAAAATTTTTTGAAAATCAAATTTGGCGTTATTTCGTATTTTTTATTTTTTTAAAATTTCATTTGAGATTTTTAAGTTGAGTGAGGTTTTTAGGCACTCTTATGTTTGATGGGTATCAGTTGCCGCCAAGTGTAAATGTTTCCATGTTTAAATGACGCGTAAATGTATTGCCAAGCCTAAATAGTTATGGTTTGTTTTAAGGTTCCTATGGCAACTCTATGACAGTTTGTTATCGGAATCCTACTCACAATTAAAAAAAAGTTGTGCTGCTGGTATTTTCTTCTTCTTTTTGTATAAGATTTAAATAATAATAAAAAATATATAACATACATTTACAGTATCTTTTTTTAAAAACCTTTTAATATTGAAAAGTTGCCTGTTTCGGAAGAATGACCATACATAGCACCGCCCTGATGCAATCAGGTTGGGGAGCAATTTATTAGTATCGAGTTAGAACATCTAAACAGTAAAATTTATGAGAAAAGATTGCAACTTTTGTGTATTTTTTAATACTGCAACAAAATATTTCTATCTGAATACATGTTTAGAAATACATAGCATTCTTACGAAACATACCTGAGCACTTAGAACTTTTTCACAGTGAGAGCGTAGTACTACAATATAATCCCTCAGTAAACCAGCATCTTGTTCAAATAGAGAGACCATAGAGCGTGTCTAAAGTAAAAATAATTGGTTAGGTTGCAATTATAAACAAGTTGTTTAAAATATAGTCGAATATGCTGTAAGAACATGAACATTTTTTTCTGACCTTATAAACAATCAAGAGGATACTACTAATTGGTAATTCTGAAGACATATTCAATAAATGAAATGTTTCATTTCAGGATTATGCATTCAAATTGAAAAACTTCAGGCAAAATAAAAATGTTTTAAGTTTACATAAAATTTTGTGAATAACTTAAAGAATGAACATAACATTTTATAAATATAGGTAAGTTTTACAAACATCTCTAAACAAATTAAAGACTTTTCAATAATGACTATTTTTTTCATAAGCACATAAAACTTTTTAACCTGTGGATTATCCTCCAAAGCATCTTCCAAATGAATTTTCTCTAATCCGGGCATGCTTGGAAGATTGTATGTCTTTTGTAAACAAAAAATTTCCAAAAATCACTTATCTAAAAGTGAAACATGTAGATGATATCATCTACAAATAAAAAAAAGTTATGTTCAAAATAAATTTATTTACATAAGCTTGTCATAAAAGTTGGAAACTGTAAAGTTTTAGGGCAGTAAAAGTACACAATATTATCCTTAATTAAATAAATCATTAACTATTGGAAAATATGAGTAGTTTTACAATCACATAACGAACTTGAAATGTTTCAAAGAATACAAATACCTACTTTTTGGAGTAATTATATTTTCATATTAAAAAAAACAAACTAATATTATTAATTTCTCAAACGTTTTATTATTATTATCCCTATTTTGACATAGTATTTGCAGCAAAAAATTTCAAACACAGCAATAATTTCAGCAAAAGTTTCTGAATATTTTATATACTATACTTATTTTACAGTAATGCAAGTTACACATTGAATTCCATTGTAAAAACTAGAAAAATATTAAAAAGTAAATATAATTCCCATCAAAATTTTTATTTTTTTCAACTAGTTCCAAAATCAAATATATATTTTATTTGAATTTTAACGTATTATGGAATCTTTTTAAAAGTTTATATTCGTAATAAAATATACTAAGCATTTAACTACAATTCCTTTTTAGATCCTTGCTCCATATTACAATGTCCTAAAAGTATCTATAATTGATAATCCAACCAAAATAAATAACAGAATTTGAAACAGAAAGAATTAGAACTCATTTTAAGAGAAGTGCAAGTTTACTCAAACACTACTCATTATTTAATTAAAAAAAAAGCCCACCAAATCATGCAGTTGTGAAAACTTAAGAAACAAGTAAATTAAATAGTTTTTTCAGAACATTTTCTGAAATGAACTAGTTAGATCACTTTTAAATTACCAGAAAACTTTGGGAATATGTAATCATAACTATCTGTCATTCCAGTATTTTGCAGACACACCGATCACTATTATGATGCCAGATAAAATACTTATTTGTACAAACAATTTTAAGCATAAGATGAAAGAAACTGCTACATGTGATGAAAATAAAATACCCATTTGTGATTGGCTCTAATGATAGAGGTTAGAGTTGCCAAATGCTAATTGCTTGCATCGAAAAAATAATAGAGTACCGTTAACCCTTTAAAAAAAAAAAAAAAAAAAAAAAAAAAAAAAAAAAAAGGAAAATGGTCCATATGAAACGTTTATAGGTTTTAAACCAACGTAGGTGTTTAGTGGCCGTGATAGTATAGTGGTTAGTATCTTTCATTGTGGCTGCAAGGACCCATCAGGTTCGGTTCCTGGTCACGGAAATAATTTTTTTAAACAAAAAACAAACACATGGGTAAAACAAAAACATGTTTATTTACATATAGATGGTTACATATGATTTGCTTACATGCGTTTTACAGATAACTCCAGGGGTTCTTTACACAGGTAGGTGGTATTAGGTTTGGGATAACGTACAGCTGGGGACAAGTCCATCGGCATATCGCTGGCAAAAAATTCCGCCAGCCCCAAAGTATTAAACTCTTCATCTGTAAATACAGGAATGTCTTGAAATAGCTTGGGCATGGACAGTTCAGGGATTGTAGAGAATGATAAAAGTTGCTCATCGGTTGTTGTAATTGTAATTGTTCATAGGAGAGTTGTGGGGATTCCTCTAGTTGTAATTGTTCACAGGTGGGTTGTGGGGATTCCTGCAGAATTTCCACACTGAGTGGTGGCGCATAGTCACTAATTTGTTCCATGGTCTGCAGAACTGGCATATGTTGCTGCACATGTTCTTGCGACACAAGAAACTGTTCTTGTGGCACAAAAAAAAACTGTTCTTGGGGCACATGAAACTGGTCTTGAAGCCACGTGAAATTGTTCTTGTGGCACTTGAAATTGCTCTTGTGACACTTAAAACTGTTCTTGGGGCACACTGGAAGACTCATGAAATTCTTCTTGTGGCACACTGGTTGACGCACACTGTTTCATGATTGGTTACGCTGGATTCTGGATATGGGACTTCGCTTGGGAATACGAAAGGATTCCTCTGATGGACGCTTGGGAATATGAAAGGACTCCCCTTGCTTTTGCTTTTGAATACGGAAGGACCCATCAGCTTGGCACTTAGGAATAGGGTCTTCTGGCTTCCGCTTGGAAATACGGAAAGACTCCTCTGGATGGACATGCTTGGAAATACGGAAAGACTCCTCTGGATGGACATGCTTGGAAATACGGAAAGACTCCTTGTGGGAACCATGTCTGCCATGTTTGGAAACATCAGACTCACGACGTGGTGTTGGCGGTGGCACATTGTACGTGGACTGCTGAAAGAGTCGATCCGTATTGTAAGGCACACTGTTCGGTAGAGGATCTTTCACCACATCCACGGAAAACAAGTTTTTTTGGACAGCCAACACCAAGTATCGAACATCAGAAGGGATGCCGCTCAGAGTATGTGGCTTAAACACATACCTTTTGTAGAGGTATTGGTCATCAGCAGGTAAAGCCCGTCTGTAAATGTTGGGTTGACTGAGCGAATGGATACTGGACTCCGGTAACTGGAACTGCGTAGCAAATCATGGGCGCATAGCTCATTTGGAAGATATGATGAAGTCCCGATGGCACTTGCCAGTGACCAAAAGTAAATCCATGTTTCACCAAGAACATGTTATCCAGGTGAAAGACCATCCTGGTATCAGCATTCTTCATCGTGCGATATCTGGACTCTTTAGGAGTCGGTGAGCAAGTTTATCCCATTGCATAGCGTTCGGATCAAAGTACTTGGCATGTTTGGCCAGGGGCAGTCGAAGCAAATATTTAGCTATAAGCGAAGACAATTTTGGCGCCCCTCACCCTTACCGACTTTTTTTTTTTAATTTAGAAAAAAAAAAAAAACTTTATGGTAAATGTTACCTCCTCTAATTTTTAGAGTTCGAAATCCAATAATTTTTAAAGATTAAATTTTAAAAGTTAAACACAAATATACAAACTATTTTTTAAATATTAAAATTATTAAAAATATATGTACTGAAAAAATTTAAGTTCAATGAGATTATATAAGTAAGAAATATTTTGAATATTTAAATATCTTCCTGTACCCAAAAATAAGATAAATAATTATTTGTCGGCAAAAAAATTAAAATTTTAACATACATTTAAAAATTAAATTGAAATTTTCAATTAAGTTATTATATTCTTGGACATGATTTCCACAATTACTAGTGTATATCCAACATTTTTTTTTATTTCTCAATCAAGTAAATAAGAACAAACCCCATTTTATTTATTTTTTTTTAAATTTTTAATAATTCTTGATTTAGTGAGTAAAACTCCCACTTTACAATCCACTTATCAAAAGTAATTATTGCAGTCAATAACCAATTTAGAAATATGCACCACATTTGTTTTTTAATTTACCAAGCTTGTAAATTGAAAAGCAAATGTTAACATAAGTTATAATAAAGGTGGATCGGGACAGTGAGCCCGCATGATTCAAGTTGGCCCGTATATTAGAGGATATACTTTTTTCAAATATTTTAAAATGATTTTTAACGAGCCTTTAATCAAATTGTATTCAATAAGACATATTTCAACTTGCATATTAACGTTTGGCAAATAAATATATTTAGTATTTGAACAAAATCCATTGAAAAGTCATTTCCTTTATTAACAATCGATGGTTTCGGGTATTAAATGTATATATAAAAATTAAAATTATTAAATATTAGATAATTCTCATTGCCTCTCCGCGAAAAAGTGTTTTAAAACTTTTATTCAGTAAACAATATTCAAAATAAAATATGTATATTACAAAGGATAAAATACCGATATATTATTGTTATTCAGTTAATTAATTGGGTATTTAAGCAAATATCTAAGCACAAAATACTTAATTATCAGATCAATTAGCAATTGAAAATAGATATATAATAATAAATATTTGTTAAATACTATTTTTCAAACTTCATTGGTTTATGAAAAATTTAGCTAGTTCTAAATAAGACATATTTTATTCCATGAAAAAGCTAAAAAATTATAATAAAAATAAGTCCGTTCTTAAAAAAATAAATTACGAAATAGCCAAAAATTGATTTACAGTAATTATAAAGTGAGCCATTTAATTTCAGAATCAACTATGTGCAACTAAAAATTAAAATTGAAAAAAGCAATAGTTTTATTTTAAAATCTCTCATTTACAACCTAAACCTAAACTTATTTTTGTAAAAACAAATTAAATGTTCATACCTAGTATTTCAATTGGGCTACTTTCTCTCTCTGCTATATAAATTTTTTCAACATTTCGCTTGTAGAGAAAGAAGGTTGGGGAAAAAAAACCCCCAAAAAAACCCGATATCATGATTTTAGCTTACAGAAGAGAATTAAGATAAATTTGCTCAGTTCAGAGACAAGAACGACGTGGATCCTCGGAAGGAAAGGAGTTTCCAACATTTTATAGTCTAGGGCAGTGATTCTCAACCACTGTGCCGCGGCACTTTTGTGTGCCGCCAAATTCTTAAAAGTATGCCGCCAAATTTTAGAAATGTATATAGTAAAAATTATAATGCTTTTTTTTTATTACGATTAAAGTTTAAATTAAAGAAAAGTACTTATATATATATGAATATTGTAACGAAGATTTTTCACTTTCACCGCTTCGTTACATATTTCTCTGTGTCTCGTTTTAGACCTATTTTTTACTCTTGTTTTTTACATTCAACCCCCTGCAGGTGTGTGAGTGTGCGTCTTGTTGTCTGATGTTTGGAAAGCACATCCGTTGAGACTTTGTTTCCCACGAATTCCGCGGGCGATTTCAAAGATCACTTCGCTACTTTCGGATTAGATTTCTACGCAAAATTGTTATTGACCATTTGACAACATTAGAGGAGAGAATTATTCATTATTTCCCAAATTTAGATTAAAAAAATTTGATTGGGTTCGTAATCCATTTGTGATAACGAATACTTCTGTATTTGAATTAACTTTGAATGAAGAGGAAGAACTAATTTCGCTTTCTAATAATCGAGATTTAATTTTAAAATATTCAGAAGAATCAATTAATTCATTTTGGATTAGCATTAGATGCGATTATCCCATGATAGCCAAAAAGCTTTCAAAATATTATTACAATTTTCTACATCTTATTTGTGTGAATTCGGATTTTCAGTATTTCCAACAAAAAAACGAAAAAAAGATCGAGACTGTTAAATGTAGAAGACGATATGAGAGTAGCATTGTCATTTTTGCGAACAAATATAAATGAAATTATCAAAAAACATCAAGCTCAAATTTCTCATTAAAAGTATTCTTATTATTCATTTGTAATTAATCCCTTAATAAACGTACTGTCTGTTGTGTTTGTAGTACATATTATATTATTTTACATTCCAAATTATTATCACTATTTTACACAGTGTATTATAGGTAAGTATACAACTTTTAAACTTATCTTTTTCTTTGTGTCCCGCCAAATTTTAAAATCGTTAAAAGTGTGCCGCGACAAAAAAAAAAGGTTGAGAATCACTGGTCTAGGGTCTTCCCAACCATTGGCGGCTTCAAGGGGGGCATGCCCCCCCCCCCCTGAAGGGTTCCCTCTTCCTCCCTAGCCCTTTCGAATATCCCAAAATCCTTTGAGAATCTCCTGTTTAAAAAACTGTGAAAATACAGATTTTTAAGCACAATTTCATTAACGTAAATTTTTTCTTTACAGTACAAAGAATTATAGCCCTCCTCAGAAAAAAACCCTGCCATACTCTTCTAAGCAACCATGGCACCGAGGGTTATTATTTTTCCACACGTGATGTCTGGTTGGTTGTATTCAGATTATCTGGCGCCGTCAGTAACACGAGGGCTATAATGCGCTGAAACATTCGTCATTAGACAAGCCAATATACATTTACAAACACCCATGCCAACACGGGACTCGAACTCGCAATCTCGCGGTCTAGAAGCTAGCACGCTAACCACTATACCGTTTGGTCGGCCACGTGATGTCTGGACTAGTGTGTGCTGGGTTGAAAGACATTATGGTGTTATTCAATTCCGCGAAGCTCTACCTTACATAATTGAAGCGCTTGAATCGATTTCAAACTGGTCGGACCTAACCACTTCCTCTAATGCATCTTCTCTTCTATGCTCAGATTGCAGTGTCCAGTTTGTTTCAGCTTTAGTACCATTAATTGATGTCTTGAAGCAAACTCTACCACTAAGCAGAAAACTTTAGGCTCCTGATCTCGATTTGCGAAAAGCTGCGTCGATTGTTGAAGATACAATTCCGGTTTTGCAGAAGAAGCGCCAAGACTGCGTGGAATCTTTTTCTATTCTATTCAATGAGGTTGAAGATATATGTTCGGGGCTTGAAATTGATGTGAATCTTTCACGCTTAGCCAGACGTTAAAAACACAGGGAGAACTACAATACTCAAATACCAGAAGAGTATTTTAGAATCTCGGTTTACATACCTTTATTGGTTAATATAATTGAAGACCTAATAGGAAGATTTCCAAAAGAAAATTTGGATTGTTTTGGCCTTCGATTACTGATTCCAACCCCCGATATGGAAAAGCCAACAGAATCAGAAAGCAATGAGCTTCAAAACTTATTAAAGAAGTTCATACCAATTTTAAGACTGACACAAATGAGTATTATTCTGATTGAAAGTGAGCTAGCACTATGGAGAGAGAAATAGAAAAAAGAAGAAAAGCTCCCCACTTCTGCCATAGATGCAATGAGAGCTTGTGACAAAGATGTATATCCTACTATTTACGCGTTACTTAAAATTTTGGCAACACTACCAGTTAGCGTTGCCTCTGCTGAAAGAAGTTTCTTTACCCTTCGACGCTTGAAAAAAGTGGCAAAGAGCTAGAATGGGGGAAGAAAGGTTAGCAGGACTTTGCTTGTTGCATACTCACAGAGAAATAAACACTGATGTGAGCTGTGTCATAGACAGATTTGCCAAAACAAAGCAGAGAAAATTGGATTTTGTTCTTTAGGCTTTCAAAGAATAAAGAAGTGTGATTGTAAAACAATTATTAACTATTTTTATTTTTTGTAATTTCTTTGTTTTACTTTTTTCTTATTTTTCAGGAGAGCAATTCAAGCTTAAATTAACTTTTTTAATTCTGCATCAAATGAAAATTACTAATTTAGAAAATTCTACATTTATCATTTCAATCAAGCATTTAATCAGCAATTAGTTTATTACAATTAGGTTACATAGTGCATACATTTTACGAACTTAAAGTTTAAAATGGCCCCCCCTGAAAAATGAACCTAGGGCCGCCTTTGTTCCCAACAGCTTCCCAGAGCCATTGGTATTCACCAATTACAAAGTATTTAAATGTCCACTGACATTTCCTAACTTTTAAAGAAGGAATGCCGTTGGCAATTGCCTCTAGGCATGATGGCTGTCTACCATTGTCCGTAATTCACAGATGTAATGAAACATCTCTGGTAATTTCAATAAAATATTATGTAATGCATTTTAAATTTTTTTTAATATGTTAAGTTGTTTAATTGTAGAATATTCAGATACAACATTTAATTTTATAAAATAAAAGCACCGACCGAGATTGGGATTTAAATTAAAATTGCGGCATATTGTTGAAATTATAACTGGATTTTTTTTTAATATTAATAATAATATTCAAACCTTTTATAATAGATTATTTAGAAAACAGTATGTATTTAAAAGAATAAACATTACAAAAATACAAACACTAAATTATTATACAAAAACTTTATTTCAACTTTGAAAAATAAAAATTGTAAAGTGCTGGTACCTAATATTCTGATTAAAATTTCATTTTTAAGCAATGTATTTCCTCAAGAAGATGATAAATTATTTCAAATATAAATTTTCATATTTAAATAAATAAGTTGGTTGGTTTATGTTCTCAACGACCTATTTTTAAGTACAATGACAGCTAATCAGGCCGGGACCTACGACTTAAAGTGGCTTCCGAACCACAATGAATATTCGTCATCCCTTATCCGTGATTCGAACCAGGCACCTTTGGCATGCGTGGCCAGAGAGCTAACCACACAGTCATCAGATGGGCAAACAAATAAGACTTCCTTAATTTGAAAATAAGTGTCAAAATTAAATCTTAAAAATTATACCCTAAGAATATGTTTTACATATACTATTTAAAAATAAGTGTCAGTAAAAAAATTATGTAAATAACATTTTACTATTCATAATATTGATAATTAAAAAAAGAAAAAAAAAGTATTAATAAATGCAACTACTAACTGACTCAGACAAGCTCGACTTGAGAACATTATACTATTTTCTTTTTGAACTATGAACCATCTTTATTAGCATTGCATTTAAAAAGCTCTTTTAATTCGTGATTTTTTTTTCTTCACCAAAAAAACATTTCGAGACAGATTCCTCTCTATGGAAATACTCTGACGAACACTTATTTGCACTTTTTGAATGTTCTGGCAGTAAAAAATATTGCAGTTTTCTTGAACACACAGCAGCCAGTTTTTTTTTTTTATTTTTGCAATGTTTACGTTTCTTTTAGATTTTATCATATATTCTTTTAACTGGTCCATTTTTCCATCGGTATCATATATTCTTGTAGCCTTCCCCAAGCAACACACTCATGTTGTTTCTATGTGGTTTTTTGGTGGATACGTTGAAAGTGAGAAAGGCACATTGTAACCACATTGTATCAATGTGCAATTCCAATGCATTTTTAAGGAAGCTGATATTTTATAACAGATATTAGCATAAATCAATTTATCTCGTATAGTTTTTAGGGGTTTTAATTATGTAGTACGAATAAAGTCAGAATTTCGTTTTCTTCACTTTTCTAATGTGATATCACAATGTTGTTTCAATGTGATATTTCAACCAGACATGAAACAAGTGTCTTCTTTGGTTTTTGGAAAACCCCAATCCTGTCCAAGAATCATATTAATTGAAAACTTTGGTAAAAGCAATTTATGAAAGCAAAAAAAAAAAATCCGTTTACTGAACGTGGTTTTATAATATTGCATCAACGTGATAATTCAACTATACTTCAACAATTCACCACTGATCCACGATTTCCATCATCCGACGCATGCGCAATACGCTTTTACCTTTCAGTGATGACGTAGCTAGCGTCACTTTTGAACTTGATTTGAAACTTGACGTTGTCTGTTGACAAATGGATTAATGCCTTTTCTGGTAAGTTTTCTTCATTACATTATTAATTTGTACTCTATTATTTAGCGGTTTTCTAAATTAGATGTTTTTCTATTTATAAATGAAATTAGATAATGAATGATGTTCTTATCAGTGAGGTTTGTTGATTTTTGGGACACACTTGTGACATAAATAAACCTAAGGTTATATTTCACTTGTTTTGTATGAGCTATAAAACTGAATGGGCTGTCTTGTAAAAGTATGTTTTTCTAAAACGATTGATCACTGAGAATTAAACATGCTGTATAAATATTATTTCTATACTTGTTGAAAGAATTTTTGCGGTAATTAAATGAACTGATTCAGTTAAAAAAAATCTCCACCGTAATAGGGATCGGGACAACAGAGCCAGTAATTTATTTCAGGTGGAATACAGATGTAGTATAGAACATTTCTTAATGTTATATAATATAATTGAAAGTTATGTGATTTTCCACACCCGTAGTCTCTTTAACATGTTCAATTCGATCACACATCTGGAAATTTGAAGAAAATTTGCTGTAAAATCAGGGAATTTTTAAAAATCTATCAGGAAATTTTTTAAAAATCTATCAGGGTATTATCAGAAAACTTTTTTCCTGAATTTTGTGGCCACTGTGTAATGTGTTGTTTTAATTAATGTAAAATTAAATGTTTATTTAAAAATATAGCTGCAAAATGAACTGATGTTTTGTGTGCAAAAAATGAATTTCTTTCTTTAATTTTCTTTTTCAAGCAGTGATGGATAACAAATTGAGAATTTCTCTCTATCCCACCTGGTAATCAAATCGATATTTCAAAGTAAGGTTTAAAAAAGACGTCATCAGTGTAAATATATACATGTACATAAGGATGATACATTTTATAATAGTTAACATATTTTCAGCTTACTGCCTCCATGTACAACCCTGTGGAACAGGTAGTGCCTGGAATCTGATCGCTGGCCCCTAACAACTGAATCCTATCCTTTTCAGGTACTGTGGTAAATTGAAAAGATGCAGTACAGTATAGCATATTTCGCTATTTAAAAATTTACAAAAAGAACTTTCTAAAAAACTAAAATTAGAAAGTGGAATTCTTTTGCAAAAAAAAAATTGTTAATTTTTTTTTTAAATCTCCCTTTTTGTTATACAGTCGAACAGGGTTGGCATGGTTTAAACCAAATAGTTTTTTTTCTCTTTTTAAAGACTAATTTAAAATTGCATTTTTTTTTTGTTTATTTATAATTAGATTTTTTAAATTATTTGTTGTAAATAACTTTTTTAAATAAATCTTATAATGAAAGTCTATAGAACTTTTTATAAGTATCAAAAATAACTTTTTATATTAATCTAAGTGTTTTATTACTGTTTTATAATAATATTCAAAATTATTAATTAAAATTAAATTATATGCTGCATTTTAAATTTGTTTGTGAAATAGAGGTTTTGTGCTTAAATAACTTATTTCTAAACCTTAAAAATATAATTATGTATAACTTATCACCATTACTGATGAATCTAAGAGCAATATTCCATGTAGAAGTAGAAAACAATTACTATTGTATTATGTTTTTTTAAATCCAATGGAAACTATATATCTCTAAATATAATATTAAAATTTAATGATTTAATTGTTCACATAAGTAGCAAATGTTTATTTACTTAGTGTAAATTATTTTCAGAAGATATATTATTTGTTATTTGAAAATTTATTATTCTAGTTAATGTAAAATTTTATTTATAAATATGTATACATTTTAATTAGAAAAGGATTTAAAAAAAAAAAAAAAAAAAACGGGAAAAAAAACCTGTTTTTTTTTTTAAACAACACAAAAAAAACATTTTTTGGGGCAGGGAGGGGTCCAACTCTGCGGCCAAATCTCATTAACACGAAGTCGCTGGGGCCGTTGAAATTGTTTGTGCTAACTGAATAAATTAACGTCAAGTTTTAAATACGGGGAACTGCTTTTTTCTTTGCGTTAAACGGGAGTTCAGGTTAACGGATTTCACATTAACAGGGTTTGACTGTACCAAAGTTATATTTGGGAATACTTTTTAGAATAAATTTACTTATTGTATTAGAATTGAACATTCTTTTTTTTTTTCAGTGTTCTGTGGACTTGCTTATTTCACCTTTGTTAGAGCTGTTGTACTTAAACAGTGTGGCTACAGAACCTGGAAATCAAGAAACTTTTCGATTGTGGAAAAAATCAGGGAATTTTTTTAATATTCAGGAAAATTTACTGTTACTGTTTAGGGTATGTTTATCCATTATCCCTAATTTGGTACCATTTTCCTGAAGATTTGCTGTGATAATCATTAGAAGTTTTAATGTTATGGAATAATTTTAACTTTTAACTACCACCAAACCTATTTTTAAAAAATTGGCATATTATCTCTTTAGCATACATGTTCTATTCGATAAGTGTGTCAACATATCTGAAAAAATTGGGGGAATTCGGAAAAAGTTTACAGGAAAGGAATTTTTTAGAAATCTGTCAGGGAACTTTTTACCTGAATTTTGTGGCCATCATGTTAAATGACACTGATAGTTCTTTTGATAATCCTCTATAATTTATATATTAAGTATAATTTTTTTATTCTTTTTAAATTAGTTTTGCTGTTGTGAACATGTCTGAATTATGGCAGTATTATAACAAGGCTGCTAGTGGCGTTTACTAAAGTGACTATTTTAGCCTCCAGAAAACTTTTTTTGGTAAGAAAAATATCGGTACTTACGTGTTAACGCCACTGTAGCTACAGATTTGACGGTTTTTCAGTGCCGCCAATAAAGAGCAATCTTGTTGTTCGCATGCAGTTATCTTTTGGATTCTTTGTAAGTATAAAACTCTAATTCCTTGTAAGTAATTAAAAACCGCCAAATCTGTAGCTGCGGTGGCGTTAATACGCAAGTACCAAAATATCCTAATTGACTATTTTAACCTCCAGGCAACTATGTAATGAAAAAAGGGCTCCTAACTTTGAACTGGAAACCAATAGAAAGCATGGCTTCAATTTGGTTGCAGCAGCTCATTTAATTTATCCTCAAAGTAGTAAAAAGGGTTTTTGAATTTAAAGCTAAATTTGTATGGTACAGTAAATTTTTCTAAAAGTATACCTAAGAGTAAAAGGCAACTAAGTTGTTTCAATCTAGAATTTTCAAAAATTATAATTGGTTTCCTATTGAAATATAACATTTATTAAAAACCTATATTATATGTTTTTCCTTTAAATTTTTCTACTCTTCATTTTAGTTTTCAAATACTGGGTGGGAGTAGGCAACATTGGTATTCTGCATCTGCCTTCGAATTTTTTTTACATAATCTACTTTTGATTAAACTATATTGTGTATCGTCATTGCATGATATTCTGAAATAAGTCTGTTATTGCCTTAAATGGTCGTGTGATCTTTGGTCAGTCCAATGTGCAAACCATAATATGAAGGGTGCTTCTGCATACTGGCATTGACTTAAAACCATCCAAAACAAGGGGATCGCTTTCAACGCGAGAGAGGGATTTTTTTAAGTCATAAAAAAGGGATATTATCTTGATTAATATATTCAATCTTTGAATTTGGTTGGCGATTTAAGTAGCAGAGTTGGATTTGAGCATTTTTACACGTCGTATTTCTTTATTATTATTTTTGGCATGGTGTCTACTTTTAAAAATTTGAAAACAGTTATATCTATATAAATATATGTTTGAATGCTTTATTGTATTAAATAAAGGTAATTTTATTTTAGAGATTATGAAAACAACCAATGAGGAGGCGAAAGAAGCTCGTGGAGTGACATTAAGGCTGCTGATTGTGACAGAGATGTGGAATATTTTTGGGAATGATATTGTGGATTGTAAACATGGATTATAACATATGGTTCACAAACTTAAATAATTGTTTTGTATCTCCTTTCTTATTTTACTGTCATTAAATGGGGTCTTGAAGTTAAGATCCTACTGTTGCTCTGAATGGGATATGTCATTAAAAATTAGCACATATATATTTAATCATCTTATAATTTTCTATTTGCTGGTTTAAAGTGTGAACTTAGAAACAATTTGAAAGGTATTTGTACCTATGTAATTGTGTTAGGACTATGTCTGTTACTGTTACATGTAATTATTAATATTTGTTTTATTAACATTTGTTTTAATGTTATGCATGCTATTTTTGAAATAAAATTATTTTGAACATTATGATTTATTTTTACAGTTTAAAAATATATATGTATAATTTTTATTCAAATTTGATTAGTTCAGAGATAATTAAGAAGCAAATATTATAATTAATTTTAATTGTGATTCATTGGAGCAAAATTAAATTTTTGTACAGAATAATCCTCTGCATATAAAAGGAAAGTTTAATTTTTCACAAAATGATATTCTACCTACTAAAAGATGATACATTGTGTAACAGTAGTTGGAAACTCATAAAGCCAATACTTAGAAAATATTCTAGTTTTAACTTTTTCTTTTCATTAAATGAGAGTTTCTATAATGCATATACTCTTAAACTTTACAGTGCTAATAAAACTAAACACATTCATGTGAAAAAAATGTGTCAAAACAAGCGCTTAGGAAAGTAGGCAGGATACATTCGCTTCCAAATTTTTTCTGTTATCTATTAAAATACAAAAATCAATAATTTGTTTTGCTTAAAATTGCAACTTTAAATGGTATTTTAATTTCATAACCCCTTCCAAAAAATATGAGCAATGTGAATATGAAAAATATGAGCAATACTGTTTTAACATGGGTGTTCCACATTGTTACCACATGATAGTGTTCACTTTTACCAATGTTGTTTAAATATGAATCTTCCACATGAGTGTTCAATCTGATTCTTGCCAATGTTGTTTCAAGACATACTTTCCAGAAAAACTGTTTCTACAGCACTAGTTCTTGGGCTCAAGAACTATAGTGCTGTAAAAACAGCATTATGGGATGTGTGTCTTGAAACAACATTGGCAAGATTCAATATTGAACACTCATGTGGAAGATTCATGTTTAAACAACATTGGTAAAAGTGAACACTATCATGTGGTAACAATGGGATGCATCCATGTTGAAACAACATTGACATTCAACGTGGAAACCACATTGGCAAAAATGAACACTCTCACGTGGAAACAATGTGACAAATCCACGTTGAACCAATATTGACATTCAACATTGAAACCACGTGGGCAATAGCTAGCATGTGGAAGCAGTGTGATATATCTACGTTGAAACAACGTTGGCACTCAACATTGTATCCACGCTCCTTTAAGTGAACACTTCCGCTTGAAAACAACGTTGCAGTTCCACGTTGAAACAACATTGTGCATGTTGGTATTTAACGTTGACACCACATTGAAACAATATGGTTGCGTTGCTTGGGTCCTTGGTTCTAAGAAAAGAAATATCGTCAGGTTTTGTTTACGAGTATAGCCATAAAAAAAGATAATTTCAACTTAAATCAAATGATAAATAGAAAGATTACTTTCTAATTATTTTAATGATGTTAAAAAATCAGCAAATGTTTATATGATAGCTGTATCAGTAGGAAACAAACATCTTAAAATTTTACTTTTTCAGTTTTACATAATTATATTATTTGAATTCCGTGTATACAATCCAGTTCGTAAAAATAGTTTGTTTACATTTTCATCCATCGGCTTAGCGAAGCTTCAGCTAGAGCGCCATCTGTATACTATTATATTTCGCGGCGGTTCCGCTCAAACCAACTTTTTTCCCCTATTGAAGCCCGCTCGGGTTTCATGTGGGACAAGTTCTGTCTATGGAGATGGGCATCAGTTCCACGTTCTTGTGGTCTGTGGCCCGAAGATTCCCAAATTTCATGATGGACTCTTCCCATGTGGGCGTAAAGGACATTATTTCCATTCCCAATGAAGCCCTTTTGGGTTTCGTGTGGGAACAAGCTCTGTCTGTGGAGTTGGGCAACCTTTCCACCTTTGGGTGGTCTGTGGCTCGAAGATTTCCAAAATTTCATGTTGGTCTCGTTTCATCTGCTTTTGGGCGTACAGAGGGGGTCATAGTTGGTTAACCATTAGCAAGGCTCGTGGTTGAGTGAGGCCCGAAAAACGTGCCCCTGGCAACAGAGGGCTTGTAAGGTAAACTCTTCCATGTAAAGAGGCATAATGCTTTCCACATGACATGCAAGCTGACACGTAAGTATAGGTGTTTTTTGAGGCTTTTGCCCCAGATTTTCGCCCCACAGTCTAAGTGGTAGCCATGTTGACGGTGTGTTTGCTACAACGTGTGGGGAATTTTTTAGTGTTCCTTAACAGGAATTTCTTCTGATTTTTTTTTTTACACCATTCTTTCACTTCCCTATTGAAGCCCTTTTGAGTTTCACGTGGGCCGAGGTCTGTCTGTGGAGATGGTCACCCGCTTCATTTTCTAGTGATTTGTGGCCCGAAGATTCCCAAAATTCATGTTGGACTTATTGTTCCATCTGGTTTTGGGCGTACAGATGGGGTTGATATGTTGGTGAAGAAATAGCAAGGCTCATGGTTGAGTGAGGCCCAAAAAACGTGTCCCTGGCAACAGGGCTAGTAAGGTAAAATCTTCTGTCTCCTGTGTCCTTTGTCATTTATTTCACAGAACAACAACACTGGTATGAATAGCTGTGTGTGTGTGGCATTACGTAATGCATCGGTTTCTTCCAAATGATCCAATGGTTTTCCAAATGGTTTGATTTCCGAAGTTTTCTTTGCAATGGTTTCAAAAGGGTTGTCTTGTTCGTTCCAAATGGTTTGGTTTCCAATTCGCTAGATGGTGGTCGCTGGGGTTATGGTGCGATTATTTACTAAAATGGTAATTAATACAGCGGACTGTATGAATGATACACCCACATTTCATAATACTTCCCACATGATTGATAACCGTATGCTATGATGTGAATAAAGGATATTGAAAACCATGTGTCATTTAATTTACACAACAACACTGGTATGAATGGCTGTGTGTGAGTAATGCATATGATCCAAAAGATTCTTCCAAATGATTTCTTTCCAAATGGTTTGGTTTCCAATTCACTGGATGATGGTGGTGGGATTAGTTACCAAAATGGTAATTAATACAGCTGCTGGAATGAATGATGCATATGAAAGTTTCATCGTGAAGAAAATCTTTCGGTACACACCTATGTGAAAGTAATGATCCATGGAAAACAATCTGGTACAGTGACTGGCTGTAATACAGTGATAATCTGGTAAAGTGGCTGGCTGGAATGATCACCTCAATTTCAATTTGGTCGCGCACGTCCTGTGTTAAAGTAATATTAAAAATTCCCCATGTTAAAGTAATGGTAATGTGAAGGCAATGGAAAACATAAAAGTCAGTCAGGGGTACTTTGAAAAAATTTCCCTGGCTGATCTGTGAATTTATAGTGTATTTGAATAAACAGGTAGATTGATTTGCTGGACTGGTTATTTGGTTTGAATATTTGAATTGATACTTAAAGTTTAACTTTGATTTATCTTGTGTTGGTAATGTATTATTTCCGTATTCTCAAGCGGAAGCCAGAGCACCGTATCCCCAAGCGTCCAGCTGATGAGCCCTTGCGTACTCTCAAGGTTTATAAGGCCACATCAAAATAATTCCAGATACAGTTGTGGCATATATGTATAAAGGGCTAGCTATGATACATATATGCTCTATTATTTCTGGCTGTATTATATATTTTCTTTTTGTAAAGGTTGTTGTTGTTGTGTGAATTAGGGAAAGTTTTGAATGGAATAATTTATACGTATCAAATGTTAGACATATATATATGCATTGTGCAAACCCCCTGCTTCCACATATAGACAATGCTGTAACTTGTTCGTAACACTGAGGCATCGCATTGGCTGAAGAGGACATTTTATGACTTTTTTTCAAATTTTTTTTATTTGTGTTAAATTTTTGACATAAAAATATGTATGTTACATGATGCAAACATTTCTGTTTATTCAAGTTTATTTTATTACAAGAAAAGTTTTTTCCTGTTTAATAGTTTTGAAAAAAAAAAAAAAAAAAACCCTCTGTAGTTGTCTGCATTTCCCTTACCAAATATTATTACTTAATTTTCATATCTTCGGCCGTTATTATCAGATTATAAAAGAGAAGAGTTTAAAGATAAATTTGATAATTTCGTACTCCCCCCCCCCCCTTTGTTCTTTTTCTTCTTTTTGGTTTTCTATGTGCTACCACTCCTGTACACCTCCTGCACTCCCAACCAGGACGCTCTCTCAAGGCATGTGCATGCACATGCCTTGAGAGAGCGTCCTGGTTGGAAGTTTGTGTTTGCCCTGGAAATGTTACTGCTTAATAATAATAATTTCTTCTGGAAAAAAAAAGAAAAAAAAAAGGATTATCTCCTAGAGATCTAAACTTCTAAGCAATTTTTTTTTCTTTTTCTGGACGATATGTGTCGCGTAGTTTCAATGCCAAAGAATTCATGACTTAGTTTTTTAGTCTTTAGGTTAGTATTTTGATAAATAACGTTGAACTGTAGAAAACAAATTTATTAACAGAAAACATATATCTCCATAACTTTTATTTTTTCTCAAAAAAGCTGTACATATTCACATTATTTATTTATAGTCTCTGGACAATAATTTCAGTTGACATCTAATTCAATAATGTGGCATTTCAGGTGGTGGTGGGAAAAAGTGATGATGATGTTCTTCCTTTAAGCTGAAAGTAGAATTAAGAGAAAATTAAAAGTTGAGTAAGAAACACAAATATATTACATAGTAAAAGTAGCATTTAAGAACTTAAATCTATACTTGGAAACGAGAAAAATTAATGTGAAAAAGTTGTCGAAATGTATTTTGTTCATTGTTAGAAAGCTCCTTTTTTAATACTATTACAAATAAAGTTACTTAGAGTTGTATAATTGTCTGAATAATAATAATAATTTAGTGAAAAGATTAGTATTAAAGAATGCTTAGATTTTCCCATGACTTTTTTTTAAAAAAATTGATTATTATGACATTGGTTTATTCTGTTTAAAGGCACAGAAATATCAACGAAGAGGAATTCTAATTAAACAGCTAATTGAAATATTATGTCTCATTCATAAATTTTAAAAATTACAAAGGATTTTTAAAGATTTCGCTTGTCTATACTTTTTCCAAAGCTTCATTTTACATTTAACATTTAAAAATGGCTCATAAACTTTATATATGTCTGTAGTTTCTGTCTTTCTGTTAGCACTTATAAAGTGTCAGCCGTTTATCTTCTGACAGTCGTCTATCTTCTATCACCACTTTATGTTATCTTATTTTTACTTTCAATTACCAAAACGTTTACAAAGGGTAAGGAAAGTATAGCATTTGGTCAGAAAAAAAATTCGATTTTTTTTAAACACCCTGATTCCAAAAAAGTGGTTTAGAAAAAATGTCCATCTATGTGTTTCTGTATTGGTCAGTAAAACTCCCGAACAAATTGACATACAATGTTTAAATTTTGTGTGCGTTAGTGGTGGCCATGGGACCTACTATTAAGGTTTTCGTCAAAATTATGCTTGCGCATAAGGTTGAAATCATGAAAAATCATAAGAAAATCATGTTTTTCAGCAATTGCTAAAAAACAGCTCTAACGATTTTGATTAAAACCTCTGTTTCAATGCCTCTTAAGGTGTTCTAATCGTCCCACCTCCGAAAAAGTTGAAAAAAGAAGGTATTTAATATAGAGCTCTCTATATTAAATCGCCCATTAACGATTGATTTTTTTTGTTTCACGCACAAGAAAAGACAATGCAATGTCTATCGAATAACATTCGCCAGTTTGGCTTTTTTTTTTGCCCGTATAAAAATTATTGCCAATAATATCGCTAAACTGGCCATTTTTATTTAAATGAGTTAAAATATGAAAACACGGTAAATAACACCTTTTAAAATTTTAATGCAATGATCAATATTATAGTGTAATTGAAAGTTGTGCGATATTCTACACACCTAGTTAATCTCAAAAGGTGAACTTATTTCACAAAACTGAACAAATTACTTAAAAAAACATTTTCAACGATTCTAAAGTTATGTGATTATGACAATATTGTAGCAAAGTTTTCATGCCGTTTATCCAAAATACATAATATCGGAACTTGTTTTCCATAAGGCCTCTGCCTTGGGCCCCCAAATTCTGAGAGACCCCAAAATATCCGAATTTTTTTGAAATATTGTGTTACTATCAATTTTTGCTCAGTGCTCTTGTTTAATACCATTAAATATGATAATATATTTTTATAACTCATCAGTTATTAAAAATAGTAATGTCTTGACCTTAAATTAATCAAGAGGGCAATCAAAATTGTCATTAATTTGTAAGTTCTTCCCAAATTCCTTCATTAATATTCCAGTAGAAGGTAGGTTAATAGGGTAAATATCAGGGTAAATTTTTTTATTATAGACAGCACCTCCATACCAGGTGTTATATAAACGATATATTCACAAAATTTTAAAGTAAAATGCTTGATAGTTTTTTTACTATTAATTTTTCAAGCTAACTTATAAAAACCTTTTTAAATGTAATAAAAAACACAAAATTATTTTTCCATTATGTTTTATGAACTTTATTACTATTTTGTATGCCTGACAAAATATTATACATATTTAAAGCAATACTTCGTCAGATATTGTGGAGGAAAAAATAAATTATTAGGACTATGATTAATATTGAACGTATAAAAAGAATACTTCATATTATATAACACTATATAAAAATTTATATTATATTACTTCAAACCTAAAGTGAATTTAGAAAGGAACTAGTTTTTGTTTTAGCTTCTATGACCCTAGGTGTAAAATCTGTAGTCTTCAGTACAGAATTCCCGTGGTTTAGAAACATAACTTGTACAGCATTCTTACACAGGTTTGGTAAGAAAATGTTATATGTTCCTAATTGAACTCAAAATCTACAATTTTGACATGTATGAACTGCAAATATTGTTTCTGCGAATGTTATTGATATTTATAGGGATAGCAAGTTAGAAGCGAGAATTCATTGATTAAACTTGTCGGGTATTAGTTTGTAAGTTTAAAATTGTTTTGAAATTAATGAATCAGCAAGCGTGTGAAAGTTGTAATTTGTATTATCTGGAACATATGAATTTATAACACTAGCTTTCGTCAATGGGATAGGGGAGAAGGGAGGAGGGGGGGGGGGGAAATCTGCTATTTTGTGCCTATAGTAATCAATTTTCTAAATCGGTCCCTGCATATTATGTATTAATACATACTTTCAAGATATTTACATTCTTTTAGTGAAATTTTTTTCAAATTAACTTAATTTCCTAGTTTTTATTTGAATATTATATTAAAATTCATTACAATTTGAAAATTTCTATGCATAGTAATATAGATATGTGATTTTATTTTAAGCGTATAAACTAACTAATTAAAGCTCACAAAAATGTACCAGTATCTATATAAGAGACCTCTATTAAACTAAGCATTGCAGCCATAAGGCTAATATAATTTTAACGAGAAACTCCATACTCGTATATAGAAAATGGTATATAATTTCACCAAATACAAAAATACAGGCACAAGGCCCATCTAGGTTGGTCCAACTTAACTTTTCTTAACAATCCCACACAATAGATCCAGCTGTCTTTTGAAAACTGTTGACCTAGGTACAATTTACGATGTGATTCGTTAGACTGTTCCAATTATCAATCACTCTATTGTAAAAGTAATGTTTCCAATTTTCTACTTAAAATGCAATTTAAATAGCTTATATGCATGATCACTTATTCTGTCTACTGTATTGAATTCTTAACTCTTGAAATCACCCTGTTTGATAAATTTAAACATCCGAATCAAATTCCCACTAGACCTTCTTTCTTCTAATGTATACATATTAAGGTTCTTCGATCTAGCACCTTAATTTAATGTTGAGTTTCCTTGTGTTATTTTTGTTGCTCAACGTAGAACCTTTACCAACAAATCAACATCTTTCTTGAGATGAGGCTAACAGAATTGAGCTGCATACTCGAGATGTGGCCTAACCAGTCCTCTATAAAGTGGCAAAATAATGTCCCTAGATTTAGATGAGACAGTCTTCCGGATCAAACTTAACATCTTATATGCTTTTTTTTTTATCTGCACAATGATATTAATTTAACTTATATAAAAGAATAATATATAAATAGAAGACTATGAGGAAATTAACATAAAAGAAAGAGATTTCAAGAAAGAAATTTCAAGTATACATGGTATAGAGTGTTGTCCCATTATCGTAAGCATGATGATCCTTTCTAGAATTATCTTATTTTTATAGATATACGGACGGGACAGAACAACATCAACACTGTTTCTATGGTTTAATTCCTTAATGACATCATCATAAAACTGTAAAAGAATAGTTACGCATGATTTTTCCTTTCTGAATCCAAACTGTGCATCCGAAAGCAAGCCCACTGTTTCAAGAAATGTAAAAAGATTTATCTTTAATTAATGCTTAACAAATTTTATAAATGGCAGATATTTTTTTCGGGGAGAGGGGAGGAAAGGCTATGGTCAAATATTTGATTAAATACCTTTAACAAGTTACGAAAAAAAAAAAAAAAAAAAAAAAAGAAGAAGTAGTGAAACAAGATTTCCCACAATTTTTTTTGGGGAGGGGGGTTGTCCCGTCGGCAGTGCTAGAAGTGTGGGTAGACGCGGGATGACGCGTCCCCACACTTGTCCAGAAAATACCCATGCGTCTCCCCACTTCTAAAAACACTGAAATCCATCCCCCCCACTTCTAAAACTACCGAAATCTATTACCCAAATTTAAAAAAACATTCAATCCGTCTAAAAACTAAAAGGGGAGGGGAAAACAAAAATAGAATGAACCATTTTCATTACTTCTGCTTTTTCTGGCTGTTAGTTATTTTTTATACTTTCATTTTTGTTTCGTTTATAGCAGATTCAATCAACTTTTCTTGGAAATGCGCGGCGAGTTTCGGCGCCCGTTGTCTGGGATTATTGAGGAGTGGATAGAAAAATACATATTTATTGCACTGTCATTTCCTGTTTTGTCCTCGACCATTTACTTTAAAATGTTTTGCGTTTTGTTGATTATTAGTAGAAAACCGTGTATTCCTCCAACTTAACCATTAACTCTTACTTCTGATTCGAAACGGCATTTGTATTCGTAATCCATCTGGTAATTTTGTTGATTATTAGTAGAAAACCGTGTATTCCTCCAACTTAACCATTAACTCTTACTTCTGATTCGAAACGGCATTTGTATTCGTAATCCATCAAGTAAAAAACAAGATGAGATTGATATATTTGGCTTCAAAACTGTAAGAAAAATGACTCCGATACACTACAGAACGTTGAGGAAGGAGCAGTGGAAAATGTGCAAGTGCATCAAGTTGAAGAGACCACGTGGAGAGAGAATCTAGCACGTGGCAGCAATAGTGTGCTAAAACGACGCTGCAGTAATGATAATCCAAAGTATTGGACACAAAATGATACGCACCTTCAGAAATACAACGAGTATATCCATGGCTTATTTGTGAAGAACAAAAACTTGAATGCAACACATACAAAAGGCTGCTAAAAAGCTTGGAACCAGAAAAAACCAAGGTTTGAAACTTTCTAACGAATGGGTAGGGTGTAACATTTTGGCACATGGAGACAAGGAATTTGACTAACGAGAATTCTTAAGAAAGCAGATTTTTAAACACAAAACCAGTAAAACTCATAAATGTGCAGGAAAAATTATCCATGAAGCCAAACGAGAAAGCACTTCCTTTAAGAAAGTAAAATATTTTGAAATTTTTTTACTTTCAATTTTTGAATGCACGATAAAATACTTGTATATACTATCAATGCCAAAATCGTTGAAAGAAATTCATCTTATCACCGTCTTCCGAAAATATTATAATTTTTTTTATTTATTCCCGACTATATTTTTCAGTTTTATCACTAATTTTGTTTATAAATTTCTTTGAACATTAAGCAATACTGGGCATGGGATATTAGATAGTACTAAAATTAATTAAGCATAGATTTTCTTCTTAAAAAATATACCAAGCATGTAGGAAAATGCGAAATTCAATGACACTGAGAAAAAGCTTTAAGTCACTGAAAAAAAAAACTATTTATGTCATAGTGTTATGAAAATTTATTATACTACTTTGTATAAAGATATAGGTATTTTCACTTGGTCAAATTTTAACTTTGGAGGAACTAGAAAAAAATATAAAGACAAAGTATTTAAAAAAAAAAAGTAGAATTCCTTATTAATTTAATTTTATGAAAGTAGTTATGTATATAATGTTGAATTATTACTTCACTTCATATCTTACTTCCTAGTAAAAAAACTAAGTCGCAGAATATTCATTAAAATAACAATAAATTTTGGACCCTTGTTCGTGTTGAAAATTGTTTCCTTTCTACTAGTTAATTGTTATTTATTTAATTGTTATAAATTTATTGTTATTAGAAACAAAATTATAAAATTTATCGTTGAGGGGGTGCACTTGGTCACCAACTTTGGGCCGTCCCCCCACCTTTTTTTTCCCACTTCTACCACTGCCCGTCGGTCCCCCTGTCTACGGCCCTGCTCAGCACACTCAACGAAATTTTTTTGGATAAATGTTGTCTGGCACTGGAGCCTTGAAAGGTTTAATGCTCGTCAAACAACAAACTATATCCTCCCTGGTAAAACTAAGTTCATGATTTCCCTCAACATTGTTTTCTGTAGAGTCACTGGAATCCAAGGAAAAGCTCTTATAGAAAACATTAGTAAAGAACTAATTCAAAATATTTTCTATTCCTTCATCATCTTGAATTAATTTCCCTTGATTATCTTCTAATGGTCTCACAGCAGAATTTTTTCCCCCCTTTCCATTACAAGTCAGTGTTACAAGATAGATGACACAGTCTGCAATTTAAGCATCGTGTCCAGTGCCTTATTAAAACTTGTATGGATCCTGAGTAAAAGGGAAATAATTTGGAATACCAAAGAAAAAAAATATAGATAAGATATCATAGTTTTCTCTTAAAGAGTTAATTTTTTGTATTAAAGTTGAAATCTTTACTTTGCATGTCAGTTAATGAAATTAAAATTATCTATTGATTAATGTCAGTTTTTATTCGAATAGTATTAAGTAATTGAAACTTCAAAGCAAGGGCGGATCCAGAGTTTAATTAAGGAGGGGGCGGTGACTGTGGAATAGCTTAGGTAAATTTTGTTGCTCTTAAGTTATATAACTATACTATCGGATAACTTAACTTTGATTATACAGAATATGTTACAAAAAGGTAAAAAGTCTCAATAATTTAAAGGCGACACAATGGTTGGCTACGTGTGAATTTACGACAGTAAATTAGAGTTGTCTACAACTATTTGATTCAGGATAAATTATTGTTAAATATGATAGGCAGAACAATCTAACAATGAATACGTATACTCATTGAACATTTTCAAACAATAATTTGCTTTGTTGTCTTGCTTCATCTTCTGCTTTTTCATCTCCATTTTTTGAGATGAGAAAATTTATATTAAAAATTTTCATTTCGGATTCGTCAAATCTTGATTGATTTCAACCAAAGCCTGAGAACAGCACACGTTAAAACGTGAGAGGACCATGAATAACCGAAGGGGCGATCACCTCCTCCACCCCTCACTAGATCCGCCAATGCTTCAAAGGTATTATTCTGCTCTTATCATAGAATGAATATTCTGGTTTTAGAAGGTGTTTCTGGTACTTCTAGTATTACACAGTAAGGATTCATTGTCGGAAGAAATATCGCTTTAAAATCCATAATTTTTATAACTTTAAAGAGTAATTCATTTAGTTTTTTATAACTTCAAAAGAGTAATCCATTTAATTTTAAAACTAAAAGAACAGCAAGTAAATTTTTTAATTCAAAATTGAAATTCAAGTAATGTTATGTTTTTGAATTTCCACGAAAATTCTTTGAGGAAGAAACTGTTTGGAGGTCATTCTTGAGAAAGTAGTCCCGGGGACTGTAGAATGGCTGTATCAAGCGTAGCAACTTTAGGGGACTGTGGTCTTCTTGATCAGTCTGATTAGTTTCTTTTTGTTCCCAATTTTGCCACACAGTTCATGCCAGGAGCGTAATGGGACATAAATTCGACAAAGAGATTTAGATTTATGGTGTTAAAATTTTCAATATAATCATTAACCAAATTTTAATATTTATCGTTAATAATAATATAATTAGAATAACTAAGTAAACAATTTTAAAAATGAGATAATTTTAATAATTAAACAATTTTAATAATTAATATATATTTCATTTAAATATTTATATCTAATAATTGAATTCCAATAATTGAATAGTTTTATTTATTAATTAGTTTAATAATTGAATCGTTTTAATCTTATTAACGTTAATTAAATAAAATTTTCCCTATTTCTACTATTTATACCTCCTTTGAGTTAACTTGGTTTCGATAAACCATTGATAGTTTGTAGTAAAAACTAAAATAAAAAAATCTAAATTCCAAAATAAAGAATGTCCATGTATATTATACATAACTAGTATGTTTATTAGAAAATGATAAATATATATTTAATCTTAAAAATTATTAAATAAGCAAGAAGTCGTAATACAATAATATATAAAACTTAGTGTAATATTTACTCTATTTTCTAAAAACAACATAATCCATAAATTTAAAGTGATGTGAAATTTTAAGCAATTTTTCAATATACAATATTTTAATACTATATCTCTCAAACTAAAGTAATAGTTATGATGGGAGTTATTGGGATTTGAATGCATTGGATTTTTTAAAAAAAAAGTTAAGGAAGTTAAGTTTCGACTATTTATTATTGTTAAAAAAAATAAATAATAATATTAATAATAACTTTTGAACTGGTCCGGCCCATTTTTTCCAGACATTGATCAGCCCGATGATTGCACAGGATAATCCTATGGCCAGTACGCCCCTGGTTTATGCTAGTTTTAGAAATTTATTTATTCACATGTTACTTACGGAAGAAGCAGGGGGAATGGAAGAATAACAAGTTTCTTTCCCTGCAACAGTTTGGAAACCAGTAGGGCTTTAATGAGTTTTTTCTTGAAAATGGCATCTACTTCGATGACTGTCACACTCAGCAGAAGTGCGGAGAAGAGTAGGATGGATATGAGCGTTGAGGTTTTCATTTTCCCTGTTAGAATGATAAATATATACTTTAATAACCTGAGGCATCGTGGACTATAGGAATTCTTTATTGAATATATTCTTTTTTTGGAATGCATTAATGCTATAATCTCAAAAATTAAAAATTTTGAGATGAAAATATAGTAATTTTTTATCTTGTTGTTAGAACCTTTTTTAGATTTGTGGGGCTTTGGGAAAATGTTAATTAAATTGAGCCCGAATATAAAATGGATTTTTTTCTCCAAATATATAGTAAAGCATATCAGTTCTCCTTCTTAAATATGCAAAAGTATTTACAGAGTTATAGTACACCACATAAGTGAGAAAATAAAATACAAAAATATCTATATCTAGTTTAATATCAGTCAATAACCTAATAGTAACCAAAACAACAGAAATAATTTTACTTGTAACAAGTTCTGGTATTAAATAGGTGTTATTGCATTTCTATCTACATGAAAACGTTAACATCTTGTAGGGGGTAAAATAATCCAACAAATTAGGCCAAGAATTTTGAAAATATCAAAGTGTTCACTAAATGTTTGATTTTTAAAAATTATTAATAATTGAATTTCTTATTGCTAATTATTTTATGCATTAATTTTTTGTTTACTTGAATAATTTACAATTTCTCCAACATTTTTTGCTTTGTGAATTTTGCAGATTTTCTTTATTTTTGATAATTATCAATTACCAGGGGTTACAAGTGGTGCACTTTTGCAAGGCATATGTTGAACACTTTGGTAAATGTATGGAGATACAAAGCTCGTCATTATTAGTCGGAAAAAAATCTTTCAAAAAAAAGTAATATGCCACTAGCATAGCGTAAAATTTTGGGGGTTTTTATGTAAAGATACAATATGGTATTTTGTTAATAAACTTGCAATAGTTAGTACGTTTGATTTTTAGATTGTATTCGAAACTTATTATACATGAAAACGTTTTAATTACTATTAATAAAAACTCATAGAACAATATTTTAGAAAACCTATCAAAAGTTGATAAACAATTTTCACAATTAACATTTGAAAATAACTCAACCGGTCTTTCCTAAAACTAACATTATCATGCCTTTGTCACATTATTTATATTTTCATTCGCTTTTGTACTGAATACTGAACTGACTCTTCAGATAGCAGGTAATTTGTACATCGAAATTAAAGAAAGGAAAGTACCTTTCGAAAGAACTTTTTAGAGGGAAATGACTCGTAATAAAGAAATCTAGATGATTGGTTTCTGGTATTTATACCGCTTAGGTATGATTGGTTGTGGTTTAGACCTTTTAAGTGCAAAATTTCGAAACTAAGCATGAAAATTAATATTAATATTCAGTGAAAATAACCATTGATGCTAAAGTGAAAATGTTTTTATTTTTTCTGAAATGTTGCGTTTTTGTATCTATGTATTAGAATAAGTCTATATCATACTAAGTAATATATACAAGATCAAATAAATGGTGTCGAATTATTTTGATGCTTTACTTCACCTTCAACTTATCACCATCGGTTTACCGTCGGATAATAAATTTAGAAGACATTATAGTAACTTAGAAGGCAGTAATATACTGTCTAAAAATAAGTTTCATACTATCATCATAATAGAGTATCTTACCTGTATTTGAATTTCACGTTTGAACACACTTGCTCCTCGGAGAAATCCACTGAGCTTGCTATCTTAGGACGGTTCACTGTGCAATGCTTTCCATCAGCGAATGTCCTTTATTTATACACCCTAATGTAGAATGACGTTTAACTTTTGATTTCATCATAGACTGGAATCATAATTAAATACCATACTCTCAACGAAGCTATACTTTTGTCAATTATACTGCTAACTTTCCTTTCTATATTAAGACCATCTCTTTCCAGGTATCCCGCAGCTATGCTACGGGAGTGGGAGAAATATGTTTCATTGCAGTTTGAAGGTAGTAGGGGGTGGAAACATGGGTTGGTTCAAGAATGAATGGTGTTGAAAGTGGGTTACAAATGCGGATGGTATACTAGCCTGTATATTAATGTAATGTAATTAGGTTTTTTGAAAATCGACGGGGATTTGGATGATCAGAAGGTATGCGAATGAGATGATTTCGATGTTTAGGTATTATTACTGTTGGAGGAAAATAGTATTTTTAAGTCAAGCTTTTTCCGAGTCGAAATGCAATGATCGACCTCAAAGAGAAATTAAATTCCTATTTTTCTAATTGCTAGTATCAGTTTAATGCTGAATGAATTTGTCACAAACAAATAATTTTCCAATTTAGTATATGAAACCCGGTTTTGATGAAATCACGATAGTACTTGGACTACGGAAAAATATTATATCAATAGAAACTTAATTCTATTTAAAATTTATAATATTAGCACTTTAAATAGCGAATTTTCAGTTCATTACTTAATTCGTAAAAATTATTTTTCTGATATAAAATATCCGTACTTTGATTATAAACGTGTTGTTTAAAAAGATAAAATTAAATGCAGAAATACCAATACTTGTTACTTTCTAAAACGAGATTAAAAAAATTGATTTGTTATGTGTTTGTATCTCACTTGATTTTCATAAAAAAGTTTGCTTTTTAAAAAATTGTTTAAATTTATTAGTTACATACAATTTAAAATTATTATAGGTAAATGCCAATTCAAGATAACAATTTGGTGGGAAACAAGTATTGGTCTTTAGGTTCAATGTTTAATAAGCTCCCCAAAAACGCAAAAGATAATTAAATTCCACTTTTTCACTGTAATTACGTTAATTTGATCTAGACGAGCCTTCAATGGTGAAATATAAATTTTTATATTGTGTTTATTGATACTTATGGTAAATTTTATTCCTCTTTTGTCTTGTATAAACGATTAAAAAATATGATTATCGCTCCTATAAGTAAGCCACATCACTCCTCGAATCCAAATTTCATCAAGCAAGTGTGAGACTCTTCTACGATATGCATTGTGTAAAGATTTAATGTATTGGGAATTTCCTATCACTTTCAAACAGATCAAAAGGTGGTACGAACAATTTAGCTACTAGAATTCATCAAGAAACCCATCTTAAGTATGAGAATACAGTGCCAAGTAAACATTTGATGACAGGGGAAATCACATCTCACACTAAAAGTCAACTCCATGAGTTGCGTGATTTTTAATGTAAATGCATCTGTACGACTGAACACTAATGATACTTCATTCTTTTGCATATGCCCCCATTGTAAGCTTTGCATTTCAATTTTCGACTGAGTTGTTTTAGTTATAGATATTTTACATAAAGATGTCTGATGTGAATTTCATGCGTCTATGTTGCTCCACTGAGAAGTTATTCAGGAAAAACTGAATTATCCTTAGTTAATGGGCCTAAATGTACTTTTACAACATTGGAAATGTAAAATTGTGTTTACACACCAAAGGGGCTTATGTGGTTATTGCATTATTTCAGTGACAGACTTTTTTGTTTTAATTTGACTTTTAAATAACAAAGGATAGAGATTTTAAGATATAATTTCTATCTTTATACTTCACTTAAATAAATATTCGTATTAAGGAAATCCATCCCCCCCCCCCAAAAAAAAAACAATATTAGATAATGCAAGTATTTATTTGAGTATAATTCTAATGACATATATCAGTATCATAACTGCCCATAAGTAAACTTGTTAAAAATACATGGAGACATCTTAAGAGGTCATAGCTATATGCAAATTTACAAACTTTTTACGTTATTTGCATGTTTTTACAAACAATTTTCACATTCTGGACTTAGATTTTTTTTACTGCAGTTTTTATTGCTGTAGAATCTATGGTAATTTTCCTTTTATTTTTAGATGCACCTTTCTTTACTTTTGCGGACTCCTTTTCTATAGGAAGTTTCTTCTTTACATTAAAGTTGCTCCAAATATTTTTATTTCGAGCTAGATCTATACTACATTGCTCCGAATTTACAATTTTAGGATCTTGAATTGTAATGTTAGCATCATCTAACTGTGGGAAACAATTTTTAATAAATCTCTTTCCAGAATTTGATACTCTTTTCTTAGGGACAAATTTCGGAGCATAAATAGTAGATTTAACGATATCTTGTGATGACGTTGACGATTTTGCCATGGTTTTAGGTCTTTTGGGGTAAAAGCAGGGAGCGTATTTCTTTTGCGATGCTTCTGTATTCTTCACTGTAGGCGTAGCTTGAAATGAAGACTGTAGTTTGTTTGAAGAGATTAGATTGTTGTTACAAACGTTTTCGTGACCCTTATCACTTGCAATAGTTTCATTAAATTCCTTTTCGCAAATCGTTATCAATTTTGTAATTTGATCACTGTCTAAATCATTAGGTTTACTTGCTTTGATTTCATGTTGGGGATGAAGGGAGGTACCCGAAGCGATTGGAGTTGAATGGTTACCAGCATCCTTTGAAACACCACTTTCGTAATGGTATCTGTTAGAGTGGCTGGTTTGAGTATCATTGTAAGAAGGATAGTCAATAGTTTTAGGAATATTTTTTCGGTAAGGTGCGTAAGGCTGCATGGCGTAAGTTGTTCCAGGTCTCGGCTTCATTTCCTTAAAATAATACAATTTAATTAGGTCTTTTAAGTATTTAAATATGTATAGTTTATTTGGCTATATTAATACTATAAAAAAAAAAAAAATCTCTTTAAGGAATTTTTTTTTACTATTCTTAAAGCAAATAAGAAAAAGTGAAGTTATTTTAGTTTTTTTTTTATCAGTAAAAATATTAGTAAGGAGTTTAGAGCAGTTTTAATGAGTGTACTTAAATGTACTGTTTACACACATCTAACACTGTTTCATAAACTCGTTGAGAGTTTCATAATAGAAAGTTAAATATACTATCCGCCAACATTCTGACTTAAAACTTCATTAGCTATGCCCTTACATTGAAGTCCCAATATCTTATATTTATTCTGATAAAAAAACAACGCGAGCTACACTCACCAATCCCTGAATGCCTCGCTTGGGTTGGTTTTTCTGGATAGAAATACTTCAAAATAATAATTACTCTAATACAAAAATGCTTCAGAAAAACAGAAAAAATCAACTTTGAAGCGAAGAGTTTAAAAAGAGCTTTAAAATTAGCAACGGGTTTGTTGTTTACATACGTAAGGATGTTGCCATTCATATATTCAAAATCATTGAGGCTTTGTAGTAGCTTAATGATGAAAAATATTGAAATTTAACTAAATAATAAAGTGTTAATAAATTATTTTGGCACGTTTTGGCAAATCTACAGCTTATTTCTTTTAAAATGACACCTTGATCATTGAAATTGGTTGGGCAGTTTAGGCGGACGGACTAACCCCAAAAAACGTATTGCCTATTAAATATATAGATATTTGGTAATAAGTATTTCACTTGAGAGCGTATGGAAAATTTTGCATAATTTAAAGAACGTAATTCGCTCAAATACTCATTTAATAATTTTGACAAAACTTTTCGTCAGGAACTTGTCACAATTGTCTAAAAAAAGTATTAATATTATATGAAAATTCTCTTTTAATAGTTTTAACATTCTGGAAAGAGAGAAGCCGCATGTGATTATAATACTTAATACGAAATTTTAATAATTATAACGATAATAAAACTCTAACAATAACGATTAAAATAATTTTGATTAAGTTGTTTGTTTGTTTAAAAAATATGCATTTATGTAAATATGCAACAAAATTACTTTCATTTCCAGTATGCATAAGGTCAACATCAACTGAGAAGCATTTTAAATAGCATACAAATTATTATGTTGTAATCAAAGCTCAGGGATAACATTTTATAATTACTTCATTTAAATTTGTTTATTTCTGAAAGTGACTAAATTTTACACTGACATAATTGTTATAGAATTTGCTTTGTTATTAATTTCTAGTAAGTGCACTTTTTTAGAAGTATTCAAGTATGAGCGGATATCACCAGTTAGTAAATGAATACAAAATTAAAACTGGGAAATGAAAGTAAGAAAGAGTGAAATAGTCAAGTTTGAAAAATATAAATCTCCATTAAAAGATTATTTTATTTTTATTATTTGAATTATAATAGTTAGTTTATCAGTTTCTACATTTTAATTTTACCTTATTCAAATGAGAAGCCAAGTGTAAAACTAGCTTTTCACACTTCAAGTGATTTTATAGGAAAGACACAATTTTTTTCGTTATTACTCAGTTAGTTATTAACGGTTTATAACATTTAAGGACTTATTTTCTAATTTCTAACAATTTTTATTATTTTGAAGTCTTTCTTCGATAAGTTTGAAAAGAAAATTCTGAATAAAATCAATGTCTAAGTGAAGTTTTGATTTTCGTGTGTGCATAGATTTTTCGTCGGTGTACGAACCAAATTTAAATAGGAAGATAAAGGTAAAATTAATAAAAAATACCTCTGAAACGCTTATTGCTGGATAAAGCTTGATTTCTGGAAAAGAAGCCTTTCCTTCTACAATTCGGCATTTTTCTCCGCATACATTCCCCACTTTTTTACAGAACGTTTTAATGAATGTGCATAAGATAGGTCTAGGATCAACACGAGGTACGACAGTTAACCCATATGGTTTGATGCAAAAGTGAGGATAACTTACATTTTAAGGAATAATATTGAAAAATTACCTCTGAAGACAAGCTTTTAATTGTTTTTATGTATATGTTAGAATATTTAAATTCAATATTTCATGTTACTCTATTTTTAAGCCACTACCTATTATTCCATTATACAGCATTTGTACAACTCAACTCTGTTCACCTGTTTTTTAAGTTTGAAAAAGAAAAAAAAAATTCTTCTGAAAATAAAATAACCATTTTTCATCTTAAAGTTATTTCTGAGTTATTTCAAGTCCAATAGATTATGAGACTGAGTGCAGTTTTGAAATATTTTTAAAGAATTTGAAATTGATTACGAAAGCAGAAGTTTTGATTCAGATTACACTGAAGACAAAATGGCAGAAGGAGCTCGAATATCAATTACAAAACTAAATAATTCAAACTACCAAATTTGGAAGTATAAAGTGGAACTTCTATTAATTAAAGAAGGACTCTGGAATATTGTAGAAAATCAGAAACTTGCGGATGCAAATGAAGATTGGATTACTAAAGATGGAAAGGCTCGGGCTACCATCGGACTTTTAGTAGAAGATAACCAACTGTGCCATGTGAAGAAACACAATACAGCCAATGGTATGTGGAATTCTCTTCTCAACTATCATCAAAAATCAACATTGTCAAACAAAGTCAACTTGCTGAAACGCCTGTGTAGTTTGAAACTGGATGAACACAGTGATATGGAAGAACACATCAACACTATGACAGATCTAATTGATCAACTGACTGCATTGGGTGAAAATTTGGCGGAACCTCTAACTGTGGCATTATTGTTGAGTAGCCTCCCTGACAACTATGCAACATTAATTACAGCTTTGGAGACAAGACCGGAAGCAGATTTGACACAAGAACTGGTTAAAAATAAGTTGATCGGAGAAAACAGAAGAAGAGAACAGAACCATGGAAGCCAGCAAAGCCATGAAAAGGTATTAAAGGTCAATTCTACTGTTCAGAAGTATACAAACAAAAGAAGCTGTTTTTTCTGTAAGAAGCCAGGCCACGACAAGGTAGATTGTCGAAAGTATAAAGCATGGTTACAACGGAAAGGAACAAATCAGCAAGAAAATCAACATACAGCTAAGAAAGTAACTCTAGCAGATAACAGTTCAGAAATTACAATCAGCAATGAAGAACATATTTGTTTTATCTTGGGTGAAACAGAAACTCTTACGTGGTATATTGACTCTGGTGCAACTTCCCACATGACCAGCAACTTTGATTTCTTTACAGAACTCGATGAAACCATTCAAGATAAAGTCTACCTTGCAGATGGACAAATCATAGTGACCAGTGGAAAGGGTGAAGGCTGGATATTTTATGAAAATGACCAGAACCAAGTAAGTAAAATAAAAGTTCAAGATGTCCTTTATGTGCCACAATTGCATGGAAATTTATTATCTGTCAAGAAACTAGTTGATAAAGGATTTAAAATTGACTTTAGTAATGGACAGTGTACTATAAAGTTAAAAGATAAAACTGTTGCTGTAACAAATACTAAAAACAGTTTATATGTATTAAATACACAAAAGGCATTAAGTGCAACTGATTGCAATTCTTTCTGCATACATGAATGGCACAAAAGATTAGGCCATCGAGATATTCAAGCTATAAAGAAAGTGGCGAATAAATATTTAGCCACAGGATTAAAGATAAAACCGTGCAAACACACTGATGTATGCGAGATCTGCATTAAAGGGAAAATGACGAAAACATCGTTTCCAAAGAAATCGACAACAGAAACCTCAGAATTGTTTGAGTTGGTTCATTCGGATGTTTGCGGACCGATTCATGTTGCAACACCAAGTGGAAATAGATATATACTTACACTAATCGATGATTTTAGCAGGTATACTAAAATTTATTTGTTGAAGAATAAGTCGGAAGTTTCAAGAAGCATAATTCATTATGTGAAACAGGTTCAGACTATGTTCGGGAAAACACCAAAGTGCATAAAATCAGACAGGGGTGGTGAATACATGAATGCTGAAGTGGATAAAATCTTTATTGATGAGGAAATACAGAGACAAACCTCGGCACCATATACACCTCAGCAGAATGGGACTGCGGAACGTAAGAACAGATACCTTATTGAAATGACAAGATGTTTACTTCTAGAATCAGGTCTTGAAAATAAATATTGGGGAGAAGCTATTCAGACTGCCAACTTCCTACAGAACAGACTGCCAACAAAACATCATGAAGTTACACCCTACGAGTTATGGCATAGAGAAAAACCAAGTCTGGAGGTAATCAAGGCATTTGGCATTAAAGCTTACACTCTAATCCCAGAAGGACAAAGATTAAAGTTAGACAATAAAGCAAAATTGATGGCATTTGTGGGTTATCAAGAGGGATCTAAAGCCTACAGATTGTTAGACAGAAACACCAACAAGATTACCATCAGTAAACATGTGAAGTTTGTAGACGATTTCGAGTCTGAAAGTCTAAAGGAAACCATACCCGACAATTTAGTTGAAGAAGAACCATGTCAATTCGAACTTGAGGGGGAGACCAACTCTTCGGCACATTTTGATTTTGAGGAAACAGAAGAAACAAATGAAACAGATGAAGAAACCAATATGCTCAGAAGATCAAATCGAGTTAGAAAAGCACCTGAAAGATTAATTGAAACAATCCAAATGGCTAAGGAAGGTGAAACTCAAGAAGCAGAACCAAAAACATATGAAGCAGCGATCAAGTCTAAATATGCTGAATCTTGGAGTAATGCAATGAAAGAAGAAATAAATTCACTGAAGGAAAGCAGAACTTGGGAATTAACAAAACTTCCACCAAATAAAGAAGCAATAGGCAGCAAGTGGGTTTTCAAGAGAAAAATTGATGAAAACGGACATGTAGACAGATTTAAGGCCAGATTGGTTGCACAGGGATTTTCTCAAAAATTTGGCGAAGAATATGATGAAGTTTTTGCACCTGTTGTACGCCAGACTACATTTCGAACTTTGTTAACTATTGCAGGAAAAAGAAAAATGGAAGTTAATCAGTATGACATTCAGACAGCATACTTAAATGGCGATCTACATCATGATGTATACATGAAACAGCCAAAAGGATATGAAGAACCAGGAAAGCAACATCTTGTTTGTAAACTTCAGAAGAGTTTATATGGTTTGAAACAGGGTGCAAACGAATGGAATAAGAAACTCCATGACAGTTTCATGAAAATGAGCTTCAAGCAGAGTAAGACAGACCCATGTCTATATTCGAAACATTCAAATGGAGCCTGGACCTATATTCTTGTGTATGTTGACGATCTGATTGCAGCCAGCAAAGAAAGTTTAAACTTAAGGGAATTTGAATTGGAACTTATGAAACAATTCAAAATGAAGAACATGGGACATTTAAATTTTTATTTGAGTTTACAAATTGATCGAGATGATGATGGACTTTTCTATGTGCATCAAACAAACTACATCAATCAAAAAATAAAGGAGTTTGGGTTAGAGGATTCGAAACCATCAAGAATATCTCTGGAGCCAGGATACTTAAAGGGAAATGAAGTTGAAGATCCATTGGAAACAAATACAGTCTATCGAGCAGCTATAGGATCACTACTTTACATTTCATCTAATACAAGACCAGATATATCAGTTAGTACATCAATTCTAGCTAGTAAAGTTAGCAGACCAACTCAAAGTGACTGGACAGAAGTTAAACGAGTATTTCGATACTTGAAAACTACAGTGCACAAAAGACTAAAGTTAGGTTCAGATCTACACAGTGAAACTAGCATTTTAGAAGGGTATGTGGATGCCAATTGGGCAGGATCTGAGGGAAGAAGATCACAGAGTGGATATTTGTTCCAACTATATGGAGGGACAATATGTTGGTCAACCAAGATACAGCCAACAGTTTCTTTATCGAGTGCAGAAGCTGAGTATGTAGCTCTTGCAGAATCAGCACAAGAAGCTATATGGTTAAACAGACTATTGAGGGATTTTCATGAAGCAGCTACGGTACCTATAACAATATTCGAAGACAATCAGAGCTGCATCAAAATGCTTATGAGTGGAAGGTTTAGTCAGCGCACCAAACACATTGACATTAAGTATCATTTTGTTCGTGAACTTGTAACTAATAATTTTCTGTCAGTATTATACTGCCCAACTGATGTCATGAAAGCTGACTTATTGACGAAGCCTCTTGAAGCAGTTAAGACTGCAAAATTTTCAAAAGGAATGGGGTTGGTGGGATAGAAATATTGAGGGGGAGTGTTAGAATATTTAAATTCAATATTTCATGTTACTCTATTTTTAAGCCACTACCTATTATTCCATTATACAGCATTTGTACAACTCAACTCTGTTCACCTGTTTTTTAAGTTTGAAAAAGAAAAAAAAATTCTTCTGAAAATAAAATAACCATTTTTCATCTTAAAGTTATTTCTGAGTTATTTCAAGTCCAATAATAAATATAAAATATTATGGGTCATTCTCCCGAAACAGGAAAAATGTATGTCACAGCATTATACTACTTAAAAAATAAGTTCAAAAATAATGAGTTGCCTTTTAATAACTTTTCCATGTTCCACGCTAACTTTCTCATCAATAACATATTGGATGTTTCTTATATAAATGTATTACAAAATATATCAAACATTCAAAAGTCATTATCTTGTCTTATTACTAGAGGCATACATGCTGTTATAAATATTAATAAATTAATAATAAAACTAATTTTCAATAACAACTAATTTAATGCATTTATAACAAAGTGTTTTATACAACGGAAAATAATTTCATCATTTTTTTTTTATTTAAAAAAATTACTAAAATGCATGTCACTGAACAAAGCATCATTGTCCTGACATATTGCATTGCATCAATATTTTAACAACAGAGGGTAGATGCATTCTATTTTTTGCGCCTATTCCAATAACTTTTATTTCTTTAGTAAGCTGCATGAATTCTCAGTTGACATCATTTTTTCAGCATCAAACTCCAAGAGGATACACAGGAATTACGTCCACAATGCGCAATCGTAGGGAGCTCGGGGATTGACGAGCATTATCGAGCAGGTTGCTAATTCCTTTAATATAAATCTATAATAATAAATTATATTCATCCCACCAAAAACATCTCTGTAAAAAGGTTTCAAGTTCTTCAGGCAGTAGCTATGACAGTGAAAAGTATTGAGATATAAAATACAGCCAAGTTTAAAATTAATGTAAATTACTGACCATGAAAATTAGTGTGATTTTAAAGAAGATTTTCTTCTTGCCAAAATTCAACCTTCATAGGCCTAAATATTCAATTATAAAAATGTTTGTGCGACTTTTGGCTACTATGCGTCACAGCACCAACACAACAAATAAGTACTCCAGAACACGCAATGGTCAAATGTCGCAATTATAATTAATATATCATTTTTTAAATTGTTACTAATTGCGATGCGATTTTTCCTATAGCTTCTTCAAAGCTATCGTTGAGTTTCAGAGTGAAATTCGCTTGTAAATGTGTCACATTAAAATCTTTAATTTATTAACCTGGGCCTTAAGCCCAAGGGTATTGGACATTGCGTGAACATGCGTCTGCTTCACCTGCTTGCATAAAAAAAAGATGTATTCTGATGTTGTTCAGTTGTATTTGTGTATCGATGTTTTATTTAAAAAAAAAAAAAAAAACCTTTTTATGGGCTTGGACTTAAGGCCCAGATTAAACTGTACATTCATCTTAAGAGAATTATTTTTTTCTTTTGAAATCTATATTTAATTCAATACTTTTATTGAATTTGCCTATTTTGGAATGAGTCATATAGGACGATTTCTTGATGACTATATTCAAGTTTCTGATTTACTAAATCAGAAGATTATTTTGAAATTAGTTGATTATGTTTATTGATTAAAAAGGGTTATGCAAAGCTTTCATTTTTGAGCATGCATGAATTTGTTTTTAAACTAATTTTTTAATAATCAGTTAATTTTTTTTAATAATCAGTTAATTTTTTCATATATCAACTTGAAAGTTAATTTACATGAAACATGAACATAGTCAACGAAACATTCTATTAATATTGAACTATTAAAGGAAATGTTTCTCTTTGGTCTGTTCCCCCTCTATAGGAACTGTCTATGAACTTATTTTAAGGCATTCATAATAATATTTGAATTACATTATAAATTATAAACAATAATAAAACTAGTAAAGGATACGTGTAAGAAATTGGATTTGGAATTTTAAATACAACGTTAAAGTACCAAATTCTGTGTTCTGGCGCATTTGGTAAAAGGTAGCCATACTGAAATGCAAAATTAATTACATAAATATAAATATTTGAACATTTAATAGTAAAATATTATGCCATATTCCATAAATGTGTCGGCAAATAACTCATATTTAAAGCTTAATTCTGCTTATATTTAAAAAGAATTTGATTTGCTGAATCATAAAGACTTTAACGAAAATTTTCACTTGTCATTGAACCATTTGGTGAAATATTATGTAAAGGTGGAAAATCAGTGATATATGTTGTAAATACATTTTTTACTAGTTTAGAGATTCTGAACGACTGAGGTACAGAAATATGGTGCAATGTACAAGGTATATAGTGAATCAAAAATTGAATTGAATTTTTTAAATATACATTTAAAGCGTTACGAAATTTTAAAGAAGAAAACCTAGGTTTTTTTAAACTTCTGTAAATTGCAAATGTTAGGCTCAAAGATTGGAAACTGTCCAGTACGATTTTTGTTTCTCTCTAAGAACGATAGTCATAACTACAACTGGTTGGTAATTTTCTTTATACATGAAACGAAATTCTATTTTTTCACATGCAAATTTTGAAACGTTAGTGCTTACCATATCTTTCCAATGTTTTTGAATTTCAGTGTATGTTTTGAAAGCTCCAGTAAGTCCAGGACTTCTTGAAATTGAGTGAATTGTAGCCGTTTTCATGCTAAGTGGGTTGACATTAAAGATTGATTGGCTATATATTATCATTTAGTTATATTCAGAAATAAATATTAAAGTTTTTAATATTTAATTATGTACAAAACAGGTTTTTCGATTGCCCAAATATGTAAAATTACATAAGCAGAAGTATCTACTTCTTAAAGTTTTAAAACTCAACAAAAACCATTATTTTAAAAATTCGTAGAAATTCTCTACTTAAATGTCGATACAGTAGTACTCCACAATTAAATGATACGGAAACTGTATTATGAAGTTACATTAATTAAAATTGTAATTATATACTTAAAATTATGCTTAAAATTAAACGATTGGAAGGGATTTTGAAATATCCAAATTACTCAGTTTTGTATAAATGGCTCCTACTTCTTAAAATAATTTAGTGTCAGGAATTAAAGTCCCTTTATCAAACCCTTTTCTAATAATTCTTGAGCAATAATTGTACTTATGCAACTAGTTAAATAAGATAAGTGCACCAAATTAAAACCTAACTTTACATTTTTTTTTTTTTTTTTTTTTTTAAAGTTATTATTTATATTAATATTTTGATTCTAAATTGCACGAGTTATTCACAGTTTTATTCAAGTATAAGATTGGGAAAATAAGAAAAGTTTATTTGCATTCAGTCAAGTGACATTATGTCCAAACAAATTTTTATATTTTTAGCCTTTTATATAGCACTCTAATTTCTGATCAATCGATCAGTGTAACATTAAAAAAAAAAAAAAAAAAAAAAAAAAAAACATTAGAGAATATGAAAATTAAACATTAGACTTGAATTAAACTAATCCTTTCTCAGGTTATAGTAGACTAATTTATTTACACCTCTATTTATTATTAACTAATTGTTAAATACTTTTATAAACTCAATGCTCTGTGTAATTTGATTGGGACAACAAATTCCCTAATTTGAAAGTAAGTATGAATAATCTGGTAGCAATTAAAAAGAGATTTAACACTAATTAACAGAATACGACTCTTATTAGGATTTCAGGACAGTAAAGTTAAATTAATGATAACTATTAATTTTTTCTTATAACTAGCATTGTATGATAATTATCTATAACTGGTAGGAAGGAAATCTAAAGTTTTGTGATCAGAAAAGCATAAACGAGTCATTCTACGGAAAATCAAGAATTTGAGTAACAGGTAATGGTTGAAAAAATATATTAATAAAAATAATTTTTTAGGCATGACTGACAATTAATTGTTGCTTCAAATTGGAATAAAATATTTTAATTATTACTTAAATCCGTTATATCCGTGGACTCTAACCATTTACTATTTTGACTTTTTCAAGGTAATATTTTATAAATTAAACACAATTAAAATTCTTTAGACTGTATTTTCATGTTAAGAAAATGTTTTAAAACATATTTCTAGCACTTATAAGTCAAGTTTAAGTTTTATGTTAATTTCATTTCAAGTTTTATGCTTGTAACCGTGGATGTCACATCTAAGGAATTAGTTGTCCAAGGACGTGAGATTGAGTTAGAGAATGGTATATTATTTTTGTTAATATTTATATTTTTGAACGTATCAACAGTATAATGTATTGCAAAAGCATATTGAAACAATAATAAACTTAAATTATGGGTACCTTTTGCTTTATTTTTGCTTTGTATATTTGATTTAAAATGCTTTGAAGTTGGAATTTAGAAAATTTGAATTTTAAAATTTATATGATTCTATGCAAATGTTTGAGAACTGGATCTCCCTTCACTTTTATTTTTTAAAATAACAGTTGATCTACTAGGTTTCTTGGTTATTACTAGTTTTTATTGATGTCAATTGAAAGATGACATAAAAGACAACTTTCTCCTCCAAAATACTTTGTTTATATTTTACTTTAGAGAACAAGAAACCTGAAGTTAAGTTTTTGCAATAATAGAACAGATATATAACCCACAAAACAAAGTACTTAATATAAATCCTTTATATGCATTGCCAATTTTTATGTGTAATTCCTACTTATTAAGCTCAGATCAAGTTTTCATATTGTTTGACCACTAACGAACAAAGCAACCATTTAGAATTATTTTTTAACTTTTTTTTGTTTCCAAAACTTGATTGAATACATTGTCATCTACAACAAGCTATTTGTCAAGTTTCAGATCGACTGAATGACGGCAAATGGGTTAATGATTTTGCTTCTTCAACCATAATAGGGAAATATTTTAGTCCTTAAATACTGCCAAATTGAGCATGTTTGAATTAAGCTTTGTATCTGGATAATTGAAAGTGAATAAAAGCTGATAATATATGGTGTTTTGAAATAAAAACGTGTGTAACAGCAGCCTTTGGATGACAGTCTCAAAACTTGATAGAAAGCATTGTCATTGATAACAAGTGTACCTGCCAAGATCTAAGTTTTAGCTCTATAGAATGGCGGGAAGTAGGTTTATAAATAATCCGCAGCGCCAATTGAAGCGTGTGTAACAGCGGCTATTTAGTGACAAGAACAGTCCAAAAAACATAAAATTCATAACCCTCGACATCTTATCTATTTGCCTAGTTTAAGCTCGATCAGATGAAGGAGAATGTGTTAATTAGTCACCCGAAACGACAATAGTAGCTTGTATAAAAGCGGTCTTTTAGTAACAGTGAAGACTTCAAAATTTGAATGCGTTCCTATTGACAACGAATCTATCTGTCAAATTTCAGCACGATTGGATAATGGTAAGTAACAAGTTGGTTTATTAGTATTCCTAATATAGAAGCCTGTGTAAAAGAGCCCTTTTAGTGACAGTGACAGTATTCTGACCAAAACTTGATAGAATGCATTGTCATTGACATCCAATCTATCTGCCAAGTTTCAACTCAATTTGATGACAGCAAATGTGTTAATTAGCCATCCGCAGATTTGCACACTATAGAAACAAATAAACAGACAGATAAACAAACAAAATCTAAATCAATATAAAAAAGGATTAAAAAAATAAGACAATTTGCTCTCAATAAGGTGACTTTTCTCATTGTTATATTTTCTTCTATTTAGGTAATTTTTCAGAAATAGTAATATAACCCATAGAAACAAAGTTTTTAATATAAATCATTTATATATATTAAGAATTTTTATATTAAATAACTTATCGAGCACAGAGCGAGTTTTCATGATGTTTGACGACCACGAAGAAAATATCCATTCTGAAGTATTTACTAAATTTGTCTTCCCTAAAACTGGACTGAATACATTGGCATGACCAACGAGTCTATCTGCAAAGTTTCAGTTCGATTGGATGATGGTACGTAGGTTAATTAGCTCCCTGAAGATTTACGCCCCACACACAAAATCAAATATATTTTTAAATGGACAATTTGCTCTGAATCAGGTCAGGTAGTCTCTTCTATTTAGGTTATTTTTAGGAATAAACATAACAAAATACTGTTGCAGATAACGAAAATCAAAAGTACGCATTAAAATTATATTTAGTTCCTTTTTAGGGGGCTTGGTACATTTAAAACAATTTTTCGTTTAGTTTAAGCCTTTAAAAATATAATGTTTACATATTTGAAAGTATACCTAGGCAAACACTAAAATTTATTAAAAAAAAAAAAAGAAAAAAAAAGAAGAAAAAAAAAAAGCACATACTCAAAGCTATTAGGTATCAGATTTTGAAGTAAAGTAGTTTTGGAGAACAATAATAAATACTGTACGTATAGGTAAAAAAATCATAAAAAATATATTTTTCAACGTTTAAATTTGTAAAAATAAAGTTTGCATTTTATTCAAAATGCAGGGATGAGTTTGGTAAAAAATCAAAAAGCTGAAAACAAAACTCCAAACGTTTTATGCGTAAAACACATTTTAAACTATACTTAAAAAAATTGTGGTTTTTCATGAGCGTTTATAACACTGCACCTTCTCTGTCTGTCCGTGAGAAAAATAGTTCAAAATAGAGGCACTTAGAGGTAGAGATACACTTTGTGCTGTCATCAGGCATGGTATAGCTTAAAAAAAAAACCAAAAAAACTTTAAAAGCGATGGAATCCGGCAAAAACTTCAAATTTTCAACAAGTCAAACAACTTTAAGCAACTATACCATATTGACAAACAGGCCAAATATAATTAAACCTAGTTTTCTAAATTTTTAAGCTATATTTTAAGTACTAAAATCTTTAAATTTAAATTTTTATTCCTACCGTTCAGCTTGTTCAATAAAATAAAAAGCAACACACAATTTTACATACAATTGCAGTTAAATTAACAACTTTAAACACAGCTTCTTTAGAAATTTTTTAATTGGGACTAATTTTCAGAATATTTTTATATCATTTTTATACAAAATGATATAAAAATGTTAGTATAGATTCACATGAAACGACGAAATAGATCCTTAAACAGGCACTAATCACGGATATAGCGGCTATCGCATTTACGGAAGTCTAGGCGAATGTCTACAAAACGGTGATGAAAATCTCGGTAATAGCCGGTATTGTATCAGAGTAAACCTCGGCGAAAATGACCATCACTCTAACGAAAGCAATAGCATTTGCAATACCGGCGAAAATCTAAATATCAGCCGAAATGAAAATCGCAAAAACGTGCGTATCGGCGATAGCGTCCACGATATCAGCACAAATTTCGGTAATATCGACATTTTCTTGGCAATACTAGTGCGAATTTCGGTAATATCGGATGTTATCAAAGTACGGCATTCCACGAAAAAACAACTCTTACGCCAACTGAAATATCAAAGTTAGAACCTAATATACCGGAGCAACTATCAACAATAATGCTATTGTATGGGCGTAACACTCGACGAAAATACCATCACAAACTCTCGGCGATAGCGCAAATCCTCACGGTAATATCAACATTCTTTCGGTAACATCGGTGCAAATCTCAGATTTTACAACAGGGTAGCACACTCAACGAAAATGCCCATCACATAAACGTAAATATCAGCTTTAGCGCCGAATATACCGGAACAATTCTCAGCAATAACGCTGTTATATCGGCGTAATACTCCGGGAAAATTGTCACCACAGCAACCTAAATCACAGCGATAACGCAAGTCCTAGCCACATAAATCTCGGCAGTAGCGGACATTACATCAGTGTAACGCTTAACGAAAACAAGCAACACATACTAACTTAAATAAACGATAGTTCCGTGGATGTCAGACTTGGAAGCACGCGCATTATTAGTATACGATAATCGCGTGAAATCGTAAGAAGGAATTTACATTTTGAGCAGAGAAATAAATGACACAAAAGGATCCAATTTCGGCGCAGTTGGAAAGGTACAAAATCCGAGTTTGAGCGCCAATCTGACAAAAAATATGTATTTTAGTGGATTTTTGTATTTGGAGCAGGAATAAGGCAGGAATGTGATGCGACCCCTGAGCGATAGGTTTCCCGATCATTCGGAAGTGAAGCTGCTTCGCGGTTCAGTTTTAGAAAAAAAGTTATTTTTCCGTGGGATAGAAAAAGCGGGAAAAAAACGGATTTTTTTCAGGAATTAGAAAAGCGGAACTTTCTTTGAAAAAGCGGAAATCTTCTTTTTCTAAAAATTAAAAAAGCGGAATTCCGCCACATGGCGGAAGAAACTCATCCCTAAAAATGCCATGTCTATTTTTGTCAAATAAATCTTTAAAATGACACAATAAAATTCAAATCATTTCATTGCTGGAGTTTTAGCACTTTGAGTAGGGTCGGAATTCCTTAAAACACGAACTAAGAAAAAACGCATTTGAAACATCGAAGGAGCTATTGCAGCTATGCTAAATTCTCCATAAAAAATGCAATTTTTATGCAATTTCAGTATCGGATCAGCTCAAAATTTTGCCAGAATAAGGAGCAAGTTTCAAAGATTTTAAACACGCTAAAAATAGAAAATCAATATTTTTATAATTTTTTGTGAAAACAAGAGGTACCAAGTCCCCTTAACCTGTATAATATTTTATTCATTTGTGAAAGTAATATTATTTTTTAATTTAAATTTAACTTCATTAAATAATTATCTACCGAATTTTAATCCCCATGTCACATGTAGTTATTATTTTTTGTTAAATTTACAAAAAAAAAAAAAAAGTTCATATTTTTTTTACCTTAACCACTATAATAGTATTATTGCTATTGATTATGTCTTTCTTAATTATAAGATTTAAGAATTCTGAAGAATATATATATTTTTTTAATTTTTCATCCAATTCCTGATTTTCCGTAGAATGACCCGAACAAATTTCATTTAGATATTGAAAAAACTTTATCTACCTGGGTAAAACGTGACATTTATCACTAACTTGTATAATGGAAGAGGTAGATAGTTGTTCAGGAGTTGCAAATTGTTCCATCTATTGTAAATATGACAGTACTGAAATTAATATTGTAGTCAAATGTGAAAATATTTTTGTAAGCAAATTCTTATAAAAAAGTTATTGATTCGTTGTGTAGTATGTGGGTGTTTGCTACACAATTCAGAGATTTCTAGAAAGCTACTGGCTTGAGATAAAAAAAAAAAATATATTGTAAAAACAATTTCAATGTGAATTTTTTTATCGAAAATGTCACGTGCATATTTTTTCTGAATACCATGCAAGAATTTTAATGACATTATACAGTTACCGAAAAAGAGTTTTTGTATTTTAAAATCGTACTGTTGAGGTGTAAAGTATTTACTTGGTTCGTTGGTAGAGATGTATTGAAAAAGATTAAGTTAAACTGATTCTGATGGGTCAAGGATTTAGTTAAACTAATGTATATATTAATAACTACATTAGTGGTGTGTGTGTGTAAACGAAGTCCTTCTGTTATTTTTACTATTAAATAAAATACAATAATTGAAATTGGCTTTGAGTAAAAGATAATAATCGGGTTTTAGTCCTTAAGGTGGTGATTCATGACAACTTTATATGTTTTTTTGCATTTTAATGTAGAGCCACCATGCAATTAAAATATTTCAAAAGTGGTCATACGCTAAAAATATTATCTCCAAGAAAATCTGGATGCTGTATTAAAAAATAACACAAAGTTAAATAGTAAATATGAAAAAGTCGTGTGAAATCTAACGTTGGTCGCTAAGCGGTCTCATTCATTTCTTTGGGGTATTTTGAACACAATGAATTAAATTGAAACTATTAGGAAGAATTCCTATAAGAAATCAATATTTGGCAGGCTCAGTTTTAATCTAAATTTGTATCTGAAGAATGAGAAAGAAAAAAGATAATAGATGTAATAATTATGATTTATTAGATAGTTCAAATAGCATTTCAAACTTGAAGATGTGTGTATAGTAGAGTGAAATATTGTAATGCAACTAAATTGTGCAAATTTATGTAAAAGAAATATATATACATACAAATATATAAATATGTGACATGTGTAAGAAAATATGTGTTTTTCGTAAGTAGGTTTTGTGTATTGAATGTTAACGATAAAACGTATTTTTAATTGCGTACTTTTAAAACTTACCCTAATGGGTGGAAGCTTTACACACGAAGGTTGAAGGCATAAACTTATCTCGTTACTGGACACAAATATATCCATTTCTAAAGGAAAAAAATACAAAAATGGGAAGATGGAAAAAATAATTTTAGTTTAAAATCATGGCAATTGAATTAAAAACTTTATACTAATAGATCGACTTTTCCATTAATGGAGATAAAATAAGTAAAACGTGTTCTTCTGAAAGCAACCATCAATTAACTTTAAAGTATCTATTTATTCATATTTAACAGATTGAAGTCTCTACCTACAAATTCAAAGAAAAGTATTAATTACTAACTTTGTACAAATTTTTACAATACCTAATACTAAAATGCAGCTCTCGACACTTTACATTATTGGTATAGTCTATTTGCGAAATTCCCGTAAAAATGCGATAAAAGCGAAACAAGTTGAAAAACGAGTGCATGTAATAAAGAGTTCTCTGCCCTTGAGCATAGCCCATCAACGATTTATTTTCGTCTGTTTCACGCACAAGAAAGGATATTGTAATGTTTATCAAATGACATCGCCAATTTCGTCACTTTAAAAAAATAATAAATATTTTTGTATTGTTTTAGGCCCAAGTAAAAATTATTGTCAAACGTATCTCCAAACTGGTCTTTTTATTTAAATGATGGAAAATATGAAAACGATAAATAACACCATTTCATTTCAAATTTGAATGCAATGACCAGTATTATAGCGCAATTGAAAGTTGTGCGATGTTCCACACCCCTAAATTTGAAGTCAGAATAATCCAAAACGTAGAGAAATGTAAAGAGGGTAGGGGGGGGGGGGGGAATCGAATTTTGTTGTTGTTGTCAGGAAACAATACTTTTTTTACTCTATGTTAACATATGGATAATTGAGAGCAAAAAGTGATCTAGAAAAAATGTGTGTCAAAAAATGTGTGCATGGTCAGCATAACTCTCGAACGAATTGACGTACAATATGTTCAAATTTGGTGTATGGATTAGTGGTGGCCATGGGACATGCCATTGAGGTTTTAGTCAAAAATTCCGCATGCGCCTAAGGCCATTGAAAAAAAATCCTGTTTTTCAGTAATTGCCAAAAAACAATAAAAAATATCGCCAAACTGACATTTTTTATAAATGACTGATGAAAATATAAAAACGGTAAGTAACACCGATCCATATCAGTATAATAGTGTAATTGAAAATTAGGTGATGTTCCACACCCCTAGCTAATTCTATTTTCTCACCTCAAATTTTGTTTAAACCCATTAATTTTATCAATGGAAATTTACAAAACGTACTATTGGTAGAAGACTACTTTAAATAAAATAAAAATAAATTTCCGACAAAAACTCCAAGTTTTATTTTTTCTACTAAAAAATAACTATTCGAATTATTAGAAGAATAGAAATTTTCAGTTGCAGTTCTCGATATTGATCTTTTAAGACTACTTTTATTGATTTCATTTCCAGTCTCTCAAAACCGATCCCTAATCTGAAAATAAATTTTGAAACAATTCAGTGCCATTTTTAGCTTTCTAAAAATGCCTTTTCACTTTTCCTTAAAAAAATTCTTATCAATACATCAGTTTTTAAATAGTTTTAGTCTTTTGTATAAATCCGTTAAATGAGTTTCATTGACATGTTTGTTTGAACTTAATAATAGAATTTAGATAACCAAGCACGATGTTGGTAAAGCTATATTATACTTACTAACAGAGCATAGAGGACGAAGAGTTTCTAGAAATCCTGTCCCTGAAATATAAAATGACAAAAAATTTAAATTTTGTTAAAAAATAATAATAAAACTGAGTAAAAAAAATAATAAATAAAAACTAAGAGTGCGGGACATCCCACAACTTTCGATTACACTATATAACAGGTCACTACTTAGAAATTTGATTTTTAATTTACAGTTTTCGTTTTCACATTATTACTTAAACAGTAAAAGTAATAAACTTGCAACTATTGGTACTTAAGCAGGAACTTATATATTTTAATACAAATATAAATCAAGGAAGTAATTAGACTTGCATTTCATGGGGGAGAGAAATGAAAAAATATTTATACCCATCTACACAAAAAAACAACAAGTTAATTTTCATTATTTATTAAGAAGTTTGAAATCATATTCCACTTCCAGAGTAGTTTATTGTATCACATACAGTAGTTTAATTGTTTAATATATAATGGAGATTATTTCGGGAGGGGTTTAAATTCTATACCTTCCCTGGACACGGCCGTAATTCGAATGTTCAGCTAATCACAAATGAGTATTTATTTTTTTTCCACAAAAAGCAATTGACTGCGACGTCCCTATGCATAAAATCCTTTACATATTTGCATTTTGGTAAAATGTTCTCATACGCCACATTATTAGGAGTAGGGTTGAATCGAATGGCTACTCTTGTTTTAGATGCTTGTGACCAACCACAATACATCTCTAAAAACATGTGCATTTTTATTTGCTTATTTTCAAAATATGGCGAATTAGAGAATAATCGCGATCAGGAGGTACGTATTTTTAAAAAATCGTTCTTGTTTGAACTTAAATTTTCTTAAACATTTGATTATTTAAACATAAGACTCGTTCGTATTTTAAAATCTTAAATATTCCAGAAACCTCATGTTTACCAAGTGAAAAAATGGAAAGGAAAGCAATCGAAAAAAATGGCAGGATTATTCCTTTTCTAACCTATTAATATCTAATTTTTTAGAACCATTAAGATTGTATAAAATAACGAGTGGAGTGGATGGAAATATTCTCGAATCTATAATTATAAAACAGGCTGTCAGTGTGTCTGTGGATCTATAGAAAGCTACTTAAAATTGGAGTAGAACTCTGAAATTTTCAACATAAGTAGTTTTGCCCTTCTAATTGTACCCATGATATACAGAATGTTAAAATTTTGATTAGTTATTTTTTTTTTTTCGTTATTTAAATTTTTTTTTTACAAAGGGACTTTAAATAGAGTTACAGCTCTTAAATTTTCTACATATGTAGTTTTAGCTTTCTAATTAGATTTTTCAATAACAGAATGTTAAAATTTTAATTAGTTATTTTTTAAATTAATTTTCTTAATCAATTAACAATTTTTTTCAGATATCCCACGACTTCCAATAGGGCTTTTATCATAAATAGTTTTATCCTTTTAAGTGACCTTTTGAAAATTAGAAAGTTAAAATTTTGGTTACTTGGGCAACTACCAGTAGCGGGGAGAAACGACTTGGCGTGAAACGGAGCAGCGGAAACCAGTTTTGCAAGTCAATCGCAAATCGCGCCAAGCGGACAGGAATACGGAAACTCTCCCCTGAAAATTTTAACATAAGTAGTTTTAAAATTTTTAATTGACCTTTTGAAAAACAGAATTTTAAAATTTTGATTTTTTTAATTAATTAATAAATATTTCACAAAACGATATTTAATAGGTCTACAGCTCTGAAATTTGTATCATAAATAGTTTCTGCCTTCTAATTGGACTTGTGAAAAACAGAATTTAAAATTTTTATTTAGATCTTCCTTAATTAATTTTTTAATTAATTAATAAATATTTTACAAAACGATTTCTAATAGGGCTACAGCTCTGCAATTTTTATCATAAATAGTTTCGGCCATCTAATTGCACTTGTGAAAAACAGATTTTTAATTTTTTTTGTTTTTTAATTAATTAACAAATATTTTACAAAACGATTTCTAATTGGGTATGATTCTGAAATTTTCAACACAAGTAGTTTTGGCCTTCTAATTGAACTTTTGACAAAAAGAATGTTAAAATTTAAATTTTACAAAAATTATTATTTTTACAAATTATTATTTTTACCAAAAGCGACTTCTAATAGGCCTAGAGCTCTGAAAGTTTCAACATAAGTAGTTTTGGCCTTCTAATTTGGCTTTTTACAAACATCACGTGTTAAAATATTCTTAAGGGGCTATTGTATTAATGGGGAACGAAACTTTCAACGAGTAAAGTGAGTTTACGTTTGCTTAGCAATGAACCTTTCAACGAGTGAAGTAAGCTTGTGTTTATGTAACAATGAACTTTTCAGCGAGCGAAGCGAGCTCAATTTTGCGTTGCGAAGAGCCTTCTTGCGAGCGAAGCGCCAAAAATACTGATATATACACCGGTGACGGATTTCCACAACGCGGAGCATCACAGCTAGCTAAAATATTACACATGGTAACATTTCGTAGCGAGAAGCACGGATAATCAGCAAGTTATACATATTCTGCTCATTTGCTCCTCCAAATCAATTTTCATAAAAAATGAAAGACATTTTCAGGGACAAAGCGTCACATTTAGCTTTGGATACATTTTTATGAAAACCACTCTTCATCAAAGTACGCTGAATTTAATTTGGCGTGCATGTATTTTTCCTAAATTTGGTGTTTATTATCCATTTCAAGAAAAAAGTTGGTTTCCCAATCGGAAATTTTTTGAAAGGAAACTTTTTTGATCAATCAGGGAATATTTCCGAAAAAGTTAAAACTGTTACCCAACAGGGGAAAAAAAAAAAAAAAAAAAAAAAAAAAAAAGCATTTACAAGCATAAATTCTAAACACGAACTCTAACAAACCAGCATGGTCTCCGTAACGTCGGTGTCCAACGTCGGATACCAAACGCATCTCGACATAACCAGGGTTCTAATGAGGTGTAATAAGGCATGTCGAGAACTCCTCCTCAACCCCCTGATTAACGATCGTCGAAACCCAGATATTCGACACACGGATACAGAACCACGGTGTCCCGATGGCAGATATTCGACACACGGATACACGGTGATCAGATGGCAATCGACTATGACGTCACCTCCACCATCCTAACTTTAATTTGATTACAACTTTTTTAGGTTTATGCGATCAGAAATTTTGGGTTATATATAATCGAAAGAAAGTTGGAATCTCAATTTTTATTGTTGAACTTTGTTTTATTGTTTCAACTTTTTATTGCATTTTTACTGAAATTTTGATGATGAGGATGTTTGAGATCACGTGAAAAACCATATCCAGAACGTTTTGATCAAAATTTGTAGAACTGTTTCTTGGGAATTAATAAAAAATCTTAATTTTTCAATGGCGGGTACCTTCCGCTCACGCATTATTTTAACAAGAATATTTTCGCTTCTCATGGGTAATACTGAATTGTGCACCAAAATTTGAAGACCGTAGGGCGTTTGGTTCTGGAGTTATACTGAGCATAAACAGATCGTTTTCCCAAAGCTACTTTTTGGACTCTAAGATTTCCAAAACGTCGAGACAACAAACATTCGACATTAATCTTTTAAACGTAACTTTTATCTACATTTATTACTGATCGAGTTATAGAAAGTAAAAACCAACATTAAAATATTTAAGATGCACTTGCCTTCAATAAGAATGTCTTGCAGTATATTCCATTCAGTTGCTAATTTCACTAAACACGTATACTGCAGGCATTCTTGTAAAGTAGAGGGTGTTGTTTCTTTGACTCCTGCTATATCTAAGCCTATTTGCTTTCTAGTTTCTCTGAATTCAATAGAACTAAGAGATGTTTTCTGAAAGAGAATTGTGAAATCCTGTGAAATATGAACACCAAACTATACATTAAAGGTATAATCGTTAATTATTCCTTCTTATTACATACTTGTCTTGTGGCTCGGTCTTGTCTGGGTTTATTCAATTTTTAAAGCGCGTCATTATAATATGCTCCAATTGCAAGGAAAACCTTTTGAGATTTTTAAGTATAGTTAGGAATGATATTTTTAATTCCTTTATATAACTTCGCTTTTGTATGTTTGTTTCTTTGTCGATGGGAGCGGAATTTGCGGAGGCCTAATTAACACTCTTGCCGACATCCAATCGGGCTGAAACTTGGCAGATAGGTTCGATGTCGATGACAATGCATTCTACCAAATTTTGAGACTGTTACTGTCACTAAAGGTCGCTTTTACGGAATACTAATAAACCAACTTGCTGTCATTCAATCGTATTAAAATAGCAATGAATCGACCATTGTTGAGACTTTTTCCTCTTTCCAAATTTTCTTTGCTTATTTTCAATTCGAGAAGGAGTAATATTTTGTGTAAATGGACAAACACTAATATCAGGCTGATTTTATTACAGATTTATGGTGCTTTAAATACAAAGGCCGTGTATTAATTCTGAAATACTATAATAACATTGAAATATTTTTACATTTCTTTTAATCGATACTTTATATTGGATTTATGTCGACCAAAAAAAATGCATAATAATTTTTTAATGCTAGGAGATTTACAAATTCATTATTTATTTCAAAGTTCTAGGACCTAACAGCTAATTTAGTGCGATACAGTAGGCAAACTTTGCCAGAATGATGGTATTTTAAAAAAGTATTATTTTGAAATTATTTACGATTTCTAAGTGTTTCTTGTTTAATTATAACAAAATACCGGGTTGTTAGAGATCTTAGAAGGGGATAGGGGATAAGACTCTAAAATCCTTCCCCCTGGTTGCACGCCTGATTTTGAATTTAAACACTTTTCTTGGAGTGGTAAGGAGGATTTTTCTACTAGAAGGAAACGACCTGGATTTTGATTGCGATCTTAAATCTCTATATACAATATTGTATCATGTTATTTATCAATTCCAATACAGAGTGGTATGCAAATTAACTTCGCCATTTTATGCTTATATCAATGATATCATTATGGGCCATTCCATATTAGTTGGAAGATTATGTTGATTCTAAAAATGAAAAATTTGGATGGTGTCTGCCCGTTCTTCCGTAATTTTATTACCATAGAAATTGAATTTTATTACCATAGAAGGTGACTCCTTCCACAAGTTTGAAACTACTGAATGATTTAAAATATGAAAGGTATATAGGGTTGAGGGTTATTTGGGTCCAATTTTAAATATTTGCAAGGGTTTGGAAACTCAAAAATCGAGATTTTATATTCTTAAACTCGGTAACAATGAAGGATAGTTGATGCCATGATAAAGATTAAAGAAAACAATGTACATTTGGAGTTTCCTTATGCAAGGATTAGCACGAAGACCATACTGCGCCGTTACATGACAAGAACAACAATTACTCCACGAGATTTTAAACTTGGTCAGATAACGAAAAACGAAATCGACACGTTAGATAATCAAACCACTAGAGTCTCAAGCCAAGATCTGATCTACTGAAAGTAGTCCCAGTGTGAGAGTAAAATTCCTTTTAGGAAGTCTTTCAAGGGACGACTATGGCATCCCAAATGGAGCCACACCCCGAGATCTCCTTTCGTATTAACCCTTTAAAATTTTAACTTTTTATTAATATTGTCTCTAGTTTAACTTCTGTATGTTTTGGTTCATGAATAAAAACTTATTAAAAATTAATTCGTTAACACTTACAGGTACAACAGCCATTATGTGAGATCTATTTCCAAACTTTACCGGGGAGGCCAAGCATTCTGCTTCCTTAAAAATCAGTTCCCTTTAATGAAGAAAACAAATTTATTATTACGAATACATAATATATTCAAAATCTAATTGCAATCAAAAACATAAATTATTGATATCCTTCATTTTTACTTTGTACATTTTAAAAATACTTCGAAGTTTGAATTTAGGAAATCTGTGTTTTTAAATAAATACGATAGATTATGCGCTGTGAGATATAGAAATACGTGCATTGGAAAAACTCTGAAACAGCGGATTCTTTTTAATCCTTACTTTTTTTTAGTGTAGAGAGGAATTTGGATCAAATTACTGATTATCCGTAGAATGATCTAGAAACACTTATTATCAGAAAATCCGCAAATTTTACACGTTAAATATTTTGATATTCTAAGAGTGGGGAAGGGGGGTGGTGGTGGGGGGGGGGGGGCTTCGAGGAAATTTTTTTTCCCGTTAATACAACCCACCATTCTTAGAACACCAAATTACTTAATGTTTAAAATTTCAGAGTTCGACGGGAAGTCGTTTTATATATAGAAATTTTTTAAAATTCTTTTTAAAAATTAATTAAAATTTTAACATTCTGTTTGTTAAAAATACTATTAGATGTTATGTACTTTTGTTTTTTGTTTATGCCTAGTGGAAGTAGCTTTGTAAAAAAACTTTAAAAAAATAAAAGTAATTAAGATTTTAACTTACTGTTTGTAAAAAGCAAAGTTAGAAAGACCAAATCTATTTATGTTAAAAATTCCAAAGTTATACGCATATTAGAAGTCACTCTGTAAAGTCACAAGGATAGAGCCACCAGATTCCCACATAGACTCTTTGTTTATTATTATAGATGTTTAAGCATATAAATCTAAGGCTTTAATTGGTGTGTTCAAAGCTTATGGCTTTTATTCGAAAGCTAATAATCATGCTCAAGTAGTTGAAAAATAAGTTCGCTTTTACCTGCACTTCAATGTCTTGAGATGAAATAAACTTCTTTGACTTGGTTGATCAACACAACAAATTTCCATATGAATTGTTAGTAATTTTTTTATATCAGGTAGTTTCATGAAAAATAGAAATGGTTGATTTGATGCCGGCATAATTACTAACAGAATATAAAGTCACCACTATCTTAAATAACTTAATATTATAAAGTTCTTATTAACAACTTAAATAACATTGTTCTTGCAAGTTACCAAATTAAAGATTTTTTTTATATATTTTTTCAACCAAACGATAAATCATAACTTTAATAAATGGAACTTAATTTTTATACAGGCGATAATAATAAAGCCTGTCGATTAGGTTGAATTTTCAAGATAAGACAAAATCGTTGTAACAATCGATTTATCAAGTTTTCCACATTTGAAACACTACAAAGTTTCTGAACATTTTGGTGCATACATTTAAAAAATTGGGTGTTTAACATTGCAGTATGCAATTTATTAGTAAGTTATTTGCAAACAAACTTTGAACTTATAAGTAATATTATTTCACAACACCTTCGAACAATCGTAATTTGAGCACAGAGTGTCTCATAAGTGATGAAACAATTCCAAAGTTCCACAAATATTACCCTCAAAGTCGTGTAATATTAAATTGAGATTTTTTTAATACCTGAATCTTGCTTGAATATGAATTTATGCAAGGAGTTGTGTTAAGTTGGGTTTCATACTTCTAGTAACTATATGAGAAGTTCACATCTTGTCTGCAAATAGAGATTTCAGATGAGAACTTGATAAATATATTTGTGATTTTTTTTTGTCAAATTCAGCAACATGGTAATATTTTCATTTATAATAAGCTATAAATCTGCAGGGTTTTTGTTGTTATATTATCAAGTTGAGCAAGGGAAGATTTTGAGCATTAAATCTCATCAAACTGAATGATGTGATTGGTGTACGGCCTGATGCACCTCCTCAAAATTTGTGTAAACAGTGGCGGCTCCTGCACTACAGCCAGTGCAGCTGGGCTGTATCTAAATTTATTAGTTCACAACTACAATTATATATTTTATCAATTTACTAAAATGAAGATCCAATTTTTACGGTAAGAGTAAAAAATCCGATTAATAGAAAACTTGTTGCTTCAATATTAAATGTCAACCCAAACTGGCAACGTTGCCATGATAACAGATAGAACCCAACAGATCCTTTCCCTTCACGTAATGTGCAAGGTGACTGAACTTTTGAAACACTTTTTCCAACTTTGGCTGACCTTGAGAATTCGATGATCTGATGGCTCCGCATAAGAATCGAAGTGGTGGGGTGAGTGAGTTACCAGAATAACACCATTTAATGACGACATCATTGAATGATTCGCCAGTTTAAAAGAAAGGAGGATTGATTTGGTTTTCAAAAAATAAGTAAGTGTTATCTTTCTCATCTTATTCATTTTATAAAAACTGAAAGGAAACTTTGATTTGAGTTTGAGTATTAAAGATTAACATGGGAGACGCCAGGACGGTGCAAGGAGGTGCACTTGCACCCCCGCCCCCCTGGCTCTTGAAAATTTAAAAAAACTTTGGAAAAGATGTAAATTCCAAGATAAAAAAGGCACATATGCATAATTTCCTGTGTAATTCTAGGAAATTTTTGTGCTTTTTAAGTCATCAGATATACTATCTTGAAATCTATTTTTAGATATTAAATGAACATGTGTTTCATTTTGAATTTTTTTAAAGTATTCCCGAAATTTGGAAGAAATAAAATTTTACTCTTTTGTATTTTTGCATCTTCGTGTTCCTCTGTTCTCACTGTCTCTTGAATGCCGTGAGATCTAGTTGAAGGATAAAAAAAATCGTTAAAAATATATTTTTTAAATATTTTTTCCTCTTTAACACTTTTTTCTTTCTTTAACTATTCCCAAAGAATAGTTATAATGCATAATTATTAATTAACATTTCTAAAATATTAATGATTTTGATAAAAATCTAGTCTTGTACCTCCCTGCAAACATTCCTGGCTACACCCATGTATTTTCCAGTGCTACAGCCAGTGCAACAGGGCTGCATCTAAATTTATTAGTTCAAAACTAAAATTATATATTTTACAATTTCCTAAAATGAAGATCCAATTTCTAAGGTAAGTGTAATCCGATAAACTTCTTGCCTCAATACCCAATTCACGAGGGAAAAAAAAACCCGTTTCCAATCAAGGCGATCTCCCTCCGAACGGCAGCCATGTGTCCCTTTAAAACGCGTTTCGGCTGCGACGTTGTCATGGTAACCAATAGAATCCAATCGAGCCTTTTCTCCACGTAATGTGCAGCGTGGCAGCCAGATTAGGGTTTTCCGACTTCGGGTGCTCTTGAGAATTTCTGATTTAAAATAATCTCTAGGCGGAATTTTTGCAAGATAATATTAACATGTGAAGACTAGAGAGTTATTTTATTTGTTTGAAGTACTATTTTGTTCTGAAAATAAACTTGAATATTTTAACTTATTATCTAAAAAATCAAGTTTTTGGTCCGTGCAACCAAAGGCGGCCCTAGGTTCATTTTTCAGGGGGGGCCATTTTAAACTTTAAGTTCGTAAAATGTATGCACTATGTAACCTAATTGTAATAAACTAATTGCTGATTAAATGCTTGATTGCAATGATTAGTGTAGAATTTTCTAAATTAGTAATTTTCATTTAATGCAGAATTAAAAAAGTTAATTTAAGTTTGAATTGCTCTCCTGAAAAATAAGAAAAAAGTAAAACAAAGAAATTACAAAAAATAAAATAGTTAATAATTGTTTTACAATCACACTTCTTTATTCTTTGAAAGCCTAAAGAACAAAATCCAATTTCCTCTGCTTTGTTTAGGCAATTCTGTCTATGACACAGCCCACATCAATGTTTATGTCTCTGTGAGTATGCAACAAGCAAAGTCCTGAAACTTTTCCTCCCCCCCATTCTAGCTCTTAGCCACTTTTTCAATGCGTCGAAAGGTATAGTCCGAGAGGCGACTGCAATTTTTGGACCCCATCGAACATCAGTAATCTACTCACTTTTCTCTAATTTCTATAAAAAATTCAGAATGATGTTCGATGGGTACAAACATTGCAGCTGCCTCTCAGTCTAGTAGAGAAACTTCTTTCAGCAGAGGCAACGCTAACTGGTAGTGTTGCCAAAATTTTAAGTAACGCGTAAATAGTAGGATATACATCTTTGTCACAAGCTCTCATTGCATCTATGGCAGAAGTGGGGAGTTTTTCTTCTTTTTTCCATTTCTCTCTCTATAGTGCTAGCTCACTTTCAATCAGAATAACACTCATTTGTGTCAGTCCTAAAATTGGTATGAACTTCTTTAATAAGTTTTGAAGTTCGTTGCTTTCTGATTCTGTTGGCTTTTCCATATCGGGAGTTGGAATCAGTAATCGAAGGCCAAAACAATCCAAATTTTCTTTTGGAAATCTTCCTATTAGGTCTTCAATTACATTATCCAATAAAGGTATGTAAACTGAGATTCTAAAATACTCTTCTGGTATTTGAGTATTGTAGTTCTCACGGTGTTTTTGACGTCTGGCTAGGCGTGGAAGATTCACATCAATTTCAAGCTCCGAGCATACATCTTCAACCTCATTCAATAGAATAGAAAAAGATTCCACGCAGTCTTGGCGCTTCTTCTGCAAAACCGAAATCGTATCTTCAACAATGGACTCAGCTTTTCGCAAATCGAGATCAGGAGCCTGAAGTTTTCTGCTTAGTGGTAGAGTTTGCTTCAAGACATCAATTAATGGCACTAAAGCTGAAACAAACTGGACACTGCAAAGTGAGCATAGAAGAGAAGGTGCATTAAAGGAAGTGGTTAGGTCGGACCAGTTTGAAATCGATTCAAGCCCTTCAATTATGTAAGGTCGCGGAATTGAATAACATCATCATGCCTTTCAACCCAGCGTGTCTCACACAGTCCTGAAAGTTGTGTTCCCAAAAATTTACCTAGATCTCGATTTTGTTTTTCTAAACAGTTCTTTAAAACGAGGTTTCTTTTTGCAGAACTACGTGTTGAAAAATAATTACCCTCGTGCCATGGTTGCTTAGAAGAGCATGGTTGTTCCAAAAAGAGGCAGAGAGCCCCTGTAAAAAGGAAATTGTCGTTTGGGAGGGGGATGGTCACTACCTGAGTATTTGTGTCTTGTGTTGTGTACCGCGTATTGTGTCGTGTGTTGTGTACGTAAATACATTTAAAACCAGGGTTTTTTCTGAGGGGAGGGGGGGGGGGGGGCGCTAATTCTTTGTACTGTAAAGAAAAAATTTACGTTAGTGAAATTGTGCTTAAAAATCTGTACTTTCACCATTTTTTAAACTGGAGATTCTCAAAGAATTTTGGGATATTCGAAAGGGCTAGGGAGGAAGAGGGAACCCTTCAAGGGGGGGGCCATGGCCCCCCCTTGAAGCCGCCAATGCGTGCAACTTCACTTAAACAGTGATAAGTGAAGTTTGATCTAATATTTTGAAAAATGATTTGAGAATTCAAATCTGCATTAACTATTAGATGTTTTGAACCTCAGTCAAATTGATTGAAAAGAAAAAAAAAAAAAAAAAAAAAAATGAATTTTAGAAAAACTGCGATTTTTTCAATTTTCAATGTAAAAAGAGGAACTTGAACAAATGAGGAAAATGAATATTTTTTTGTATTTTCTAGTGTTATCCAAGGAAGATATTTGAGCAATGCAATTATTTTTTTTATCTTTATGCTTTCAATTAATAAAAAATCGAGTTTGAAATTATCTGAAATTAAAGCAAAAGTCACGACAAAAAACGCATAAAAAACCGTGACGTGTTACGCATAGATAAAGTCGAAAATTGGAGAAACCTCACTCATTCCTAGACTGGTTCATCATCTGCGCGTTGACGTCACACGCAAAAGTAGCTTTTTCCCGCCAAATCGAAAAGTGAAAAACTAAATATTTTTTAAACTATCTATCCGAGCTCAAATTTTTGAAAGAATGGTATTGTTTTTCATTACTTTTTCGCTACTTTTATTTAAAAAAAATAATAATAAATAAATAAATAAATAAAAAAAAAAAAAACGTGAAAGTTCATTTTCAACCATAATTTCTTTTTTTAGCCCCATAAAACACGAGTAACCACTGTTCAAAAATATGCTAATTATGAGTTAAAAGTTAATTAATTTTTGAGTAAAAGTTATTATTTTTTTGTACTTAAACATCATGTACTAATAATGTATTAACTTAAACATCATGTATTAATAATGTACTTTTAAGCGCAAAAAAATCCGATTTTTAAAATAATTAAAAAAATTATTTCAAGTGTGATTGGACATGATTGTGGAAAGTGTGTGGGTGTGTGTGTGTGTGTGGGGGGGGGGGGATCGCATGTTTCCAGCTGCACTAGTATTTTCGATCACGCGCCCTCACTGGTGTAGAATCGGTTTTTTAGTGACACATATGTAGTGATAGACACCTTCCACTTCACGTACAACACTGATTAATCATAATTAGTAAATAAGCGGTAATTATGCACCAGAATTTTTAAATTTTATTTTTTTAAATTAATTTTTAACATGCGAATTTCAAAATGACGGGTCATTCTCCTTAAAGTGCACAAAAGCTTGTCGCAGCAATTTTTTTCACCACTAAATAAATTGGATATTTCTCTTAATCATGGCATATATTTTAATGCAATCCAAACTCCTCTCAAAAGAAGTAATATAAATTTAAAAATATTTTTTTAGGCTAAAAAAATACGTCCACGGACATGATTTGCGATGTTCGTGGACTGTCGTAACCCCAAGGTTGCTTGCATTATTAGTATTTTAATTTCACTTCATATTTCCGTGATGTCTATATTTTTATTAGAAATGTTACGCAATGTTATGCCTGGGTATAAAGCTTTTATGAGCAGTAATTTCATTACAATTAATGCAATACCCCTTGTCGCAAGGCTGATGCGATGCTTCATGTCCGTGGACAGCAGTTTTTAGTTGTTTTAACAGCCCATCAAGTAACACAAGTGAACTGTGATATTGGAAAGAAGTCTAATGTAAGCATTTTGGTTCCAATATACATTGCGTATTCGATTTTTCAATACAAGAATCATATTTTATTGTTTACAAGTGAAATAGGTGCAAATGTAAAGATCATACTATCATTTCCGTGGGCAAGATAAAATTAGTTAATAATAATTAAATATTTATTATTAATTACATATTTGATAGTATTAGTTGTACAGATATCAATTTAGTAATCTCGTGTTTATAAATATACAGCTCCATTCAGAACTAAGCAATAACTAGAAAATTGTCATATCCGTGGACAGCACTCGATTGTATTACTATGGGCGACCTCTATATATTTATCAGGTGATCTCTGCTCTGCCAATGTCATAATTAGATTGTAATTGATAAATTATATTGGAGAAAAAAAAAAAATATCCAAGCATTTAATGATTTCAATTTTTTCCCCCTCCTGCTGCTGAAATTGAGTATCAGTAGAGAATGAGAAAAAAGAGTAAGCGAATTTGCTTTTCAAGAGTTTATGCAGCTTTTGAAAAGTAAAATATAAGTAGTTTTTAAGGATTTTTAAAAACTTTTTAGGGATTTCATATCTTTGTAGCGACAAAAACTTGTTTTCTTACACAGAAATTCAAAACGTTACATTATAAGAATAAAATTGACAAATAAACAATTTAAAAATAATTTTATGTATAATTTAGGCAACTTTTTTTTCTATTTTTAAGGAAGGCCATCCACACTTGAAGTGAAGTTTTCCTGGAAATCATCGATTCCAAGCAGCTTGGAAGATAAAACTATTCCAACAATAAAAGATGGGTCCAAATCAGCAGAGGAGGGAAATAGGAAAATCAAATTTGGAATCGCAAAAAAAAAAAAAAAAAAAAAAAAAAATCAAGGACAAAAGTTGTAACCGGAAATTGAGGACCCAAGATGAAAAATAAGGACTTTAAGGGCTTTAGAAGGGGAGGATTAATGGGGAATATCTTCTTTTCCTGGAAGGGATTTCTTTTTTTAAGTGTATGCATAGATGGTTCAAATCATCACAAAAGTATACATTTAAACAGTTCAATATATGTGACTTGGTGATTGCAACGCCAGCCAAAAGAAGCTAAATATTTTTAAAATTTTCAAAATAACTTAGATTATAACGCATCAATTACTTTGGTTGTTCTTGCATTAAACGTTTCTTTTTCAAACAGAACTTTTTAGCCAGGTAATTAACTCATTATGTTAATATTTTTTGAATTGGTAAATGAAATTTCACGGCATAGAGCAAACACAATGCAAAATATTAAATGAAAGGTCCTCTCAAGACAATTCCCCATCAGAAGTCGTTTTTTCATTTTATTAAAAGTAAACTATAAATACTACAGACATTCTGAAAATTTAGTTAGAATTCGTTATACGCCCCCCCCCCCCCCTCTCCGCTTTATGGTGATTTTGTGCCAAATACGGTAACCTGGCGCTTATATGGTTCAATTACAACTTGGCATCCATTTTGGCAAACATGTAGTTCAAATTCAGTAGTAGTGTCAATGTAACTTGGCGGCATTTTGCAAAGTCGCCAAAGTAGGGGGCGTATAACGCATTTTAACCGAAATTTTTTACAAGATTTTAATATGATTACATAAAATTCAAATTCTGCTGGAATTGCTTTAAAGTTTGATCAGAAGACAGCTTTCAACAGCAATTACTTGGATAAACTTTCATTAGTTTTTTTTTTTACCAATTTGGTTAATAAAAATACTTTCTTAATTGGCAAAATGTGTTATCAACTTTACAAGAGATTTCGGTGGTTAATTTCTTTTCTCTGTTGGAATATTATTTATTAATATTTGTTCTCTCTTTTAACCATAACAACAGATTTGCTTATTTATATCATATTATATCTGTATCTCAGAAACTAGACTAGAGTATATAAAAAGGACTCTAGTGCATGCCCTTTTAAATGAGGAAATATATAACCATAGAAGTTGTTTAATGTGTGACAGAAATTTTTTTTCTTAGAACTTTGGGATCATTCAAAATCAACTACTTTAGGTTAGGATTGAGAAATGGGAGAGAGAAGGGCTGGAGTGCAGGTCACGCAATGAATTTTCAAAAAAAAAAAAAAAAAAAAAAAAAAAAAAATTAGGTAGGAATTTTAATGACAATACCAAAAATTTCAGGAACATTTTAAGGATAATTCTTAAAATTTTAGGGGTAATTTTTAAAAATGTAAGGGTATTTCTATTAAAACTGACATGGGCTCCTAACATAGACATTCTTTTCAAAGCATATTTCAATACTTGCAAAAAACAAAAAAATTTCAAAAAATTTAACAATTAATAATTTAAATATCTGAAAAGCTTTTCTCCTCTAGAGGATTATCTATTTTCTCTTTGCGGGTTTTGGAGAAAAAAAACCCAGAAAATTTCGAAGGTTTCTAAGGAATAGGCGAAAAATTTAAGTACACATTTTAAGGAGAAATATAAATTTAAGGAATATTAGGGCGAATGCAACTCCCGGCAGTGAGAGTGATAAGTATCGCAGGGAGGCTGCAGTTCTAGAAATCACCATAAGGCCCTATAATTTTTTTACATTTTTTATATTAGCTTCGATTATGTATGTCTAGCTGTCGGGCAAATCTGTGGAGGACTAATTAATACACTTGCCGTCGTTCAATCGGACTGAAACTTGGAAGGTAGAAATCATTGTCATCGAAATTGAATCAGGTTTTGAATGCTTATTACTGTCAATAAAAGAGCGATTTTACACATGCAACTATTGTCTCTTTGGATGAGTAATTAACATACTGCCTTCATCTAATTGAGCTGAAACTTGGCAGATACACTACTTGTCAATACTTTCTATTGATGCTTGGAAACACTTTCTATCAAGTTATGAGGCTGTCAATAAAGTCTTTTACACACATTTCAATTGCTTTGCATCAGAATTATCAGCTTTTACTCACATTCTATTATCCAGATACCAAGCTTTATTCAAACATGCACAATTTGGTGATATTTAATGACCGAAATTTTCCCCTATTAAGGTTGATGAAGTAAAATATTCGGAAGGCTAATTAACCCATTTGCTGTCACATAATCAACCTTGAACTTGGTAGATAGATTCGTTGTGAATGGCAATGTATTCAATCAAGTTTTTTTTTGGGAAAAAAGTTAATAAATACTTCGGAATGGATATTTTCTTCGTAGTGGTCAAACACTATGATAAATTTTATCTGAGCTGAATAAGTTGCAACTGCACATAAAAATTTGCAATGATATAAGGGATTTATTTTTAAAACTTTGTTTTTATGGTTTATATATTTTTTAGACATCACTACATGAAAATACCAAACACTAACCATACATATGCTTGCTTTCTCAAACATAACATCAAATGGTGGTTTGACGAAAAAGTGTTTTCTGATTTTGTTATTTCTGATAATTTTTAGAGTAAGGGATTGATAAAGAGACTATGAAAGCATCCAAGTATTCTGCCCGACAATTATTTTATGAGGAAAATTGTATAGAATTGCATACCATAAAACTTTTATTAGTGTTAAATTATGGGTGGATGTTTTTTTAATTTAAAAAATATTTATAGTAGAATTTTAAAGTTAGAAAATGAGTACCTATTTACAACAGAAAAATAAAATTTTTATTTTACTAAAAGATAGCATTAAAAGAATTCTATTTTTCTGGGGCTGTAATAAGACCCTGTTCAAGCAATAGATCATATATGTGACGAGTCTTGTTAACATCGATTTTTATTACTTTTCTTGCATTTGCAAGGCGCAGATATCCAAGTTTTCCATATTCATGAAGTAACGTTGCTTTATACTGAAGATATGAAGAGGGCATTATTCTGTGGTTGGCACATAGCTGAAAAAGAATGAGAGTAGACGACTTTAAATATCAAAGTTAAAAAAAAAAAAAAAAAAAAAAAAGTAGAGCAGAGAAAAGTTATAAGTAATATATGCAGCCACATATGAGAAAAATATAAATTGATTGAAGTGAATTATAGAAAAGAACAGATACTTACCTCTCTTTCTCTGGAGTTCAATTTTTCAAAGTCTGGCATTGTAGCTATATTTAAAGGAGGAGCACTTCTTCGCCCTAAAAAACAAGAATCCAATCCTTTACTAATACTATAGCCACTACTCTATATTAAAAAAATCTGGTCAATGAAAAGTGGAAGAAACTAGATGATCGTACATGCACAGACAGTTTCTGTCATTGCCAAAAACTGGCTGTAAAGATTTGGATAAAAAAAAAATTATGTTAATACATTTCCAGTTGCTAATAAAGACATTGTCATAAAAATGTCCTAAAACATAAAAAGGCAAAAAAAAAAAGTATTTAGAAAAAATAATCTTGTATGAAATATCAGGTTTCTTCGATAGTCAGCTTCTTTAACTATGAAATTGTCAGGTTTTGTGAATCAAAATAAATGAAAAGGTACACACACAACTAATAAATTAAATTTGTTATGGATCTTATGGGCAAGGAAATCATGGTCAAATGTTATACACAGGAAAAATAAAACATGCATTCGTGACTGACTATAAAAATAATTGTGTGTATAAGATCTATTTAAAGGTATGTGATTGGCTGGTTTGCTAAGAGTGGGGTTTCAAAATGCTCAAACTAATTGCTTGCATACAGTCCATTATTGAAATCAAGATACATAAATTTAAATCTAACTTCAGCACAACTTTTACAAATAAGCTAATACAAAGGCCATGTACTATTTGTTTGTCATCAATTTTCTCTATTTCAAAGCAAGAAACTATTTTTATAGCCAAAAATTTTACCAATTGGACAATTTTTAAAAAAATTATATTCAAATATAAAATTTGGGTAATGTTCCACACCTCTAGTTTGTTTTAAACTTAAACATGGTGCCATAACAGTCCCAGCATAAAATGTTATTCCGGATTTCTACAGATCTCTCTACTAAGATCCATGTCAAGAAAGAATATATGCTCGGGTAGAATTGTAGTATGTCTGATCATTTAAAAAAAATTATTAGAAATTTATTCAGAATCAACACATCATTTGACAACAGGAAAAGTTTCTGACAATAAACAGTTTGATATAGTTATTTGAAACTTAAGTTAACACATAGATCTAGATTGGAAAAACATATTGTTTTTAAGGCATCATCATCACACATTTCGAATAGAGTAAACTGTAAAGAATAATAATAGTAGAGCAATGTATGATGAAACAGACAGATGCAAGGATATTACGTTTTATAGTTAAGATTTTAATATGATTACTTGTAATTGTAACAAAAAATATACAAAACAGTCCTAAAACATATTAAAAATATAATTAAAAAATAATCTGTTTAGGGCCTACAATACAGTTTAACCTGGGCCTTAAGTCCAATCTCATCACAAAGTTTTTTTTTTTTTTAATTTGAGTTTTATGAAACGTCGATACATAAATAAAATTGAACAACTTCAGCATACATTTCTTTTTATTCAAGCAGGCACATGCCCACACAATGCCTTTCCTGCGCATGCACAAACATTAAGAGGGGACAGACACTGGACCACACTTTTGACCAATGGAAAACAATACCCTTGGGCTTAAAGCCCATGGTAAAAAAAAATCCTGTTTCTATAGAATAATTTTTGAAATAATTTTAATTTAGAGCATTTAAGAAGGAGGGTCTTAGTATTTAAATAGATTGGGATTTCACAACTGAAATTTTAATGAGTGTGTTGAAGTTAGAGCACATTGGGGTTTGTAATTAAAAAGTTTAAGAATCATAAAATATTTATTTTTACCTGGCCCGCTGTCAGATGAGCCATCCTTTAAAACCTGTCGATTAAGAAATTGATGACAAGACCTTTCATCCTGTAAAATCAAATGAAATTATCAGTAAAAGACACAGTGCATAGCATATGAATTCTAGGACAGTTATGTTCGTATTCAAAAGGATTTTATCAACAGATCTTAAATGAAATAAATTACTGGGATATGAGTAAAACTTAGGAAAAAAGCTAATAAAGAGTGACAATTGCATTTACTATTAGCAAAAATAGAAATTTAACCTTTTTTGTTTTAAATTTAAATAATGATAAAACAAAAATGAATATACTTTTTCATTTTTAAAAACATGAAGTAATTTGTAAAATAATAATTTATTATGATTATGCTGAAGTTGGCACAAAAAGAAAAAAAAAAAAAAATATTTTATTAAATAAGTCAAATAGTAGCTATCTATACATTTTTTTAACTGAGAATTCACTATTTTATCATTGATATAAATCTTGGCAAATTTTTTAAAATTTCGTCTGAATCAGCCAATGAGTGTCGAATTACAGTTGTAGTTTTCAATTATTACAATGCTATTTTAAATTTGGCTTTGAGAGTGCCATAGAAGATTTAGAAATAAATAGTTTTATAGATTATTTCCGATTATAGATAAAAGCTAAATGATTTAAATACTATTAACAAGTTAAATTTTTTTTATCAGTGAAGTTGACATCACCAGATTCTTTATGGGGGTGAAAAGAGTCAAAATATAAAAAAGAGGAAAATATATGCTACTTTTTTTTAACTACAAAAATAGCTGAATAAAAATATGTGTGTACTAATGTGCATACAGAACAGCGGATGGTGTAGCCAGAATTTTTTTTGAGGGGTGTTTTATGTAAGTTTAGTATGATAAAAACCCTATAAAGTCCACACACACGCACGCACACACACAAAAGCGGAAATCTACGTAAACGTGGAAAATTTTCCACCCCTACTTTATGTATTTATTTGAAACTAGGAATGTAAAACAAATTTTTTGTTTTAGTACTTTGAAAATGCAGTGTTCGAGGTGTTAAATAAAAAGTTATAAGTTATTAATTACTTTGATTAGTAAAACAGTGAATTCTCATAGCAAACTATAAATTTCTGAATAATGATATGATATTTTATTCCACACATCATAAGCTTATTAGGTTGATTGATACTTTCCTGGAAATACTTTTTAGATTTATCAGAAAATTATCGAGCTCTTATGGTATAAGACAAATAAAAATGTCATGCATAAATTTGGTGTAACTTATCAATTCAAATTCTACAAACATAGGAGAACAAAATATAACATTAAAAAAAATAAAACCTTAATATAATTTCAATCAGTTTAATAAAATAATAGAATGATATAACAAAATAAACAAGAAAACGTTTCACTTTTGTAAATAATTCAAAATACACTCTCAATTGAAAAAATTCTTACTATATTTTACACATACTTTGATTTGACTTAGTACTTCATCTAAAGCAGTTTTGGTTCTTTTGCTTTCCTCACGTTTCCTTTTAAGTTTTAAAAATATTGGTATACTATGGGGGCGAGTTATTCCTGCTTCTCGGCACTCTTGAAGTATTTGAATCCTTTGTTTGGCTTTATGTTCCCCTAAAACAATTTTGCTCTTGATAAAAACTCAATACGGATTATTTAATTTTTTTTTTAAAAAGTAAATAAAGGAAAAGCAAAGATATGTATATTTATAAATAATTAAGTAATATTTAGCAAATAATTACAAAGAAGTCCTTCCAAGAACTTGTAAAAGTTGTCTGCAGTAAATAAATGCATTAAAGGTTTCATGTGGTCCAGCATTGAATTTCCCAGAGGAGAATAGCGCTTCCAATCATCTACGTTCCGTTTTACATTCAGCAGCCCATAGTTTTTTATCAACAATTTTCGACGAGCTCGTTCTTTTAGACGAGACTGGTAAATATCCAATACTGCCATTTGTAGATCTAAAAAATAAATATGCATACATTATAATATAGGTTTAAACTTCTTTTTATTCAAAAATTAATGTTGATGAAAATTTCTCAAGCCATAAAATATTTAAACCAGTACATGGTCTTTAGTTTATAGATAGAAGTCTCAACATTTTAAACAGAATGCTTTCAGAGATGGGTACTACATCATTGATTATTGCTTAAAAAAATTATTACTTTATAATTAGGATATATTAACATAATTCTTTAAAAGAGATGTACTTAAGTGTAATGTTTTTAGACCATAACTAACCATTCCACAAGGGATCATCATCTTCAAAGGCCAACTCTTTGATATCCATTTCAGCAAAGTCATCATGTTCATATGAGAAGTCTCCCCTAGCAGGCATGTAACCAGCCATTTCTTGGTATAATGTTGAACCAACTAAGGGCCGAGGGGGATCTTGGGAAAAAGCTGAAATGAGAACATTTGTTGTGAGGATTGGACTCTATATAATAAAGAGTGTTTGTTTTCGATACAAATATATAGTGTTATTCTGATTTTGACAAAGTTTTGCATACATGACCATCAAAACCAGAGAAAGATCCTTGCTTACATGAGATTTTGAAAATTACTTCAATCCTTTAAAGGATAGGATTGTAACTTAAAATCAACTAAATTAATTTGAAAAAAGTTTTTTCTTCAGGTATTTTCACTAATTCAAATGATCAGGAACATAATTTTCTTCTAATAATGTTTTGTGGTTATGGTGATATGATCAATTGATCATAACTTGCAATCGAATAAACCAATTAAAAATAGGTTCTACCGAATACTGTGAAAAAAATTAAGTCTCTACTTTGTGTAAAACCTAGACAATGCTTAGCATATCATCTAGTTCTTTATAAAAGTTATACAACATACAATTATTTAAAATGAAAACTGAAATATCTATTTTTTTTGTTTAATTACAAATTCATTTCATAGCGATAAAAATGTACATTCATCTAAATAGATTTGAAACATTATTAGACACAAAAGGATCTTCTGCAGATTCGAGATCTATTTGCATAGTCCTTTGGTCCTTTTTTTGGTTCAGTTTTTTTAGAAAATAAGTTTTTTTAAAAATAAACTTCATAAAAAAATTATTGCAAACTGAGCAATTATTAAATCATAATAGTAATTTATTTATGACATGAAAAGTTGACCGAGAAGAGTTATGTGCCTCTCAATTTTTTTAACGAATTTGAATCTATTAGAATAATAATAATAATAATAAAAAAAAGCAGAAAAGTATCTCATCCAATTCTTATATAACAATCAGAATTCAAGTCATACAACAAGAAATATAGATATTTTTAAAGATATATAACACTTTTCTATTGTTAAGTTCCATGCGACTTTATTTGCAAATGTGTGTAACAATAGAACATATACATCCTTTAAATATTAAATTCATTACTTGTGCAAGAGACAGGTGTAGGTTGACAAACTTCCTCTTCCATTTCTTGAGAATGTATTTCTAGAAATGAAAAAAATAATTAATATGTGTAAGTTAACAAGAATCTTTTTACATCTTTATTTGTAGAATTTGTAAAAGCTACTCATCTAAGGCAAATAGTACAAAATATTGTAGATGAAACCTAGTAAGGGATAACTTAAACATGATTTGAAGATATAAAAAATAAGAACTCTCCAATTTTTTCTTATTAATTATAAGGTTATTCAATAATTTAAAAAATCTTCTTCCTCATGCTTTAACATTAAGTTTTTTTGAAAATGATAAAATCATGTAAACATATAGCCAAAAATAAACTATGGCCAGACAATTAATCACATCATTTTCTGCCCCACAATAATTAAGAATAGCCCTTTTGCAATTCCCCTTATATTTCAAGAATATTTTAAATTAGATAATTTTAAAGCTGCATTTTGAGGCTCTTTTGCTATTTATCCTTTTTGAAGAATATTTTAAACTAGACTATTTTAAAGCTGAATACAAATTATGTTGCAATTTAAGTTAAAATCCACTAGTAGATGTACAAATTGGCATTCGGAGACACTAAAAATAATCCTTAGACTATAGTGAAAAGATATATATATATATAAAATGCTCATTTAGCATTTTTGGTAATATTAAGATTCAAATTTGTTTGCTTTATTGGTAAGATATGGTGACAGAATATTTATTAATTTTTAGATTTGGCTAAGAATGTTGATATTACATATGATAGATAGATGGACATAGTCCTTGGAAAACTTATTTCTGTATTAGAGTTGCAGCTAAAACTAAACAAATATATTTTATAAGTAGATAATTTAATTGAAAATAAAAGTTTTTTGGTATTATAATATAAAGTTAAATTTGAAGATTTAACTTCTTACATTAATCGTTGTAAATTACTTTTGCCATTATTTTCGATTTCTGAGCCCTCTGACCCTTGATACTGGCATACATCTGAATTTTTGGTTAGACAATAATTCTCTAATTACATGCACCTTTTAAGTTGTATTAAAATCGATTCCATACTTTCAGTCTTATGGAGGTACAATTTTTAGTGGAAAGAATGGGCAAACTGGCTAAGATTTTTTTTGAATTTTTGGAAATGGCATGTCATGTTAGAACAATATAAGTAAAAACAATCAAGGGAATTTTTTTTTAACAATTACAACACATAATTTGATAGAAGAAAAAGTAAAAATGAAACAAGTACATTTGAAAATAGAAACTTCAATAAGAACACTATAAAACATGTATAAACTTGTTTTACAACAATAAAATAATTTGTACCTGGTAAAGGTGGTGTAGGTTGATAAATGTAATGCTTGAAGTAATGCTCCTCACACTCTACTTTATTTTTAGTTCCCACATCTTTAGAAACTTCTGACCTACAAATCCAAAGATTAACTAAGAGATGCAAAAAAGACAAAGTCACATATCAATCATTTAAAATAAACGAGGAAAAAGCTAGTGTTAAAAACACCAAAATGAGTTGTTTGCAAAATTTAAGATGAAATATAATTCAAGTATTCAAAGTGATATAAGAAAAAGTAGCAAGGCAATAAGAATAAATGGTACTTTAGTACTAATACAACTACCTTGGAGAAAGTCATCAATGTTAAGGAGTGCACAAATTATTTTAGGCCAACACAAATATTTTGAGATAGTTTTGTTTGGCAAAAGTGACTTGGGATGGGATAAGGCAATCAACTGTTTTTAGGGGTATTTTTTTCCGAAGCAGCTGTTTTACAGAAGTAGGCCACCAAAAAAAAAGATGTCATTATTATTTATATATACAGACAGCATAGGCCTTTTTTACCCGTCACTAGTATTTTCCAGGTAATCCTGCATAAGAGTGTCACTTTTATCAGCAAACATGGTTAATTTTGTCTACGCATTTGGTTTTAATCTTAAGCATCCATTATCACAATAGCTTACATAGCTTTTCCAAATGCAATAGTTTTTCATGTATTAAATTATTATGCTGTTATTTGTCATTATGTGACAAGACTGAAATTTTTCATGAAGAACAGAAGAAAATTTTATAAATATGCTCAGTTTTACTTAACCAGTTTTTACATGATCAAAAACTTTTGCCTGAAACAAAATTACTGACTGAAATGTATCTTCAGGAATGACAATACTTTGTTTACAGTCTCTCTATTTCTATGTATTGCATAATAGGAGAAATTTTGGGGTTGTCATCAAGCCAACAGAATATTTTTATTCGTGCAGCTTTAATGGCTTAAAAACCTCTTCACAAAATCAATTTCTTCACTTATTACAAAAAATTACCCCCACTTCGTCTAAGTAAATGCTTTAATAATCCAGTACTGAAAATATATTGTTAAATGAAATTCAGGGAGATGCAGAGATGCTAACTTTTCCAAGTATCTTCTGTAGTTTTTACTTATTTTCGAATCTGTAAAGATATTTACAGTTTTAGGAATGTTCTTTGCTATGTAAAAGACCTATGCAAAATATACTTTTTCAATCTTTTGCAAATACTCTTGAAATTCAACAATATTTTCACTATTACCAAGATTTACATTGTAATCACTATTGTACCTAGTATTCATTCATCCTAAGGTACGAGTACTGGCCAAGGGTAAAACATAAAAAGAAGTGTTTAAACAAAGGCCCTATTAAAAATAGTATAACTAATGTTCAGACAATATTAATTATAGGTATAGATTTAAAGTAATTAAATATTTAATACATGCATTAAAATTTAGAAAATTCCATAAAGGCTTTAATTCATACCAATTTCCTATTCCTCGATCTGCAACAGCATTAAGTAATTTTAACTCCTCACTTGCAGTCCAATCCGGGTCAAGAAGGGCAAAATTATTTCTCTGAATAAAAAGAAAATATAAAACATTTGCCTTCAAAAGTACTAGTTTTGATAAAATTGAGTTAAACAGGGGTCAAAGCGACAAAATAAGAATATATAGGATTTTTTTAAAAAAAATATAGGACAATATAAAACATCATATAACTGCATACAGTTGCTACTGAACTTAAAAATTAACTCGTTATACATTTATATACTCGTTATATTGAATTTAAGAGAATAGAAAACACACCTTAAAAAAAACGTCAGATCCTGAATATGTCATCCGTTATTGCCTCAATATTCCATCCCTAAATCAAGTTTTATTAATTACATTATTTGCAATCTTGAGTGTTTTGCTTCCAGTATCTATAGCTGCTTGAATTGCTTCTTTTTATCCCTGTTTGCAGTCCTCTGTTGATTCAGATTTACTATTCAGTGTCGGTTGGATTGGCGGCGAAAAGTGGGAGATTTAGCGCTGAATGTGGCGAACCAGGGACTTGGTTTTCCGGAAACCCTAATGACCGTTTGGATTTGACAACTCAACATATTGACGTCATTTTCAATTTTGGCGACTTTTACGAAAAAATTGTGGCTAATATTCCGAATCCGGTGCGAATTCGTTGCCAAGGTGGTTTTTGCAAGAAAATGGCAGCCCTGCATTTTTTTAAGAGCAAGAGATTATGGCCTATGGTTGTCATAATTTGGCGCGATTTGATGTAAACAATTCGTGGCGCAGAATTCGTACCGGATTTGGGGGGGGGGGGGGGGAATCGCCATCCGACATCATACAGTAAATCTTAACCCTTTTGTTTCCTTCATCAATTATTGACTGAGCACTCAAAATGTTCTTTAGTAATCCTGCAAGTTAATCACAAGTTGTTTTTATCCGTTTTTTCTCAGGCAGAGTTTTATTGCTGTATCTATCTCTCTGTATATGACCAATTAATTTACTTCGTTGGAGGAGAAAACAGATCACAAATTCAAGACGGCGTGCTATGGAAAAGTTCACATGTTTACATTTTACAACTCCCGCCGGTCCGGTAGAGTTGAGTTGTAGGTTATACAGCATGTGACATCACAAGAGATAAAATGCCGCCGTTATAAACATCGCTTTGTCAGGTCTTTTTCACCTACAATCACGCCAAAGAATCCGTAATATAAAAAATGGCCACGAACAGCGCCTTCGACTAATTCGAAGAAAATATAGATCGATTCAATATAGAAATATAGGACAATTGTAAAATATAGGACAATATAGGAGGTTTTTGCCGATTTCTAAAAAAATATAGGATTTATAGGACATATAGGACGTCTGCGACCCCTGGTTAAATTAAGATATTGGCTGTCACAATATTTTATCTGTGTAATCATAGATTTGTAAGCATTATTACAACAGGAATTACACTACCTTTGTTAACCGTAAGTCAAAAAGTAAATGGAGTTAGTAAAGGTAAATAGAATTAAAAAACAAATTTTTGGTTAACATTTTGAAATGATAAATGCTATTTTTATGCAAATATATAAAGTGGGTGTTTGGATTTTTTAAAATTTTAATTTGTAGTTAACCTAACTTAAGAGGGATTGTCAGCCTGTTCCATACAATATCTTCCAAAGTGTTGTTTTAAATTATATATATATTTTTTCTCAAGGTATAACAACAGTGATAGAAGTGAAAAATTTGTTGTCCAAAAATATGATTTATTATTTCATCCTTTTTTTTGTTGTTAAATCCGAGGCAGACATTAACGAGAAAACAAGAGCAGGTTGTAATAATATTACGTCAAAAGTGCCAATATCTTATTTGATTTTATCGTTAAATAAATCTCAACTTAAATTTTTCAACTATTCTTGTGTTAACATGACCAATGTTTACATAAATAATTCATATATTAAAAATGAAGTTTCAAATGACTGGACAAAACTACTACTTACTACAACTGTGTAAGAATGATTGTTTTTGTGATTTTCATATTCTCGGCCTTTGGCAAAGCACTGCAAGCAAAACGATCGTGTTGGATTGCAACACTCAAAGCAACGTATGTAAGGTTCTTGTAAAAGTATTCCACACACTGGACACACCAGCAAATCTTCCATGTTGTCTGTGAAATCTATAATCAAAGATATATTTGTTTTAACAACACATTATTTTCATAAAAAAATTAACTATTCAGAAAACACAAAAAGTCATTCATTTTAGGTTCTATTGGAAAGATAAATAAAATTTAAATAGGTATTTACATTAAAATTGCCTTATTTAGGAAATAAAGAAATATCCTTTGATGCTTCAAAATCAGGAAAAAATGTGGAGCAGAAACAGTGAGTTTTTTACTGAATTGTAACATTAAATGGATATAACACTTCCTATAAAAAGATAGCAAAATTCATAATTAATTTGTAATTTGTTGCCTGAAATACTGCCTGAATGCAGAGTAAAGATCAAGAAACAACTATAAATTGAGGAAAAACTACTTTACAGTGGGAATTTTCCACGACTGTAGTCGGAAAGTGTTGCGGCAAGCTAGTGATTTTTCTGAAAACATGCCAGTATTGTCCGTAAGCTGATACTGTAATATTTACCTTTTCTGGAATCAATACTAATAGAAGGGAAAAAACAATTTAGAATTTTAAATTTTGTATGAAAAAGATCATAAATTGGTCAAAAATTGAAGACGAAAAAAAGCAATTCTGTAGTATTAAAAATAACTTGTACCTGAAAAGATCTGCAAATATTTAATCGAAAACCAACAGAAGCGTGTCATCCTGATGTCAATAACATTATACAAAAACTATAAAGAGCAAAAATGGGTTTGATTTAAAAAATGCAACATTCATAAAATTTAATGAGCTATAGGTAAAACTGAACAAAATGGTCGAAATCTATTCATTTCATATGTACAAGTTGCTAGGCCTAAAAGTGTTATTAAATAAATCGAAACTTAACTCTTAAATGAACTTTTAATGAGTATTATTCCCATTTTAAAAAAATATTATTTAAAATTTTTGATTCTTATTATAAAGGGAGGATATAACCAAGAGCAATAATAATATTATCAGGGATGAGTTAGGTAAAAAATCAAAAAGCTGAAAACAAAATTTCAAAAATTTTATGTGTAAAACACATTTTAAGCTATATTTAAAAAAAATTGTGTTTTTCCATGTGCATTTATAACACTGCATCATCTCTGTCCATCTGTGAGCAAAAATGGTTTAAAATAGCGGCACCTAGACTTAGGGATACACTTTGTGCTGTCATTAGGCATGGTATAGCTCCAAAGCAAAAAAAAAAAAAAAAAATCTAGTGAAAGCAATGAAAACCAGCAAAAACTTCAAAATTTCAACAAGTCAAACAACTTTAAGCAATTATAACACATCGACAAACAGGCCGAATTTAATGAAACCCAGTTTTCTAAATTTTTAAGCTACAAATACTAAAAATCTTAAAATCTAAATTTTTATTCATATCGTTAAACTTGTTCAGTAAAATAAAAAGTAACAAACAATTTTACATACAATTGCAGTTGAAATAACAATTTTAAACACAGATTATTTAGAAAAATTACAATTGTGACTCCTTTTCAGAATATTTTTATACAAAATGATACAAAAAATGTGAGTAATTCTGCATAGATTCAAATCAAACGGCGAAATTTAACCTTAAACTGGCACTAATCACGAATATGGCAGCTGTCACATTAACGGAAGTCTAGATGAATGGCTACAATTAGGTGTTGAAAATTTCGTTAATAGCTGGTATTGTATTAGCTTAAACCTCGGCGAAAATGACCATCACTTTAACAAAAGTATTGTAAGCAATATCGCTTACAATACCGGCAAAAATCTAGATATCGGCAAAAACAAACATCGCAACAACGCGCATATTGACGATAGCGTCCACAATATCAGCACAAATCTCGGTAATATCGATCTTTTCTTGATAATACTAGTGCAAATTTCGGTAACATCGGATGTTACTACAGAATGGCTTTTGACGAAAATTACTCTCACGCCAACAGAAATATCAAAGTTGGAGTCAAATATACCGGGGCAACACGCAAAAATAGCGCTATTGGATCGGCGTAACAATTGACCAAAATTACAATCACAACAACGTATATCTCGGCGATAACACAATTCATCACGTTAATATCGACATTCTTTCGGTAACATCGGCGCAAATCTCAGATTTTACAACAAGGTAACACTCAGCGAAAATGACCATAAAAAAAAGTAACTATCAGTGTTAACGCCGAGTATACAGGAACAATTCTCAGCAATAGCGTTCTTATATTGGCGTAATACTAAGCAAAAATTAAAACCACAGCAACTTAAATCCCACCGATAACGCACGTCATAGCCACACAAATCTCGGCAATAGAGGACATAACATTAATGTAACGATTAGCGAAAAAGAGCATCACATACCAATGTACGTTTACACATACAACAAACATTAATTTCGTGGATGTCAGACTTGAAAGCATTCACATTATTCGTATACGTTAATCGCGTGAATGAGTATGAAGGAAATTCCATTTTGAAGAGAAAAAAAGGCACCAAAGTATCAAATTTCGGCGCAGTTGAAAAAGTATAAAATGCAAGTTTAAGTGCCAACCTAACTAAAAAGATGCATTTCAGTAGATTTTTGTACTTGGAGCAGGAATGCCGTAGGTTTTTCGCTCTTCCCAGGGACGTCGCGAACGGGGGGCGTCCCGCCCCCCCAAAGTTTCAGAAAGTTGAACAGTCGGCAAATTTTCGAAATTTTTTTAGTCCTTTTTTTTAAGTTGATCCACAATAAAATCGAATTGAAGGAAAAAAAAAATTCGAACAAAAATATTAAAAATACCCACCAAAGTTTCACTTATCGGCATTTTTACACTAGAAGTCTATTATAAGGGAGTCGGTGCCTTTCCCCCCGCCTACATTGATGGACTGCGTGCACAAATATAATAGGTATCTTGCGAACACAAATCATAGATATCTTTATTATCTCACCCCGCCAAAGTTTTTATAAAAGAAAGACGGCAGTCGGCAAATTTCCAAAATTTCATCAATTCCTTTAAAAGTGCCAAGTGATGGATTTTTAAAATATATTGAATAGAAAAAAATATAAATAATTAAAATCGTCAATAGTATTAAAAAATCCTAATCACAATTCAGCCCAAGTTGGCGGTCGGCAATTTTAAATTGGAGTAAGTATATCCATCCTTATTTTGCAGGAACGTTTAAGTTGATATTGTCCCTGACAGCTTCTAAATGAAATTAAATATAAACATATCTTCCGTACCCCGAAATGTTGCACAAGTATCAATTTCCACAAGTTCTCTACAGAATGAATAATTTTCCTTCAATCTCAAATCAGTACATTTAATTGTATAAATCGTCAAGTCGACTGTCGTAAGTTTTTAAATTCAGTCACCTGATAAGGTACACACTATATTCTCAGGAAGAAACTGACAATAATTACTTATTCTTCCAATAGATAACTCTGTTGGGTTTACAGTAGGTGACATATTTTTAGTACGTCAGGCAACGCCTCAAAAACCATGATATGCCCATGAAACGTCATTTACATAAAGTGTGTATTGTACGTCATATGAATTGAAAGTCTTACAGAAAATTTCAAAACATCTAAATTTTAACATCCGAAAAATGAGCCCTCTTTTATCAAATACATACCTGGCGAGAAGTTTCAATTTCGAATAAAACTTGCTTATTTTTTGGTAAGATAAAAATAAAAAATACATTTTATAAGGTTATTCAACGAGGTTTATTTTTACTTATTACGAACGTGAAGTTGAGTGAAATGGAAGTAGCGTGCAATTCTGTTAAAAAATATTTCTATTACATTTTGCCAAATTATTACAATTAATGTCAAGTAGAACACTATAAATGATGTTATGTAGTACTTCATTTATTAAAAAAGTGTAATGGTGTACGGTAATGGAGAGTCGAACCCGGAACTCCCAGATCAGAAGACAGGCACGCTAACCACTAGGCAAAAGTGACCACTAGCCCCTAGGTGTTGTATCTGTCATTTGAACACGAGACCACGACATAGCCCTTTCCCCGTGAGTTGCAAAGGGGTGAACGATTGAGTTGCTTGCGTTTGAGTTGAGTGTGGCAGTGAGTCGCCAGAGGTTGCTTTATGTGTGGCAGTGAGTCACCAGAGATGCTGAGGTGGTAGTGTGGAGGTCGTGCAGTAGATGGTGCCACTGATGTGTTCGAATATTCGGGTCACCAATGTAGCGGTGTGCGCTAACGAGGAGTCGAACCCGGGATTCCTAGATCAGATGACAGGCGCTCTAACCACTAGGAAAAAGTGATCACTACTGCCTAGGTGTTGTATCTGTCATTTGTACACGCGACCACCTCAAATGTGTTACCGAAATAATGCATGCCGTGTAAATTGGAAGGCAATGTCGTATTTATTGCAACAAAATAATCATTGGAAAAGTATTGAAAGGTTTGTTATAATACTATCTAACAATTATTATAATACATTAACAAAATGTTTTTAATAATTATTGTAGTTTGAAATGCAATTATAATGCCCATGAGCGCCGACAGGATTATTTGCAGGGATGTGTAGATTGCTAACAGGGAGGTATAAGGCGACAAAAGTCTTTGTTTAATCTTAGATTTTTCGAAAATTGGAATTCCTAATTTGATGTTTGCTAATAGCTGTACAGAATTTTTTGCTCGAATTGATAATTTACTACCTATATATTTTGTTCTTGTGAATTACTTCTTCCACAATACTTTATTTTTCGAAAGGCAGGAGGGAATGTAAGTGCATGTTTCTTATGTGTCCCTGGCATTGTCTCTATTATAAAAATCACAGTGTTTCGCTTAGTTAGTTTTGTTTGATAGCAATAATCTGCCAGGATTTTACGAAGAAGAATTTTTCCAGAATTTGTTGGATTAACTTTTTTTACAATTCTAAATAAGAGGCACCTATTTGATCAATATTTTTCATTTATTTTATTCCGTGTTGTAGTGCGATTTCCATCCATTTTACACGTTTAATTATATTTTTTCGAAATTGCAATTTGAAAATTATTTTTATTTTTATTGAGATGGAGCCTTTGAACTACTCATGTTACTGAATTGGTTCAAGATTGTAAGAATGCATTCTATCTGCAAGTGATAAATGTCTCCCCTCCCCCTGAAAAAGCACTTCAAAAAATTATTTCCTTTGTTGAAAAATTAAATGAATTTGATGGAACTTTAACTAAAATATATATGGGAATTTACTTAAAATATGACATTAATTACGTATTAATGAAATGGCATAAAATATTAAAAACACAAATTAAAATTAATTACACATTAAATAAAATAATTCACAATTAAATAAAAAACAAACAAACAATTTAGTTATAAACTCATTAACAATTAATTACGCATTAATTAACAAATAATTATATATTAATTAAACAAACTATGCATCAATTTTGCATTAATAAAATTTAATTAATAATAGATTAACACCTTAATTGATATTTTCTACATTTACACCGTACTTGTCTTGATTTTAGTCGGCAAAAGTATGTCTAACGCCCCCCCCCCAATTCGAAATTCTTAGCGATGGCCCTGGCTCTTCCCGATCGGGCGGAAGGGAAGCTGCTTCGCGATTCAGCCTTAGAAAAAAGGTTATTTTTCTGTGGGATAGAAAAATTGGGAAATTTTTTTTTTTTTTTTCTTCAGAAATTAGAAAAGCAGAACTTTCTTTGATAAAGCAAAATAATTTTTTTTCTAAAAAATTAAAAAAGCGAAATTTCGCCACATGGCAGAACAAACTCATCCCTGTATTATAAAAAGTAGTGTCCATGGATGTGATAGAAAGCCTGCTGTTAATCATTAAATGAGGTTAAATAATTTTTTGGCTTACATTGACTTTTTTAATCTAGAATTTCTCAAGTTCTATAAGGCATATAGAATATAGTTTGACATCCCATTGTGAAAAGAATATTATAAGTTTTCATTTGAAATACAAGTTAAATATTTTTGACATTTTTTTTCTTGGAATATTCAAAAATAAATTATACATTTTAAAGTTTGTGTGTTTTAAAATTTTGCTCATCAGTATACACTGTATAAGATATAAGATGGGACTGTAATCAAGATACCTTTTGCCCCATAAACATAATTTTTTTAGCCATAACTCCCAATTCTATTAAGATCAGCGCAAAAGTTTCAAGAAATATATCTTATAATATCACAAAAGAGATTGTTTTTTTTTTACAAAACTTTTAAAAAGCAAAATTTTAAAATTTAGTTTTTTTTCAAAATTTCAAGCATTTTTTTTATTTTACCATGAGTCAAGTTTAACATCAAATGAGAAGGATAAAATAATTCTGTAGGTTTTATAGAACTTGTAAAATTCCAAATTAAATATGTTTATACAAAACAGAAAAAGATTTTTTTTTTCAGAATTTCAAACATTAATTTTACAGAATCTCAGAGATAAAAAAATATTTCCTAATTTATATCATTACAGAGAATGATCTCTGAAGGTTTAATTGAATTCTGAGATGGTCAGGTCGAGTGAAATGGTTGATTTGAATGGAATGACTCTAAGAATAGCTTCGATAGAATACGACTATCCATTTCAATAATAATTGGAATTTAAATACCCTTTTAAAAATATACACCTACACTTCAAAATAAGTAACGTAGAAAACAATACCAGAACCAGAGAAGACTCGGAAACCTAAATGCAGCTTGATTGTTAAATTGTTATTGATTGTTTAGGTTTTTTAGCCGGTACCGGCTGTCAATTTCTGCCAATAATATACGCCTCGCAATTTTGTACTACGAAATACTACGAGGCATGCAACTATGCGTATTTTATACGGAGAGTAGAAAACGAAATATTTTCAAGATTTTTTTTATCATAGTAGTAAGGAATGGTTTGAATGATATCAATACAAAATATCCAGAAGCATCCTTCCTTTGAAAAAATGGCTTTTATAATTATCTGGGAAATGGCAACAAAATAGTTCATATTTGAATTGTTTACCTTTTTCAAACAACGCACATACTTGAAATTTTGAATTACATGTATAATATCTTTGCAAATAAATAATTTATCTAAATTTAGTTTCGTAAAGGTTCTAATTCACATAAAAAAAACATTGAATAATTGCTGTCATTTTTGAAATCCATCTAGTAGCAGAATTGAAATGGAAGAATGTAAGATAAATGCTAAAGTAGTTTCTCTATTCATTTTAAACTTAAACCTAGCAACCTAGGTTTTCATTAAATTATTTGGTCAGTCTACAAGGTTAATGACGTAAAATCATGACATTTCCCTTAAATTTTATAGTTTAAAGTAGTTCAAGAAACACGTCAGGATAAATTTTTAACAGATGGTTTTTGCAAATAGAAATTAAACGAAATATTTGTTGCATTTGTATACTTTTTGCTAATTAAACCAACTCAGACATAGTGCAACTAAGTCTGTTTTGATTCATTTATGATTACTAGGGGGCTTCGCCGCCTGCTTGCTAACGCTCGCCAACCCCCAAACACCTCGCTGCGCTCGGATTGAGCGGCTTTGCCGCTCGAATTTGTGGTTAAAACATCTTGCTGCGCTCGAATAGGTTTGCCAGCCATAAAAAATGTAACCAAATTTTTATAACTTTAATGGAAGGCCTAATAGAGAAAACACCCAAATTGCAAGTTTCATAATAGAAAGTTAAATATACTATCCGCCAACATTCTGACTTAAAACTTCATTAGTTATGCCCTTACATTGAAGTCCCAATTTCTTTTATTTATTCTGATAAGTCGCCCCGTTAGAGAACGACGTCCAACGCGAAGCATTTTCTTGATAGAAATACTTCAAAATAATAATTACTCTAATACAAAAATGCTTCAGAAAAACAGAAAAAATCTACTTTGAAAAGAAGAGTTTAAAAAGAGCTTTAAAATTAGCAACGGTTGGTTGGTTGAACTCCCGAGCAGCTGGTTTGTTTACTTAAGGATGTTGCCATTCTTATATTCAAAATCATTGAGGCTTTGTAGTAACTTAATGATGAAAAATATTGAAATTTAACAAATTAATAAAATGTTAATAAATTATTTTGGCACGTTTTGGCAAATCTACAGCTTATTTCCTTTAAAATGACACCTTGATCATTGAAATTGGTTGAGCAGTTTAGGCGGACGGACTAACCCCAAAAAACGTATTGCCTATTAAATATATAGATTTTTAAATTATAGTAAAATATTTTATCAAATTTCACTTCTCTGTTTGGCAACAATGAAGTGAAATTTGATAGAAAGTAAGACATTCCAACAATTACCCATGAAATATCATTCAATTTTTAATCTTTCTAATGTATAGATAAAATTTTAATTTCTAAAATCACTATGCATTTATTACGAAGAAAATTATTTCTCTCAAATTATACACTTACAGTTTAAGTAGATAAAAAAGTGTAAGGTATTTGAGGTGTCATGAATTTTTTTTCTATTTCCTTAATAAGGGCAAGGGCCTTCAAATAAGGGAATTTTCTATTGTTATAAAGGGTTTTTCTAGTCAAATTTTGAGATTATGACCTTATTGGTTAGGACACCATTTCTTGAAACATCTTTTGTATCCTTCAAATTTTCTAAATTCTTGTCTTAGTGAGAATTTGTATCCTATAAGTTAATTTCCTATGAATTGTCAAGTTGAGTTATCCAAGAATATGGGAGACACTGATAAAATCTGCTCTTTGTTATATACATATAGTATCTTTGAATATTAAAAAAGTAACTGTCGTTACTGTTTCTGAATTTTTTTACCTAACACATTTCTCTGTCTTGCGTATTGGTAAGGAAATATTTGGGAAAACTGCTGATAAGAAAAATTTAGGTATGCCAACTTTAGTTTTTGGTTTATTTTATGTCAAAGAGAAAGATTTTTTTTTTGCATCTGCAGTACTCTTTAGGGAAAATTAACCACAGTAGACATTTAATTTCTTACAGACACAGAGATATGTCTTACCAAATGACTATTGTTGCTTTTTTAAAAAACTTTGATGTAGTTTTGAGGTTGTAAAATATCTCAATTTTGAAAAATTCAATTTTAAGCTTGCATGAGTGATGTTTTTATTTTTTTTAATAAAGAACAATATGAATTTTGTAAAAGTATAAAAAAAAAAAAAAATTCTTTTTATAAATTACACTACTAAGACCAGATTATCACGATTTGGTTAAAAAAAAAACTCAGATTGCTAAAATAGCCATTAATATAAGTTAAAAAAGTGAGTTTAATTTTGCATTTTCTCCTCCTAGTGAAGAATCGTTTTTTATATCTGACACTTGGTTATCTTATTTTGCACAAGCTTCTAGACAAGCTGTGTGACAAAGCACTGAGATTGCGTTAGTAATTCACAAGTATAGGGATAACCGACTTGGAGATTGCAAAGCAGTTTCTCTGGTTTGTGATAAAACGATTGCTTCATCATCCACAAGCTTCTGGCAAGTGTTAGTGAGCAAGGTGCGGAGGGAGTCTCCTAGAAGATTTAAAAAATTTCTCTCTGGTTGGCGTTGGTTGAGGTCCAGTTTGGCTCGGACTAGCGTTGGGACCTTTCCATTTAATGTCTGGTGCATGGTGGACAGGGTATCATCCGTTTTGACAGACTAAGGAAATCCGCTTGGCAAACTTTCTGTCTCTTTAACAGTTGACAGTATAATACATAAGCAAAATCCTTAGTACAGTTTTACTCAGTTTTAATAATGAAACTGACTTTGGTTTGTGTAATATCATTTTTGAAGTTATTCTTTTATAGATGGGATTTTTTTTTCAGATGATGACGATCGGGAATCTGATGTTAAGCTGGATGAGTACCTTGTAGTGCCCAGACCCCCTGAATTGATTCAGTCTCAGTTAAAATCAAGTTCAAAACCAAAAGATCGTAAAGAAAATTCAGGTAATAATTCTCTTGATTAACAGATGACAATTGCAACCAAGTTTCTTATTCATTTTAAATATCTATACATTATAAACAGTCCTGATGATTCTTAAATGTGTTTTTTTTATATTTTGTGTTTAACTTTCATTTGGGGAAAAAATAAATCTTATACAATACAATTGTAAAAGATACTTAATTTAAAAGATTAGGTGCATTTGACAGAAGGATAACTGAACTGAAAAACCGTTATTGTTGAATTTTTATTGGCTTATTGGTCTACTTCATACCAACTTGTATAGAATAGCTATATAGCTATTCTATACAAGTATCTATATTTAGCATGGTGATCTCAAATTTTATCATTCTTATCTCAACTTATCTCATTCTCATCAAATTTTAAAAATTTTGTGTTTTTTCCTGAAAATGGATATTTGCAGTCACTGTTATTCGAATGATCTTATTCAAGATCATTAACTTTTGCTCATTAATAGATTAATTTCTTTTAATTGAATTCAAAGTGACATTTTCCAACTGATTTGTGCATACATATTTAGCAAATTTTTTTATTTTAATTGTTTGTTCTATTGTTATTTTGTTCAATTACAAAGATTTCATCACTGCAGAACTGTATTAAAAAAAAAAAAAAAAAATATTCTTTGACTGATTTAGTATTTACTTTATAAATATTGAAAGTCTAAAGTGTTTTTTTCTCTATATTGATGTTTGAAAGTCTTTTGCTTTCTAGTTTTTAATTATACTGATTCAATCATGTTAGGGAGTGTTACTATAAATTATGTATTATTATACAATATATCATTTTATAGAATCATTTTTGTTTTATAAAAGAATATTAATATTGTTAATTTATAAATTAATAATTTGATCATTAAACCTAAGACCAAATTTTTGAAGCATTAGCTTACAAAAACAGTACTACTATTAACAAGTTTGCTGGAAAATTGCTTATTTTATGCCACATTCCAGAAATAACATTCATATTTTAATGTTGATTATGTAGTCATTTTACATTTATAGCTGTTTTTTTAGACTTGAGCTCAAATCAGAGACCAAAAATTATGAATTAGTTGCAAATAGTGGAAATTTTGAGGGAAATTCTACAACCATTTTAGAGCCTTACTTTAGTAAAATAGTGCTAGTTTGATCCAGTATTTTCTCCAATTTGAAAGATGATAAGTTTAAATTTTATTGCAGACTCTGGGCAATTCTACATTCTTTTGGAATTTGATAAGTTATAGTAAGTTTTGCAATAAATTTATTCTGTAATTTAGTAAAAAATCACTAGTTTTATCCATGCATTTTGCTTGATTTCAAATGTAAACAATTTGGAGATTTTTTTTTCCTTCCAAGTGTTAGTTTTCAAGTCTGCTCCATCTTTGGGTATGGGAGATTATTCATCCGATTGATGATGCCAGATTTAAAAAAACAAACAAATTGTTTGTTTTGCTCTGTTTCTTTTCATTATTAGGACCCATGTACAGTATGTATTTTGTACATGTGTGAATAAAGAGGCTTATTGCAAAAAAATTATTAATTTTCAAAGATTTATCTGTTTTTGTTCTGATGTTCCTCATTTTGTCTAGAATTTTCAAGCCTGTTTTATTCATTGATGTCTGTAATAATTTAAAGTTTATTTGCTAAATGAAGATGTGACTTGTGGAATCTAATTTTTAAAAATGCTTCATTTGGCTAAAATTATTATTTTCTCCATGAATATAGTTTGAGTGTGCTTTATTTTTAATTTTTTAGTATTAAAAGAATCCTTACTCAGAAAAGAGCTAAAAAAATCAAAAGAGAAATCATCTAAAGAAAGGTCAGGGAAATCGAAAGATACAAAAAAAAGTAAGATTTTTTTGCATAATGCTGCAATTATATAATTTGTGTTATGAAATGTTATCTTTATCAAAATATATTTTTTATTGTTCCATTTTACAATGGACAAGTTGAGCATTTTTAATTTTTTTTTTAAATTTTATTAAGAGTGACGAAAGACAACCAAAACTAGAAAAAGTTTTGAAATCCGTTCAATATTTCTCGAGTTATAACTGTTTCAATTTCCTACTTTTAAAAGCGCGTCAAAAACGAAACTAGCTTAGCTGTGATGTCCCCCTACAGCGTAATCCGACTTTGTCTTCGTGCGGTCTTTGAAAGTATCGTGAATTTATTCGCATTGCTATAGCACTTTTTTTTAAAAAATCTTGTATTCTTTTAATCGATTTAAAATTATGTCCTCAAATTCAGCGTACAAGCATTGCCTCGTCACGAAATGTTGGAATACTTCAATCACCAACACTTTAAAATTATTTATCAGTGTTCTTAAACACACAGATATCCGCAAGAAGTGATGTATAATCATGAAACGAGACAATGTTTCTTCAAAAAGTTCTCGACACGTTTGTGAAGATCATTTTGATGTGATAATAGTACACCTATTACTCTTGTTTTTATATAATGACCTAATTATTTTGAAATTCTATGATATACAGTGGTTCTCAAAAGTGTTCGTTCAGTTTAAAAATGTGTAGAAAAAGTAGTTCTTAAGTTTGGAATTGAATTTGAATATTAATTCCTATATTTTTTTATATTAATTCTGACAAAACCTAATGCTTTAAAAAAGTATTGAATCCTTTTATTTTTATGAAAATATAAATTCATAGAGCTAAAGAAAAAAAATACCACAATGGTGTTCGTTCAATTTAACATTTTCTGATAAATTCACAGTAATAGAATTATTTTCTGGCTTTTTTAAAAATTTTTTGCATTGTAGAAAGATGTAAAAAATCGATTGTCTGTAATATTTGATTTTACAATTCTTATAATCCATTTGTTATTTAAAATCATCCTGAATAAAATATAAATATTGTATTAACTATGTAATGGCAGAAGCAAAATTAGTTCACCAGAAACTAAAGCATTGCCTATATTTGTGAGCTTGAGTATATGTAATTTGTTAAAGCCGAATGCAAAATAAAAATACATCTACAGGTATATAGCAGAGCATGAAATAAATATGAGAAAAAATAATAAAAAATAGAAGCTTTTGAAGCCTTTTAAGTTAATAAAAGTTCGTCCTAGCGGACTGTATGCGAACATCGCCGCCCGACTGTTTTTACTAAACTAAAATTATTTTTTAAAAAAGTAGGTCAAAAAAATTTGTATCAGCGTTTTAATTGAACAGGAATATACAAACACAGTAAAATTAAATTCTATTTGGTTTCTATTCTGCTTTGACAATTTGGAAGAATTTGTTAAAACAATCCGTTTTATTTTTTGTAGTAATAAATGTCGCCAACTTTGTGAATAACAGGTGTACAAAATTGTTCTAAGAGGTAACAAGTGTTCTTGAAAATAAGAAAGTAAAATTTCTAGCAGAATATAAATTAATCTGAACTGAAAAAAAAAAAAAAAAATTCTATATTGAAAATAATGGCACTTCTTTTTTTACTTTATTGTACTTTCATGGCAGTTGTTTACATAACACGCCAAGTTATAGACATTTCACTTATTAGTAAACAATGTGGTAACTTCTACTATTTGAAAATTTGATTTTAAAAATAATACTGGATTCAACTGTACTATGGAAAACTAGTGTTTTTATAATTTTCTTAGGAGTGGAGAGTTGTAGAAAAATGGACTTAAAGTTTTCGAAATAAAATAAAAAAATTTATGAACAAGGAAAAAGTCATTTGGTTCTTGTACAAGAATCAATTTAACTTGTATAAGAATGACTTGTACAAGATTAAAATGAAAATTCTTGAACGTGAATTTTAATCGAATATACAGTATCTTGGTAAATAAGTGTTTCGTTTCGAATAGTTCGTATAGTATGTAAAATTTTGAGAACCGAGAATATTGTAAAAAAATTGGCTACTGCAATGTTTTGCAGTTTCACCGGATGGAATGATAATTGAAATGAAAAACTTACAATAAAAATAAGTCATATTCAATCAAGTTAAAGACAAAAGAAAAACTATTTGTAAAATGGGTACATACCTTATAGATTTTTCACCACGAATATCAGCTCCTATTAAATTCGTAAGTCGTCGTAGGTAAGCAAAATGAAGGAGAAAATTTTCCATCGTTGGATTATGACGTCAAAGCTAACCAGCTAATGATGAAACGTTTTGCGGTTACGTCACGATTCGACTGTTTTTACGATTTTTTTTCTTTCGATGTTTAATTAAATACATTTTTAACCGCAATATAACTTACATATTCAGAATCAGCTTTGCTTTCTTTATTAAAATTTATTATTTTTTACCATTTTTAAAATATACGCAACTTCTCCATTGGGTTATTTTAATAGAATCATCATTTGAGTAGCTGGCGAGCAAAACCGGACTTTTCCATACTATGTTTAATCTTTTGTGGCATTCTCAAACTTACCTTTATTTGCCTGCAAAATATTTTCAATCAAAAGTGGCTTTATACCTCTCAAAATGTAATACAACATATACAGATTAAAGTATTTTTACCTTTCCTTTGAGAGACTAGTTTGGTGAAAAATCCAGTTTTGTTCACCAACTCTTCATTTGTATTTCTTTAAGTAATCATTTCTAAATCTTTATGCTTCTTTAAATGATATTTCTTATTATTCCATTCTAGAATTAAACGTTGCTAAAGCAACTTCATCAAAGATATCTAAGGTAATTAACAAAGCAACAGCTGCCCAAGAGTTAGCAAAGAAATTTGAATCCCATTTGCAAGAAGCCAAACAGAGTTTAAGTAGGTACCGCTTCAGTAAATCTGGCACTTCTAAATCATCAAATGAGGACTCTGAAAAACATAAACACCGATCATCTTCACCAGCTGTTGAACCTTCTGATCAAGGTAAGTCACTTATAGTAGATCTAGTTAAACAAATTTTAGATATTTTGTTGGGTTTTTACACCAAACTCTCTTTGATTGGTGCATAAACAATTTAAAATATTTTCTGGCGCATAAACTTATGGTAATATCTCCCTGGTTTATTGAAATCTGAATTATTAAGCATAATAATTGTTTCAATTAGGTAGACACATACTGTATTTCTTTGTATGTTGGATCTTGGTAACTTACATGAAATAACATCTAATGAATGCTTTGAAGAAAAATTAAAGGACATTAAAATTTATTCAAATTATTCCTTTCTAGATTTTTTCTTTTTAAATAAGTAAAATTATTTACCCAAATCATCTGAATGGATCCAAAAAATATAGTGAATCTGAACTAAAGCTTTGATAAATATAAAATTTATTTTATTCTGAAATATTTGCTTCTTTGGAAGGTTTTTAAGCATATTTTCTACCATTTTATTCTGAAATATTTGCTGCTTTGGAAGGTTTTTATGCATAACTTTTACCATGACTGAACAATTCTTTTTACATGAATCTTATTATTTAGCTCAAAACTTGTATTTCAGTATGTTAGATCTCAATTGTGTGTTGTGTGATTTTTGAATAAAAGCCAGTTTTTCTCTATTTCTAAATTAGCAAAAGAGAGAATTAGTAGTTATAAAATTTGTAATCTACTAAAATACTATATTACTTATCTTTTCTTCAGGGGTCGCAGACGTCCTGTATGTCCTATAAATCCTATATATTTTTAAAAATCGGCAAAAACGTCCTATATTGTCCTATATTTTACAATTGTCCTATATATCCTATATTTCTATATTGATTCGATCTATATTTTCTTCGAATTCGTAATAACGGCGCCGATCGTTGCCATTTTTTATATTTCGGATTCTTTGGTGCGATCGCAGGTGAAAAAACCCTGACAAAAGTGATGTTTGTAAAGGCGGCGTTTTATCTTTTGTGACGTCACGTGCTACATATCCTACAACTCACCTCTACTGGACCGGCAGGAGTTGTAAAGTGTATACATGTGAACTTTTCCATAGCACGCGGTCTTGAATTTCTGATTTGTTTTCTCCTCCAACGTAGTAAATTAATTGGTCATAATACATAGAGAGATGCAGCAACAAAACTCTGCCTCGAGAAAAACGGATGAAAACAACTTGTGATTAACTTGCAGGACTACTATAGAACATTTTGAGTGCTCAGTTAATAATTGATGAAGGAAACAAAAGGGTTAAGATTTACTATATGATGACGGATGGCGATTTTTTTTATTCCAAATCCGATACGGATTCTGTGCCACGAATTGTTTACTTCAAAACGCGCCTAATTATGAAAACCATAGGCAGTTCTCTTGCTCTTAAAAAAATGGCAGGGCTGCCATTTTTTGTTAATCACCGTCAAATCACCGTGGCGCAGAATCAATACCGGATTCGGAATATTAGCCACGATTTTTTCATAAAAGTCGTCAAAATTGAAAATGACGTCAATACGTTGTGTTGTCAAATCCAAACGGTCACTAGGGTTTCCGGAAAACCAAGTCCCCGGTTCGCCACATTCGGCGGTAAATCTTCCAATTTTCGCCTCCAATCCAACCGACACTGAACAATAAATCTGAACCAACAAAAGACTGCAAACAGAGATAAAAAGAAAATACTTAAAGAAATTTTAGCAGTTCAAGCAGTTATAGATGCTGGAAGCAAAAGAATCAAGATTGCAAATAAATGTAATTAATAAAACTTCATTTAGGGATGGAATATTGAGACAATAACGGATGGCATATTCAGGATCAGGCGATTTCTTTTTTTTAAAGGTGTGTTTTGATTCTCTTAAATACAATATAACGCGTATATAAATGTATAACGAGTTAATTTTTAAGTCCAGTAGCAACTGTGTGCAGTTATTTGATGTTTTAAATTGTCCTATATATATTTTTTTTTAAATCCTATATATTCTTATTTTGTCACTTTGACCCCTGTTTCTTAGATATTTTTTTTTTTAGAGCAACAATTTTTGAAGGCAATGGAGGAACCAGCATTTTCAGAACAAGAGAGATACGACGTCCTTAATGCTCGGGATTCATATATTCGTCTAAGTAAGATGTTGCAGTGTTTTATACATTTATGCTATCAGATAAACACAATAATATGAACTGGCTGTACTTTTACATTTTGAGTACTATTATAATTATTTGGACAGGGTAAGATATTCTGAGCTAATGGACAAATCTGTTATTAGTTTTTTGTATTGAAGTTTATTAAGCAACTACTTATTCTACCTTGGATCTTGTATATAGTAGAGTAATTCTTTTAGTGTACAAATTGTATAGAGTCAAATTACCTCTAAATCTGCCTATTACTATAAAAGTTACGCTGATCTCTGCCAAACTGATCCACTGTTTCACACTGTAAATTAAAGAATAGTAACCGATCATTGTTGAAACTTTTTCCTGTTGCCAAAATTGTTTTAATCAAAATAAATAAAAGATAATTAAATGGGAATGTATAAATTCATTATGGATTGTAGTCCAGTCAATTCAACGTTGTGTTGTGTAGTAACACTGTAAGTGTAAAGAATTTTAACTGATCATTGTTGAAACTTTTTCCTGTTGCTAAAATTGTTTTAATAAGAATAAATAAAAGAAATTTAGGTGTTAATGTATAAATTTACATTCATCCAAATTAGATGCAAATACCAAGTGCACGCAGACAACAGAATCGATGCTAGGTTAATGAATAAGAAATTATTGTTTTGATTGATTGTAACTTTCAAATTTATTATAGCGCCAATTCTGTTATCAGAGGAGATCCAAATGATGCACTTAATTTCCCTGTTAAATTCACACACAATTTTTAAGAAGTTCGTCATTGAATTTTTTTTTCAAATATATTTGTTACTAGCTGTTACCCGCGACTTCGTCTGCGTAGAACTACTACTTCGTGTAAATTTGTTTGGACTGAATAGGCTCTGAAACTATAATGAAACGATTCTAATGAAGCCGGCACATTGAATTATTGAGATTAACATAGGTAGACTTTTCCTGACCCTGATCCCTGACTTAACTTAGTTTAATACGTTTTTGTATACGACATTTTTTGTTTTTCCTTCTTTGGTCAAAACATGTAGGTTTTGTGGACTCGATACTCGTGAGCACGCCACATACAGTTGCCCATGGGAGAAACAGTTTTTTTCTAAATGAACACCAGCTACTTTGAGTGTCTGTCCTTGAGCTTTGTTTATCGTCATAGCGAATGCTGCTTAAAATCTGCCGGGCCTGAGTTTGTTCATAGGTCTCGGCAGCTCTTTGCGTTGCGTGTCGCTCAGCATCTAAAATCTGCCGGGCCTGAGTCTGCTCCTCAGATTCTTGGGATCTAGCTACTTGCGCAGTTCGAGCTCTTTTAGAGCTACGCGCTAAATTAGATTTACGCTTGCGAGGCATATTACTTAACCAGTTACCTACCTAAAGTAATAAAAACAGGTAAGTACTTATGCAAAAAAAAATTCTTTAGCTGACAAAAAAATTTAGTTAAAGGTACTGAGTACGAAACTATACTTAAGGTAGGTACTTATACACATGAAATAAAACAAAAACAAAACGAATTGCTAAACTAAAACTAAATGTTAAAAAAAATATACTATCCACATGGAATAAAAACAAAATGAATCGATAAAATTATATGCAAAACTACTGGAACTATTTTATTCACAAAACAACATTACTTACCTATTAATACTCAATAAAAACTATGCTGACCTTCTTAGGTACCGTAACTACTTACTAAATGTGAAAAAACTTAAAAAAACCTGCCTACTAATCTAAATTGAATTAAAGTTGAATTAAAGTACTAAAATGAATTAAAGTATTTATTTTACCTATTAACTATAATTCTACCTACTACTAACTTATGCTAAACTAATAATAACAACCAAAACAACTAAGTAAATAACACAAAATGCTTATCCAAGAAACCCTAAACACCAATGAAAACGTAAAGAAAGCGAATACGTTGCAGCTCAAAATTGTAGATATCGCATGCGTCCGCCAACGACGTCTGCCCTCACGTGTCTGCCCGTTCGGGTAAGCATACTTTGTGATCTACACTCCTCCCACCGAGCCATCCGCGTCCCCCGCACGTCTTTGCCGCCGCGCCGCGCAGCGCGCCCGCGCCCGCCAGCCCCGCCACACCACACCATGCATCGTCACACTCACACATTCATAGTGTATAGGCCGATGGGCCTGATGGACATGTCAGGCAGAAAGTATTCTAAAAGCTGGCTAGGAGTATTTGAATTATGCGATACATAACTGCACCCCGCGTTTTCACCCGCATAATTCCGGGATCGGGATCGGGATAAAAAGTAAAGATGTCCTTTCCCAAGGTTCCATCTATCTCTATACCAAAATTCATCAAAATCGGTTCAGCGGTTTAGGCGTGAAAACGAAACAGACAGACTGTCTATGTCTTTCCCCAAGGTTCCATCTATCTCTATACCAAAATTCATTTAGTAGGCATATACGATACATAACTGCACCCTGCGTTATCTATCACTCGCATAATTACGGGATCGGGATCGGGATAAAAGGTTGCCTTTGTCCTTTTCCAAGGTTCCATCTATCTCTATACCAAAATTCATTTAGTAGGGATATACGATACACAACTGCACTCTGCGTTTCCACCCGTATAATTCCGGGATCGGGATCGGGATCTGGATAAAAAGTACCCTATGTCCTTTCCCAAGGTTCCATCTATCTCTATACCAAAATTCATCAAAATCGGTTCAGCGGTTTAGGCGTGAAAAGGTAACAGACAGACAGACAGACAGACAGAGTTACTTTCGCATTTATAATATTAGTAGGGATCATTTGATATATGGCCAATTCCATTGTTACGGGTGTTGGGAATTACGAATAAGTGTTCTGCTGCCTTCGCGCATGCGTGGGAAGAAGATAAAATCCCTTCCCCTCCCATGTAACTCTCTCTCTGTATACGTAATTAAAATAGATCGGACGCGCGTCTAGGCGCTCCGTTCTTTACGGTGTTACCCAATAATAAATATATGTTTCATTTTTACGTATTTGGTACCATTGAACCCATACGACACACAACATCATCCTGGAGTATTTAAGAGTTTATTTACGATTAAGAACATTTGGCATCCCTGCCGGGACGACGTTAGTACGTTTACTACGAATATAGGTACCTGCTACGAATTGGGTAGACATATTTTACGCACTTACGAACTGTTGTTTACGAATTTATGGATTACGAATATTTATGTGCGTAGAACTAGATTGCATAACCGGTTAACAATTACGAATTACGTGTCGGTGATACGGTTAATTGGATAGAATTACGCTGTGATCATCATGTCTCATGAAAATCTGAAGCAGAGAATGACGCAGAGAAGAGCGGCGAGTAGAGGATCTTTTACTCGTGCTCTGACCAAGTTTGATGGTCTTTTAGTGACCGAACCACCGGATCTAGTGCAACTGGAGATTTCCATGGACGTGCTATTGGAAAGAGCTGAACAGCTAGCAGATGAAGCGGTTTTAGCAGAGATGTAGACCACTGGAGTGGATCAAGTGCAATTCGAGACGGAGTACGATGCCATAGAGGAGTACAGAGAAAAGCTGTCTACGGCGAGAACAAAAAGGAAAATAATTCTCCAACAAGTTAACCAGCAGGCCACCTTGTCCATCACGACCAACGAATGCCCTTCTAATGGCCCCAGCAGACAACCCCCTACGTCTCATCTACAACGGCTGCCGGAGTTTGAGATAACCAAGTTTGATGGCGACCCCAGGAAGTGGATCATATTCTGGGCGCAATTTCAAAAAATACATGAAAATCCGCAGATTGATCCCGCATACAAGCTGCAACTTCTTCTACAATCTACAAAAGAGCACTCCAAACCGCGAGAAATCGTTTCCAGTTTTCCGGGAAGTGGAGAGAATTACGAACATGCAGTTACTTATTTAAAAGAAAGGTTCAGGCAAGACAAAGTTTTGATTCAGGTGTTCGTACGAGATATTCTGGAGCTTGTGATGAATAAGACCACTAATACGGATATTTCTACTTTATACGATAAATTGCAAACTCAGTTACGAGCACTGGAAGCTTTAAATGTAACAAAAAATAATTACGCTGAGTTTTTATATCCTTTAGTAGAATCCGCTCTCCCTAGTGAAGTGATAAGAGCCTGGGAACGTAACAGAGGTAAGGTTGATGTTAATACTAATAAATCTGATCTTGATCTTTTGATGGATTTCTTAAAAATTGAAGTAGAAAGTGAGGCTAGAATACAAATGGCCAGATCTTTTAACACTCCTCTTACTGCCCCCTACAATAATTCTAATAAAAAAATAATTATGTAAATTATAAGCAACATAATAATAGAAATGTTGATAACTCCCGTAATAAAAATAATCCTGTAGCTCATGAGTTATTAAGTACGTCAGGAAAAAATAATGTGTATGATTCTAATGCATATAGATATAGAAAAATTGAATGTATTTTTTGTGAAAAGTCGCATGCTTCAGAGAATTGTGACACAGTTTCTGCCATGTCTTTGGTAGAGAAAAAGAATATTGTAAGGAAAAAAAACGCCTGTTTTGTTTGTCTGAAGTTATCTCACCATTCGGATAAATGTTTTTCTAAGCATAAATGCATTATTTGTAAAAAAAGACACTTTGTAGTGATGTAGTTGTAGTTTGTAGTTTTCTCTGATGTATTGTTACAAACTTTAGTTATTAGATTACATAATGGTAATGAAGAGATTTTAATACGTGCAATTTTAGATTCCGGAGCTCAGAATTCTTACCTGTGTGATGATGTAATTAAAAGTTTAAATTTTAAATCTAAAAGTCAAATTATATTGCAACAATCTTTGTTTGGAGGTATTGAAGTACGTGAAAGAATATACGAATCTTTTCATATTGAAATAAGTAATATTGATAGATCTTATAAATGTATTATTTCTGTGTTAAATCAGCCACAGATATGTTCAAAAATAAATCGCATTTCCTCTTTCGGTATTGCACAAGAATGCGAAAGATTAAATATTCCCATTTCAGATTTCGCAATAAACGATGGAGCCAAAGCAGACATTAAGCTTTTGATTGGCGCCGATTACTTGTCAAAAATACTCACTGGTAAGGTTATAAATTTAACATCTGGCCCCATCGCAATACACAGTAAACTTGGATGGACTTTAATGGGATGTTTTGGAAATATGGGCACCAAGCCGAATATTAATGAGGGCGATCATCAAAATACAGTCATTACTCACGAGAGTGTTATACAAACGAATATTGCATCTCATGTAGTGAATCTTTTAACGAAAGATAGCTTGTTGACTGATTTGTGGCGCCTCGATTCTTTGGGAATTTGTGATCCCATCTTGAAGGATGAGATCCGACTTTCTCAGGAAACTGAGAAATATTTTTTACGCAGTTTACGAATTGATAAATTAGGTAGATATGAGGTAGCGTTACCATGGATTAATGATCAGAAACAGTTAGAAACAAATTTTCTCTTGGCAAAAAAAATTGCGATAGCCACCAAAAGGAAATTAATTGCTTCAAATAAAATGAAGTATTACGGTGATGTTTTTGAGGAATGGTTATCTCTTGGTATTATTGAACAAGTGACTGATCAACATTTAGATGCAAATTTAAGTGGGAAACATTATTTACCTCACAGACCGATTTTTAAGGATAATGCCACTACGAAAGTTAGACCAGTTTTTAATGCGTCTGCTAAAACAATTAATTCTTTGTCACTGAATGATTGTTTAGCTACGGGTCCAAATTTGATTTCCCAAATTCCTTCTATTCTTAATAGGTTTAGAGAATATAAATGTGCAGTCTCTAGTGATATACAACGAGCTTTTTGTATGATCGGAATTCAAGAGAGCGATAGAGATTTTTTACGATTCCTATGGTGGGAGAAAGACAATTTTGACCAACTGGTAACATATCGACATAAACGTATAGCGTTCGGTTTAACCTCCAGTCCATTTCTATTGGCAGCCACTTTACGCTATCATTTGAATACGGTTTCCGATGATTTAAGAGAATCGGCTGAAATTTTAAGACCCTCTTTTTACGTGGATAATTGTTTGACGAGTCTTAACTCTGAGGTGGATATGGATAAATTTATTAAAGAGTCCCAAATAATTATGTCTAAAGGACATTTCAATTTACGAGGGTGGCAATCCAATGTTCCTCTTAAGGTGTTGGAGCAGTCAGCACATGAGGATGAGGTCACTGTTTTAGGTATGTTATGGAATACGGATAAAGATACTCTTTCTTGCAAAATTGACCCAGTATCCGAGATACACGAGCAAATTACGAAACGAGTTGTATTGTCTAAAGCTCATCAAATTTTTGATGTAATAGGATTTACCGCACCCGTATTATTATTACCAAAAATTATTCTACAAAAAACCTGGGAGTTAAAGCTTAAATGGGATGATGTAATCCCCGAGAATTTAGCTAAAAAATTTAAGACATGGCTTGCTCAGTTGCATTTGCTTACGAATATACGGATACCCAGGTGGTTGAATATTGAACCGGGTAATCAATTATTAAGTTGTCACTTATTTTGCGATGCAAGTCAATTAGCATATGGTTGTTGCATATTTTTGCGCATTGAATTAAATGAACAGGTTAAGGTTAATTTATTAAGTGCACGTAGTAGAGTTGCCCCTCTAAAACCAACCACTATTCCTCGTTTGGAACTTTTGGCTTGTTCCATAGGAGCTAGGCTTTTAAATTCGATTTTAAGTGATCTCCATCTTTCAGAGATAGCAATCCACTGTTGGACTGATTCCTCCACGGCTCTAAGTTGGATTAAACGTAATTTAAATTGGGGAATTTTTGTCCAAAATAGGGTTAAAGCAATCCAATCTTTAACTTCTCCTTTGGCATGGAAACATGTCCCTGGAATAGCCAATCCGGCGGATTTAGCATCCAGGGGTTGTTCAGTGGAACAATTAATCGAACGGCGTTGGTGGGAGGGACCAGATTGGCTTCTTCTAAGTGAGGAAAATTGGCCTAAGTCAAATGAAAACCCAGATGAATGCTTAGTTAATTCAGAAATGCGTAAAACAGTTGTTACGAATTTGACCAAATCTGTGGATGATTTAAATTGGTATTATAAATATTTTTCTTCGTATAAAAAGATAGTAAGAATGATTGCATGGATTTTAAGGTTTTATGATAAGTCAAAGAAAATTAATAATAACTGTGAGAAATATTTGTCTTTGAATGAAATAGATAGAGGAGAAAAATATTTGTTTAAACTCATTCAGCAAGAGTCATTCACGGGTTGCTCTGATCCTAAACTAAAAAATCTCAAACCAGTGTTAGACGATGATGGATTGTTGAGAGCTAAAACTAATATTGTATTTAGAGAGGATACACAGGATTTTAGTATCCTATTATCTTGCCTTCAAAGCACCCCGTTGTGAAATTGCTGATTATTAGTGTACATAAGGATTATATGCATGCAGGCACTTCTATGTTAATGTCAAATTTACGCGAAAAATTTTGGATCTTGAAAGCTCGTAAAACAATTCGTGATTGTATAAAAAAATGTGTTAAGTGTCAGCGTTTTACAAGTGACCGAGGTGAGGCTCAACCTGGAGTTTTACCTGCGGACAGAGTGCGCGACGCAGCAATTTTTGAAATTGTAGGAGTCGACTTGGACAGTCCTATTCAAGATAACAATGAACCATTATTTAGTAACAACATTTTGAAAACTAGAAGTGGCCGAATTTCTAAACCACCCTGCCGTCTGTAAAGTGTATCTGTGTTTCTTATATTAATATCTTAATTGTAGTTAAGAATGTTTTGTTTGTAAATTCTATATTGGTTTACTATATTAATATTTGATTTTAAGTTTGTATCATGTGTAATTTGTAGTTTTATATTTGAAAAAAAAAACTCCAAAGGTGGGAGTATGTTGGGAATTACGAATAAGTGTTCTGCTGCCTGCGCGCATGCGTGGGAAGAAGATAAAATCCCTTCCCCTCCCATGTAACTCTCTCTCTGTATACGTAATTAAAATAGATCGGACGCGCGTCTAGGCGCTCCGTTCTTTACGGTGTTACCCAATAATAAATATATGTTTCATTTTTACGTATTTGGTACCATTGAACCCATACGACACACAACATCATCCTGGAGTATTTAAGAGTTTATTTACGATTAAGAACAACGGGTGTGACACACTGCACACATTTAGGGCTCTGCGGGGAGAAAGATATAATTTGAAAATATTTTTTCTTTTAACAAAAAGAAAAAAGTCTACTATGGGAAGCACCATGACGACTTTCATTAATCCCAAGATATTGCTTACATTTAATAAAATTAAAAAATTTCTTGTTACGGGTGTGACAGTTTTTTTCCTCAAAAATCAACTATGTTAACTACACTTTCAAAATTCTGTGAATTGATAGGTATTTTTCATTAACAATATTTTTTATATGAAGATGGGGTTTGAAACTTTAACTTTGTATGTTGATTTAAATTTTTATATTGATAAATCTTCTGAGGAATTTTTTTAAAAACGGTGTTACGGGTGTGACACCTTGTTACGGGTGTGACTGCGTGCACGTTCACATGCAGTTGACTTGTATTTAAAAGTCATTTTTGAAAAAGAAAATTATCAATTCAATTGCTTTTTACATCAAATATATTTAGGCATATTTGCCAATAAGAAATTATTATATTTCTATTTTGATAATGTTTTTTAATTATTTCTTTATGTTACAATACTAAAACTGCAATAGGTAGTACAACCGACTTAAACTGTATTTTGCCCACTAAACTTCAGTCAGAAATATTACATCCATGATGTAAATTGTTTATCGAAACTGGAAATGGCCTCTATTGTTGACTTAGGTGGGAGGCTCAACTTTCATTACAATAGACATACTTTCGCATGATGATTCATTATTCTCGATCTATATCCAGTAAATTATCCAACTGGATTCATATACTTGAGCATCAGTTCTGACTTGTCCATGTCAACATCCAAGACTTCTGCTGTACCAAACGGTATAGCGGTTAGCGTGCTAGCTTCTATACCGCGAGGTTGCGGGTTCGAGTCCCGTGTAAGGTATGGGTGTTTGTAAATATATGTTGGCTTGTCAAATGACGAATTTTTCGGCGCATTATAGCCCTCGTGTTGCTGACGGCGCCAGATAATCTGAAAACAATCAACCAACCAAGACTTCTACATAAAATATTTTTGTTTTCTTGGCATTTTTCGATCTTCCTTGAATTTGAAGGGATCTGGTTCCTCCTCCATAAAGCATTTCTATTTTGATAGTGTTTTTTAATTATTTCTTTATGCTACAATACTAAAACTGCAATAGGTAGTACAACCGACTTAAACTGTATTTTGCCCACTAAACTTGCTTCACGAATAGTATTTTTGCTGCAAATCTGATTCTCCCATGATTCTGTTTTTGAAAGACATGACATCTTTCATTCCAGGTTACTCTTAACTGCTTTTATCACTGTATTAAAAATGAATTACTTTGCAAATTATTTTTTTATTGACAAAACTGACAAATGTAAACATACTGGCACACTGTGAAACATGTTTGGCGCCTTCAGCAACTCCTCTGCAACAAGTTTTTTTTTAACAACGATGACTAGTGAGCAAAGTTTTCTTGGTTTAGCAAACTGTTTTTCCTTTACTTCGGTTGAATTGGCAAGATCATCCTATTGAATTGGCCTGCTCGTCAGTATAATACTCATCTGAGCATTTGTTAATTGAGGATTCTTTTAAGTTTTAATACCTTCATTCCCTCTTATGTTAATTGTGATACAATCTTTTTCTTGTTTTCCCTTCATTTTTTGTCTCGTAATCACTTTCGCAAGATGCTCTCTTAACTTTCATGGGTCAGATTTTAACTTCTCCCGAATTTTGGTTACTCTTGCACGTGAAGATACCATTTCCCTCTATAGAATTTTATTTAATAATTAATTATGCACTGTAATAAAATTAGAGACACATTTTATTATGAAGCATTGGGATTATATACATCTTTTTCCTATGCTTTCAGGATACCATATACAGTGCTGGCACTGTATATGGTATGCAATAAGTTATTGCACATATATCGGATATTCTAAAAATTTTGCAATTAATGATCCAGGTTATGTCAAAACTGTATTATATCTAAAACATTTACATCCTTTTTCATTACAGTGTATTATTGTCTGAAGTTTAATTGCAGATGTATTTAGAAATTGATTACATAAGTAGAACTTGAATTAACTGTCACACAGAGAAGCCCGTAATGTCACACCCGTAACAAGAGTAAAAGAAAATACAAGACAAATTAATTAATTTTGCCAATAGTACATTGTTATAAATAGGTCTAACTAAGAGAAGTCAAAAGCAATTTTCAGTAACTCAAGTGTTTTATTTAAAAAATCAAACTTTTTTATCTTTTGAGTTATGGGTGTGACATGAAAATTGTTGATTATTAAAAAATATAAATAAATTATTAAATTAAATTGACAAATTTAAGCTTTGTGTGTATTAAAGTTGAAGTAGCTCTTAGAATGCACACAAAAATCACGAAAATTCTTTCTTAAATGTCAAAAAAAGTTGTGTTGTCAGATATAAATATAACTATGTTTATATGCAAAGAAAAAAATCTGTTATTTCAAAATAAATTTGATTTAGTTTTATTCTACAAAATTAAGATTTACGTATAAATTTTGAATCTGTAGATTTTTATCTAAATTTTGATATATCACACTCATGGTTAGAATAGATTTCAAATTTTAGTCCCCATATACTGTTTTACATGGAACGCACCATATATATATATATTAATTATTATATATATATATACATACACACATACATACATATATATATATACAGTCGAACCTCGTTATCCCGACACCTGGATAAGACGTCACTCCGGTTTTCACGACACTTTTTACAGGTCCCGACCTTATTCCATTAACTTTTAATAGAACTTTCTCCGGATGACCCGTCACTCGACGAAATTTAACTCCGCTTATTACGACAGTTTCAAAATCTAGAGTCAAGTAGAACATTTTGTTTGCTAGTCTAGCCAAGGTCACTAAAGGACAAGCTTTGTCATTACTCTTCTTTTATTCATTGTACATCTCTTCTAAGATAGCAGTGCATTTTCTCCCCTCCCGACATTCATCAAACTCAGCCCCCCCCCCCCTTCCGTTTCCACTGCCGATGCCGTACAAGTGGGAATGAAGCCTGACTGACCTTGAGGGGCGTTGAAAGAATTTCTGATTGGTGGACTGGTGTTACTAGATGGGTAAGTCAAGACAGGATTTTCGAATGGCACACTTCTTTTCTTATCAGAAACGCGATCACTACACATCTATAGCTTGTCCATTTGAGCAAAAGCAAAATGGCCAAAAAAAATTCTGCTTGGACTTTAGACGAAAAATTTCATTTAATAAAAGAGTATGAAAAAGCTGGGTTGTCGAAAGCTGCATTTGCGAAAATAAAAAGCATTCCAAGGACAACGCTAATCACGATTTTGTCATCAAAAAAAAAAATAGAAAAAGCCTTACAGGTGCAAGATGGAAGCAAGCGGAAGAAAATCAGACTCTCCAAATTCGAAGAAGTTGAAGAAGGACTTTTAAAATGGTTTACCAACGCAAGAGCTAACAACATTCCGATTTCAGGTTTAGTCCTGAAAGAAAAGGCTGTTGAAATAGCCCGGCTATTCAACATTACAGACTTCTCAGCTAGTAATGGATGGATTGAACGATTCAAAGAGCGTCATGGGTTGGCATTTAAAAAGGTTTGCGGAGAAGCAGCATCTGTGAGCATGGAAACAGTGGAAGATTGGAAGAATGCTGCTCTAAAAGAAGTCTTGGAACAATATGAACCTGGTAACGTATACAATCTAGATGAAACAGGATTATTTTTCCGTGTTCTTCCCGAAAAAACTCTGTGTTTTCGATCAATGAAATGCGTAGGAGGAAAAAAAAGTAAGGAGAGGTTGACAGTTTTGCTCGGAGCAAACAAGAATGGTACAGAGAGACTAAAGCCCCTAGTCATCGGCAAAAGTGCCAAGCCCCGTTGCTTTAAAAACGTAAAATCTTTGCCAGTGGATTATAAAGCTAATTCAAAGTCCTGGATGTCTTCAGCTATCTGGCAAGATACACTCAAGTGTCTAGACAAAAAGTTTACAAAAGAAAACCGAAAAGTGGCATTTATTGTAGACAACTGTACAGCACATGTCGAAGTAAAAAACCTGAAATCAATTAAGGTAGTTTATATGCCTCCAAATGTAACTTCTGTGCTCCAACCCTTGGACCAAGGCGTAATCTTCAACTTCAAGAGGAACTATAGAAAACTTTTAATTCAGGATATGATTAAAGCAATCGACAAAAGTCAAGATTTCCGTGTTTCAGTTCTTGATGCCATCAAATACATCCACAAGAGCTGGAATGACGTGTCAGCACAATCGATTCAAAATTGTTTCAGACATGCAGGGTTTATAAAAGTTCCTGAAAGTAATGAAGGTTCTAATGAAGAAGATGACGATGTTCCACTGGCGGTCCTTTTTCAAGAATTACTCAGTCGCAAAAAATGCACAGAGAACGATTGTATTGCGTACGTAAACATCGATAGAGACGTCACTACTTCATCGGAAGCAACGGTACAGGAAATAGTGGAAGAAGTTCGTGAAGCAAGGAATGATCCGCAGATGGAAATTGTTTCAGAAGACAGTGACGATAGTGATGTTGAAATCGACAAGCCACCAAGTAGAGAAGAAGCATTGCATGCTATAGACATTGTCCGGAAATTCATATTCTCGATTGAAGAGTCAACGGAGGTTGAGCACGATAGTGTATACAAAATTGAAAAAACAATTTTGAGCTGCAAATTGCGAGATGTGCAAATGAGGATCGATAAGTTTTTTTCTCCTAAATAACTGAAATGGTATGTAATTAAATAAAGTACTATCACTTCTAATGAGTTATATGTATTCTAAGTAAATTACATCTTAAATTCAATTTATTTTCAATAATTATAGGTCTAATTATTAAAATATGTATGTTTGAAACAAATTTCAACCTATACCCTTCAAACTGCAATTTTAGTTCTTGAACTACTCCGTTTATCACGTCACTTCGGTTATTACGTCACTTTTTTGCTGTCCCCAAAGGTGTCGTGATAACGAGGTTTGACTGTATATTAAAAGTACATTATTCAAAGTATTGTCCATCACTAGCCACTACTTTTCTACTTTTCTCCATCTTTATGGCAGCATTCAGATAACACGTTGGAAGAACTGTTAATCTTTTGAGACAATCCGTGAATTTTTAATATCTTCATATCAACCCAATTTTTAGTATCTTCATATGATGTAAAGCGCTGCTTAGACAGACCATATGCCATCGACCGGAACTAGTGATAATCAGAAGGGGCAATGTCTGGTAAATACGGTGGATGGGATAGGACTTCCCAATTAAGTGTTTTTAAATAGTTTTTTCACCAGCGCCGCAACATATGGATGAGCATCATCATGTTAGAGAATAATGTTGTTGTGTATGGGGCAGTAATGGGTATGTTTTTCCTCGAGTCCTTGGCTCAATTTCATTAATTGTGTTTGGTAGAGAGTTCCAATAATGGTTTCACTCGGTTGGAGCAACTCGTAATACACGATGCCAAGCTGATCTCACCAAATACACAGCATGAGTTTTCTTCCATAAATAGGGTAGGATGGGGTAAAATGGGTATAAAAATCACTTTTTTTTTATGTTCAGCTAAAATTTTTATGCAATGTTTAACAATTAAATTTTTATTTTGGTTTTTCTTTATGTTGCACATCTTACGAATTAGAATACATAATTTTGAATTATTAAGTTACATTAATATGTTTGTGAGAAAATATTTTTTAGGGATATGTTTACTATACCCATTTTACTCAACGAAGGTGAAAATGGGTATAGTGTGGGGTAAAATGGGTATACTATAGTTTAACAATGAAAACCATAGAATGAATAATAAACCAATAGAAAACACAAACCTAATGAAATATGATTGATTGTCACAATCGAGCTTGTTTCCTTTAAATTATTACCACCATCAGAATAGAGTTTGTTTCTTTTAAATTATTACCGCCAAGGGTCGAAATTCATAGTTGCCCAAGGCAACCAGATTTTTTAACGGGCAATGTAAACAAAAATTTCAGTTGCTTTTTGTGGGAAACCATTGAGTGGTTTCAAGGAGTGAAAATTATACAACTTATGGTGATGACTAAAAGTTCTGCATTTTAGGTGAATAGCATATTTGCAGAAATAAAGGTTTAGATTCACATTCTGAAACTTTCTTTTCTTAACATTGACTATGTAAGTATTACAGTTATTTTATGAGTAAACTGTTATTGAGTCATTATAACAACAGTGAAAGCAATTGCTAGCTCTCATATTCTGTAAACATTGACAAATTTTAGGCCAACAAACTATATTTGAGGACAACCAAAATCACTTCAGTGGTTGTCCTTAGGGCAACCATAAAGAATCACAGAAGATTCGACCCTTGACTAACACTAATATTTTTGAAAGAAAACTTTTAACAACTGACAGTTGAATTATTAAGTCCAGTTTAGAGAATTACTTCTTTAAAAAAATATTTTACATGAAATGTTAAATATTTATACCATTTACCTTTTCAGAAACATATAGTTCATTAGGGCCTCTTGAAAGTATGTATTTCTCTGAGGATACGAATATTTTCCTTTTGCGGAAAAATTTAACTTTGTTTCTGATCTCAAACACAATCTACAAAAAATTTCCAATCCACAATTTCAAAGTAAAACATATTTCGAATCAAGTTGCTTACTGAATTGTAAGCTAGTAAAAAAGCACAGTTTAAATAAGACATCTGAAACATTTCCTCAAAAATTCAATTTTCTTAATTAGGGGAAGCAAAAAATGGAGAACGTAAATCAAAAGTAATATCCGGAACTTGTCCTGATATGTGTCCTGAAAAAGAAAGGTACAGCAGAATTGCCAAAAATTGCTTAGCTGTGTTTGAAATGAAGAAAGGGTTGGATCCCATGGTAAATATAAATTGATATATTGTGTTATTTTGGTTTTTATTTTAGATGCTTTTGCAAGTGTTAATCTTGCAATTTTTTTTGTATGAAGTACAAATGAAAAGGCTGAAGACAATTGATTAAATATTTCAAAAACGTCTGCCAAACTTAAATAAGGACAGCTTTCTAATAGCATGGCACCAACTAAATATGATGCTAGTGTGTGATTAAATTTTTATTTCTCACAATTTGATGAAAGTCTTGAGTGGCAACAATATATAGAGTTTTGTGTCACGCTTGCAAGCTTAAGTGCTATTATACTTGTCATTTGATAACTCGCAATGTCAAAACTGTATTGAATATAAAATACAAGATTTAATATTTTAATTCCTGTAAAAAAAATTAATTTATCACAAAATACTGAATCTTTTATTTTTGATTATATGATGTGGAGAGGTAGATTTCAAATTGTTTTTATATGATTTTTTTATTGATAAATGAAAGTTTTATGAGTCACCTTTCAATTAATTTGATCATTGTACTCTTATTACTTACTGATATTTTAGCAGTTGAAATTTTTTTTTAAATATACATATTATGATAGTTTATTTCGTAACAAAGAAAAATAAAACATGATTCCACTATATTTTTATTTAACAATTTAAAATAAGTGGATCATGTTTCACTTCAATTTTTCCCTATGTAATTATTTTTCCTCATTACTATATTTACAGAGCAATTCAAAAGAAGTGGATCACAATTACATGGTAAAAGAATATAGTCGTTCATCTGCTGATCAGCAGGAACCTCTTCCACATGAGTTACGACCTGTGCCTGTGTTAATGTCTACAATGGATTACTTGATTTGCAATATTATTGATAAGATAGAAAATAGTATATCGGTTGCTGATTGGTATGATTTCATCTGGAACAGAACTCGTTCAATCAGAAAAGTAAGGAGTTGTATCATTAATTAAATTTTTTTTTATTTCATTGTTTTTTGATATCTTATTATAATTTCTTCAAGCATAAGAATGTTTTTTTTTTTTATTTATTTAGGAATATCTATTTCTTTAATTATGTGCTTTTTAAGTGATATCACCAGTCAAACAAAGGCATGAGTAGCAAAAATGCTATTTTGAGATTATATCATTGGTTAACTGTTACAAACTCGTACTTCCAAATTGTAGAATTTAAGCAATTTTAAATCTGTATTTGAAATGATGGTAATTTTTAGAATTCATATTATTGCGTAAAACAAACTTAAGATTTCAAACACATTTTCAATTTTCAAATGATTATTGTTAAAACTTCTGATAAACTGATAAAATTTGTTTACCTCTTTTTTATGTTATTACTGGCCCACTAAATCAAGTTTTGTAACATAAAAATTGTGATTTTCTAATTTATAATCAATTTGAATCTGTTGTAGGATATAACGCAGCAGCAGTTATGTGATATGGAGTGTGTAGATATATTAGAGAAATGTGCTCGCTTTCATATTCTGTGTGCAGAGGCATTGTCTGAAGAAGATAGGGCGACTTTTGATCCTAGAATCAATAACGAAAATTTGACTAAGTGCCTTCAGACCCTGAAACATATGTATCATGATTTACTAAGTAAAGGAATACAATGTCCCAATGAGGCAGAATTTAGAGCTTATGACATTCTGTTGAGTTTGACTGAAGGCGAGACGTTAAGGTAAGTCCATTATATCTTTCAGGTATTCTAGATATTTTCTAATAATAAAACCATTTTAATACTTTACATTTTTCTAAATTTGATATTTTGAAAATGCTATCTTTAATTAAGTTTTAATTTTACATAGTATGTTTTCAGCATTAAATTTCTCAAGCAATGAAATATAATAACGTTTAAAATTTAAAATTTAGTTTACTTCGTTTCAACAAACAATGTTACGGGAAAAATGTTGAAATGTTATTAAAATAATTGAAATATTATGATCTAATTCAATAAATCTGTTAAGGTTTCATTAGGTTTTCAATATTCATATAGGAAATTCAAAGAAACTAAGCTACTTAAACACACGCACGCACGCACGCACGCACGCACGCACGCACGCACGCACACACACACACACACACACACACACACACACACACACACACACACACACACACACACACACACACACACACACACACACACACACACACACACACACACACACACACACACACACACACACACACACACAGAGAGAGAGAGAGAGAGAGAGAAGAAAAAAAGTGTTTCAGTACTTTAAAAGCTTACATTTTTACAGCCAGTTATCTAGTAAAATGCACTAAAAGTGGAATTAAGTGGAGAGGCTAATTTGCTAAGGGATTGAATAGGTTGATTATTAAAAATATGTTGGACAATGTTTACCTTAATAGTTAGACTCTTTTTGTGTGTGTCTTGTTTAAGTGGCTTAGTTTCTTTGAATTTCCTATATGAATATTGAAAACCTAATGAAATTTTTATTATTTTGGCCATAATTTATAGTTTTTGACTTTTTTTTCTGTTTCCCACATGCTAATTACCTTTCTTTACTTATTTTACTTTTATTCATGAACTTTTAATATTATTAAAAGATTGTTTATCTTTGCATAGACTTGTGAAAGACATTAGAAAGGAGATATTTAAGTCTCCTCTTGTAAAGTCTGCATTTGAAGCTGCATTAGCCCTCAAAAGTAATAATTACGTGAAGTTCTTTAAACTTATGGAGAATGCAACTTACCTTAGTAGTTGCATTATGCATCGATATATACATGAGGCACGAGTTCATGCGATTCAAGTGATTATTCGTGCTTATTCTCTACAAAATAATCCAACTATGGTAAGTTATTTTTATTTTATTTACTTTAACTACAGGCATTCATGTACATATAGATTAATTATTAATTTAATCATGTCAAATGTATGTGATAGTTATTTAAATGTGTAGCTGCTAAATTTTTTTTTTATCATATGTAAATGATTTCCAATGGAGAAGTTGCGTATTTTTTAAAAATGGTAAAAAGCAATAAATTTTAATAAAGAAAGCAAAGCCGATTCCGAATATGTAAGTTATATTGGGGTTAAAAAATTATTTAATTAAATATCGAAAGAAAAAAAAATCGTAAAAACAGTGGAATCGTGACGTAACCGAAAAACGTTTCATCGTTAGCTGGTTAGATATGACGTCATAATCCGATGGAAAATTTTATCCTTCATTTTGTTTACCTACGACTACCTACGAATTTAATAAGAGCTGATATCGGCGGTGTAAAATCCGAAAGGTATGTACCCATTTTACAAACAGTTTTTCATTTGTTTTTAACTTTTGAATATGACTTATTTTTATTGTAAGTTTTTATTTTCAATTATCATTGCAGTCGTCAATTTTTTTACAATATTTTCGGAGCTCAAAATTTTACATACTTTACCAACTATTCGAAACGAAACACATATTTATTAAGAAACTGTATATTCGATTAAAATTCACGTTCAAGAATCTTCATTTAAATCTTGTACAAGTCATTCTTATACAAGTTAAATTGATTCTTGTGCAAGAACCAAATGACTTTTTCCTTGTTCATAAATTTTTTTATGCTATTTCGAAAACTTTAAATCCGTTTTTCTACAACTTTCCACTCCTAAGAAAGTTATAAAAACACTAGTTTTCCATAGTACAGTTGTATCCAGTAGTATTTTTAAAATAAAATTTTCAAATTGATAGATTCAAATAGTAGAAGTTTCCACATTTTTTACTAATAAGTGAAATGTCTGTAACTTGGCATGCTATGTAAACAACTGCCATGAAAATCCAATAAAGTAAAAAAAGAAGTTTGCCATTATTTTCAATATAGCATTTTTTTTTTTCAGTTTAGATTAATTTATATTCCGCTAGAAATTTTACTTTCTTATTTTCAAGAACACTTGTTACCTCTTTGAACAACTTGTACACCTGGTATTCACAAAGTTGGCGACATTTATTATTAAATAAAATAAAATGGATCGTTTTAACAAATTTTTCAAAATTGTCAAAGCAGAATAGAAACCAAATAGAATTTAATTTTGTTTATAAATTTAATTTAATTGTGTTTGTATATTCCTGTTCAATTGAAACGCTGATCCAATTTTCTTTGACCTACTTTAAAAAAAAAAAATAGTTTAGTAAGAACAGTCGAGTGGCGATGTTCGCATACAGTCCGCTAGGACAAATTCTTATTAACTTGAAAGGCTTAAAAAGCTTCTACTTTTTATTACTTTTTCTCATATTTATTTCATGCACTGCTACATACCTGTAGATGTATTTTTATTTTGCATTCGTCTTTAACAAATTACATATACTCAAGCTTACAAGCATAGGCAATGTTTTAGTTTCGGGTGAAGTAAATATATCTTCTGCCATTACATAGTTAATACAATTTTTATATTTTATTCGGGATGCTTTTAAATAATAAATGGATTATAAGAATTGCAAAATCAAATGTTACAGTCAATCGATTTTTTACGTTTCCACAATGAAAAAAAAAAAAAAATTAGCCAGAAAATAATTCTATTACTGTGAATTTATCAGAAAATGTTAAGTCAAACGAACACCATTGTGATATTTTTTTTCTTTAACTCTATGAATTTATATTTTTATAAAAATAAAACAATTCAATACTTTTTTTAAGTATTAGGTTTTATTCAGAATTAATATTAAAAAATATAGGAATTAATATTCAAATTCAATTCCAAACTGAGGAACTATTTTTTTTACACATTTTTAAACTGTACGAAAACTTTTGGGAACCACTGTATATCATAGAATTTCAAAATTATTAGGTCATTATATAAAAACCAGAGTAATAGGTGTGCTATTATCACATCAAAATGATCTTCACAAATGCTTCTTGCGGATATTTGCGTGTTTAACAACACTGATAAATAATTTAGCACCGTTGGAAATTGAAGAATTCTTACAATTCGGGACGAGGCAATGTTTGTACGCTGAATTTGAGGACATAATTTTAAATCGATTAAAAGAATACAAGATTTAAAAAAAAAAAAAAAAAGTGTTATAGCAATGCGAATAAATTCACGATACTTTCAAACACTGCACGAAGCCAAAGTCGGATTATGATGTAGAGGACTTCACAGCTAAGCTAGTCTCATTTTTGCTGCGCTTTTAAAAGTGGGAAATTGAAACGGGTATAACTCGAGAAATATTGAATGGATTTCAAAACTTTTTCTAGTTTTGGTTGCCATTCGTCACTCTTAATAAAATAAAAAATTAAAAAAAAAATGCTGAACTTGTCCATTGTAAATTATGGTATGTACACATTTATAAAATAAAAGTAATGATTAATCAGATGTTTTGCAATTTTTGTACACAAAATAGTGGTTACACATCTAAGAAATTCACTGAGAATAAAGTAAAGTTTAGAATTTATTTTAAGCTTTTAAACTGAAAAATGTAACACAAATTGATTGCTTGTTCACTAATTATAAATAAGAAAAAAAAAAAAATTACAGCAAACACACTGAAACCAAATTGTAGATCATTACAAAGTGTGGTACTACTGCAAGAAAGAAGAAATATTACTACCCTTCAGCTTTTTTCTTTTATAAATTACAATTAAAATTAGGATATTTAATTTAAAAATTAGAGGCATTTTGTGTAGACAATAATAATTTACATTTGTTAAAAAAGTTTTCAGGTGTATAGTATAGTGCACTTAAGGGTTTCACTAATTACAAATTGTGAATTAGTTAATTTTGGATATTTTTTTCAACCTCTGCTACCTGACATGAAACATTATAAATGAATGTTTCAAATTTATTGCATGTAGCTCTATACTAAAATCGTTACGTATTCTAAAAATATTATGTACACTGAAAACGGTACTTGCATATTAACCCGTCAACTGTTGGCAAATTTTTCGCTGTTGATGAAATGCTTGCCAATTATTGATTTTAATTTTCCTGTTCCCAATATTTTTTGTACATCTGAATGAACTATTTACTGAAAACAATTTTACTTCAACTGTTAACAGTAAAATGCATCTTTTTGTTCTAACATACAGTTCGCCAAACATAGTTAGCTAATTTTAGGGTTTGCTCAGTCGACCGCCTACAAAAAGTTCACCGATAGTTGTCAGGATACTAGTGGAAGCTACCCTACCAACCTTTTTGAATGGGAAAGACATCATGGCCAAGCACTCGATAAATTAAGAAATTTATTTTACAGAGTTTCTGCGCATATGGAAAGTCAGGAAATGTCATGGAATGTCATGAATTTGGACATTGAGTAAATTTTGTTATGAAAAGTCATGATTTTGATCGGAAAACATTGCCGTAAGTCATGGAAATACAGTGAATTTTACGGTTTTCTAAACATTTGAAATAAAATCACGTAACTGATGTCATAAACACCATGATCGTTATTCAGCTCATCGAAAATTCGTTTATGTTTTTATTTACGTTTTGACGGAAACAGCTGTCACAGTTAAAAACCGCGGCCAATGAAATATTTCTGAACTCCAAATTTGTGACATCACACGAGTAAGATCTCTAAGGGGAATTTCATAATATGAGAACTAAAATAAATGGTTTTGATAAGCTTGTGTTTACATTTTAATTTTTTTTTTCGTCTTCTTTCTTCTGTTTTGCATAGTTGATATTAAAACATTTGATTTTTGATGATATATTTTTGACTTATTCTTTCTTCAAATATTTTATTAAAGATTGATTAGCTTTTTTAACACCTAAATATCAAAGAATGGAAGATTATTTTTCCGTTTCGGAAGTTACTGAAACAAGGATTTTTTACTTAGTTTAAAATAAAACTTTATAAAAATAATTTCATAGTACATTGATTTACTTACTATGTTTGTGTTCGTAAAATTCTTGTAGGTTATTATTATTATTTTGTGATTTGATTTCTTGAGTCATAGAAAACTATTTGCTTCAGTCTTGGAAAGTCATGGATTTGTAACATTTTATTTTGGCAGAAAACCTGATTTTATTTTGGCACCAGGAAAGAAATTCAACAAGTGGCAAACTTTTTGTTATGAAAAAAAAAAATGGTTGACTAGATAATACTTGAGTGCTGTAAAAACATTATTTATACTAAAAACATTTTGATTCTGGCAATTAACATGTTATTAGGGGAGTTTTTTTTCTTGACATACTTAAATCTACCTCCTTGGTTGTGCTTTCCTACCATGCTCATTGAAATTGCTTTTTGGATGCCTATTGGAATGTTCACTTGAACTTAGTTTATGCAAGAATGTTTAAGAAAAAGTTTATACTATAGCACTCTAACACTCTCTATTTGAATATTTGAAAAAGATGGAGGCCTATTTTGAATATTCATACTCACACAAATAAAAGGAAAATATTATCAATAATTTTTATTTATGTTTTTATTTAAAATTTTTTTCAAGCAGCCACACACATCTTATTGTATTTGGTCATTTTCATTTATGCAATAAGTAACATTTTCTGAACTTTCTATGTGTATGTAAGTGCAACACTGTCATATATTTAATGCAATAATGCTTGTATTTGACAGTTGCCTTTATCAAGCCTGGTGAAAGATTTAAAATTTGAAAATATAGCAGACGCAGCAAATTTTTGTCGGTGGCACGGACTGACTGCTGATGAAACATACGTTACAATTCAGAGGCAGACTTTCTTGAAGCCATCTGATGCTTATCCTATTACTAGAGTTGCATCTCTTGTTCAAAAGAAGATGAAGACTGGTCTTGGAGTGGTAATGAATGTGTTTTGTTTGTTCCCATGATGTTCAGAGTTAATATAAAATAAATACTAAGATTGCTATTTTTCTGCTTTAGTTACCAATATTTACATCAGTGGAACATGAAAGAAAAATGGCTTTAGCTTGCATTTAAACTTTAATAGAATACCTAAAAATAAGGAATTTTTTTATTAAATTGACAGTGATTTGACTCAATATTTGAAAATTCGGACATATATCATTGTTCTTTGTAAATGTTACCTTTTAGTTTAATGCTTATAATTTTGTGTGTGTTTGATTACATATTGCTTGTTTTGTTTGCCTTGTTTTAAATAGTGGAATGATGTTGACTAAAATATAGAGTGCAGTGCAAAAATTTATGCACAAGCTAAATGTTTCAATAAAATGAAAAATATTCACCGGAATATTTTGAAATTTTTACTGATTCTAAATAATTGGATTACAAATTCATGTTTAAAATTTGGAAACAATTCATTGAAAGAAAAATGATAAATTATAAAAAATTCAAAATTGTGTTGTCGCAAAAGTTTAAGCACAAAAACAAAATATTTTACAATTCACAAAGCACAAGAGTTGTTTAGAAGTCTGGAGTTTCCATTGTACCCAATGAGATCAAATGAGCAATTTTCCATTGATAATACAAGATTATGGAAGGATTCGTTAGCGAGTCTATAACAGGCTTACTCGATCACTGATTTGAGCTCTTGCACTGAGTAATACTGCTTCCCATTTTTGTCAACCCCAGAGGTTACCCCAGATGTTCTCTATCAGATTGAGATCTGGGCTGACGGCTGGCCAGTCCATCACACTGATTTTCTGAGATCTAAGCCATCCTTTTATATAACGGAAAATGAGTATCGATGTGTTGTCCTGCTGAAAGGTACAGTTTGGATCACCTTTGAGTTCACCAAATGGCAACAAATGGTCACTCAGAGTTTCCTGATACTTTTTTAATTTTGTCTGCCATTTAGGAAGCAACGATACGTTTGTCCATTGTAGTCAAACACTCCCTATACCATGAGAGAGCCACAACCTTGTTGCCTGCTGAATATGCTCTTCAGATCTTTCCTCAAGTCATTCCAATAGAATGCAAACCCATCTGGGACATCCAAATTCCATTTTTTGTCATCAGAGAAAAGGACATTAATCCATTCGTCACAATAATACATGTGGTGTTTTGTTCATTGAAGTCTTGCTTGTTTGTGACAATGTTTCACAAAAGGTTTACGAGCTAATTTTTGTTTTTTGATGAATCCTGATTTGGTTATTCATCTGCGTATGATGTCACATATTTTTGATCCAAGTCGACTTTTTATCTGATTAAAAGACAAATTGTCAGTTAGAGCCTTCTTTTAATTCTTCACGAAATGTGGTTTTTCTTGGCTTTCCAGAACGATATGCATTTTAAAATTATTCTACACGTTGCCAACTCTATAAATACCACGTTTGAAACGATTTAAAATAAGTAAAATTTGCAAAACGTATTTACCTTTAGCATTCAGCTTACAAACTTTCACAACTTGTTCCAGCGAGAACTGCAGAGATATTTCAGCATTTTGATAACTCGTACAGCGATCGCTACACTTTGTATTTTAGGAAAAAAAAAAGTAGGTTTAGTACTTTAAAGAGATGTAGTTAGGTTTAAAGAGATATTTACTTAAAATCTCATTTGTGCATAAACTTTTGCAACATCAAAAAAATGTTTTTTTTTGTAATTTCTGATTTTCATTATAATGAATTTTTTCCAAACTTGAGGTATATATTTATTATCATAGTAATCACATGCAATGGATATTTGAAAACATTCTGCTGTACTTTTTTCTTTTTATTAAAATATTTGTGCTGTGCTTAAACTTTTACGCCACACTATAATTGTATTAATGAGTATATGAATGATAATATTAAAGAACATTTGGATGTTTGAAGGATATTGACATTTGAAAAATCTTGTGGGAATGTATTTATAAAATTTGACTAAGTATTAATCTGTTATTGTTGTTAGTTTACAGCTTTAAAATTCACTTAAGTTTAGTGCCTTTATTATTGAATTAGGTAGGGTGAGGTGGCATTGAATGTTACTAAACTATATTATTTACATTTTTCAGATAGTAAACAATGGTCCATTACCAGAAAATCCTCTAAGATGGTATCAGCCACAAAATAGCTTCAATGATGAAGGTATATTGAAGGATAAAATAGTTCCTACAATTGAAACAACAGGTATGTTATCCTATAATCAAATTTTATTCTTGAAAGTGTATTATTCTTTAATTCTGGTATAGTGTGGTATGAGATGACAAAACATTGCATTGTAAGCAGAGGTTTGTTATACTAATGTCAGAATTTGTAGGGTGAAGATGCCTTTTAAAAGGTATTTTCTTGGGAAATGTTCCTAACATATTTAATTATTGAATTGAAGTAATTGTTTTGCATTCAATGAATTGTTTTATTTGCATGCAGATTCAAGTGACTTCAAGGTAGAAGATGAAGACCTTGATGTAGATATGGAGTTTGATAGTGTACCAGTTACTTTGCCTAGTGAAGTGACACCACAGCAGAGTGTGCCTATTTCAAGTACATTTACAAAGTCAAGAGAAAATGTTGGAAGTGAATTTTCTGACATTAAAGTGAAGACTTTTGAAAATTTTATTAGCAAATCACAGAATCAGAATAAGAAAACAGATTCTTTCAGTTTCTTCAGTGACGATTCACTTAAACCAAAGTCAAACTTTTTTAAAGCTGCCATGCAAAAAGAAAGGTCTCCAGCTGTAAGCATCCAAAAGACAGCTAGTGATAAACAACCATTTGTTCCCAAGGGGTCATCATCCTTTCCACCTGTTGAGAAATTTGTAACACCCAAGTCTGCGTCTCTTCCATTAAAGCCAGAGTCTTTGCAAAAATTTAGAATTTTCGAAGCTACGCGTCCTAATCCTGAATTTAAATCTCTTTTTAAAACATCAGAAATGCCACTTTTGATTAAAGACTTTGGATCACCTAAGTCTCATCCTCAATTTGTCTCACAAGACAGTGTGTTTACCACAAAAAAAGATAACTTTGCAAAATTGAATGATAATAAAGATTCTTTGCATTCACCTGGTATTTTGAACACAAGTGCATCTATTACGTCCAAACGCAAAGTAAGATTCCTCTCATTATATTCGATTTATTCTAATTTAAGTATTTTAGCACTATTCTTTTTTTAGAGAATTTTTTTTAATTTCAATGTTTAGGAATACAGATACATTTAATACGTACCATCATTAAATTTTTCTGATAAGATAAAATAAAGATGTAATTGTGAACAATTTAACAAACATCATATTTACAGTTTTTTCTTTTGTAAATTCTTTCAATTTTTAGGATTACATATACTCATAGAGTGATTTTAAGATTAGGAATTTTTGTTTTTGGATTCAAACATATTTTACTAAATTTAAGAATATTACAACAGTTTGTCTTTGTATACAAACTAATTTTTTCTTCCTGCTCTACAAATTCATTTGTTAAATTTCTATATAATATAGATTCCAGGTCAAGAAATTGTATAATAAACCTGCTTTTTTAAACTTTTCTTTGTGAGACATTTTCCAAAATCTTTTGTATATTTCAAATTTGTATGTTAATATATTAATTAGGAAATCTCTACATTGAAATTGCTTTTAAATGTAATATAGTATTTCATGAATGTGCACTAATAGCAATTAAACTTGGATTTTTCTTATAATTTATACAGACATGATACAGTTCAGCAGAAATACTGATTTCAGTTCTTTTGACCAAAATTTCAGTACTTATAATTTTTGCTTAAACATATTTAATTAGATTAATCTGTTTGTCAATATAGTATAATTGTCTAAAATTATTTGACTTTTGAAATATTTCGAAAAATGCATTGTCTTTTGTTGGTTTTCATTGCTTTCGTAAAGTTAATCTTGTTTTGCTTTAGAGCTATACCATGTCTGATTTATGAATGAAATATATTTACTGGTTTGATTTCTCTTGCTCATATCTTTTACATAACTGCATTGTATTTATATTTTAAGGTTTTGATAATGTTAGTTTATTTAAAGATGTCCAGACTCAAAAACCATGATTACAATGCCACTGTTTAAAGACACTTCACTAATGTTGTAGTGTATTTCTGTTTTAGGATGAGTTTAAAAGGTCTGTTAGTGATGCAGCATTTTCAAGGCTGTTAGAAGAACAAAAGGATTTTTATACACCTCGTGAGTTTTATGGTAAACAATTCGATACAGATGTGATTAATAGGTAATTTATATGTTTTTGTTTTCTCCAGGTTTTTATTTTTTACTCTCTCTAAGATATTTTACTATTGTAACACGTGTTTTGATTTAGTATGTTTTATAGCTCTGTAACAAAATTGTTGCATGTTAGTTGTATAAAGGTTTAAATCAACAGATTTGAAAAACTTGTTTTTAATACACTTTTTGAAAGATTATTCGTATTTCTAATGTGTTTTTCTTAGTACTTGATATTTCTGCTTTACTTTTCTTTTTGCATCTTTTAACATATTCAGTTTTAGCAGGAAGTTACAAAAATAATTAAAAAGGTCCTAATTAATTGATTTAAATCGGATTTATTTAATTTTTGTGTTTTTTTAGAATGCATTAGCATTACAAAAAAAAAAAAAAAAAAAAAAAAAAAATTAGGATATGTATGATGTGACTTACTAATTACAACTTCAAAATTAGTTTTTTCATGAACTTGTCCATAATCTGTATAAAAATTTATATTAAAACTTTTTTTTGTTACAGAATTAATAATACACTTTAACAAAGTTTCTGATTTATATACACATTATTTACTTAAGTTGTATTTTAAAGTGTATTAGTTCAAATGTTATACTAGTAATTAAGAGTGTAACTCATGTTTAAAAATCACACAATTAGTGGGTTTGTAAGGAAATTGGAAAAGTAATTAACAGAAAAGAATATGTGCTACACAGTAACGGACCCTTTATCCTGCAACCCAAAATCTGGAATGACCCAAAAACCAGCTTATTTACGGATTTTTTTTATTTCGAAATTCGGTGTGTAAGTGAGCTATTGCATCACTCTGTGACGTCACATCGCAATCTGTACATGCAAGTCCAGACAAGAAATCATCCCATCTCTCATTCCAAGATCAATGGTAAGATCAGTTGACTTCTACGAAAGAGCGCATTCCGCTCCTCTTCTGACATCACAAACCAGTTTTTGGAAGATGTTTTTCGTCATTTGTTCCAGATCCAGTTTGTTCTGTACTGGCTCATTCCGATGCCGATAACGTCAGCGTGGTATTTTTACATTACTGCCAAATTAAATTACATTACTCTAAATGAAGAGTGGGACAAATACAAATCGAATTTTTTTAGGAGGAAACCAAGTTCTTACAATTCCGGCACCGACTTTAAGCAGTTCACGAAGGACACTAATACCCAGAGTTGCCTTCTTTAAGGCAACTGATTCCAGAGGTTTAGTGTCCCAGAACAATCTTATTGTGGATGGTACAATCTTTGACCATCCACAATTATTTTCACCTAACTGAACGTTTTTACTACTGTGGAAAAAGGTGATGTTTTTCATATGATCCTGAATGAGGGTTGGGAGGAGAAAGCACATATTTTTATTATGTTAAAATAACTGCATCATTATCACTATTTTTTCTGGAACGGATCCGAAATCCTGCAAATTCCTAAAACCGGGAGGATGTTAGCCCTGAGCTTGCCGGTTAAAGGGTCTGTTACTGTAGCTAAAAATACCTACTTTTTGAGGAAAATTTAAGCAAACTAAAGAAAAGTAAAAGAAAATTTTTAGACACTTTTTTTGCTTTAGGTCAATGCTCTTTGAAAAAATCATTTAATTTAAAACCATGAATTTAATTTAAATTATTAATTTAAATCAATTGACTCCTTGATTTTTAGAAACCTTTCGGTTATTTTTTTGTTCTTCTGTAACATGTAATTAATGTACTTATTCAGAATCCATGTTCCTGAGACTTCTGCTGTTGAAGAAGGAGAATGTGAAAGTGGCGATTCAAATTCTATTAAAAAATATTTAAAAAAAGCTGATGGTGCTCAAGCTTTCGTGGATCCATTCGTGGATGAATTTAAATATGATGAAGATTCTGATGACAACGAAAACTCTGGCATGTCCAAGGAAAATGATGAAACTCTTCAACAAATGAGGTTTGTTGTACTTGAAATTTTAAAATGGATATTTAGCCATATTATAGATTTTAATATAGTTCAGTGTAGTTAAAAGTTAATATTTTTAGGGAAATTTATGTAATTCCTATCAGGATAAAGTTGAAAAAGGCTGTTTATAGTGAATATTTTCTATTATAGGAATGTGCAGACTTGAGGGAATGCTTTTAATTAATATTATACAACTTTTTTCATCCATGCATTTCCATAGTGTGTAGAATAAAAAAATATGTTTTAATATATTTAAGTGAAAAGTTAATTTTTGTTTTTACATTTATTGAAGATCAGAATGAAGATAAGAATTTTTCTCATAGCAGAAACATTGTGTGTATATTGATGCAATTCATTAAAAATGAATTAATTAAAAAGGTTTTTATCCTCTATTGTTTTTGAAAAATCTTAAGATCTGTAATTTTAGCTTGAGTAGGAGGTTGCCTATTTTTCAATTCCATTAATTCTCACATGAAGTTACATTCTGAAATTGTGTGTGTTACAAAATTGTATATTTTATTATTGAAATGTCTTTTCTATTTTAAGAAATGAAAGAATAAATGAACTTATACTGGATGTTGAAGATGAGATTTACTCTCAGTGTGTTGAAGAGTTATCAACAGGAATTTGTGAAAAAGTTCTAAATGAAGAGTGGGATATTAAAAATTATGTTGATGCTTATATGCAAAAAACAAAGTTGAATCTTGCACGGAAAGCTATATACAAGTTAGTAGAAAACATCATAGCCTGTTATTGTAGAACAGTCAATTCAAAGTCAATCCATCCTTTTCTGTATTTATTGAAATTTTTTTTTATGTAAGAGTTGTGTAACTGAACTTTTTCAGCTTTAGTTCAGTAGGCATACTAAAAGTGAGGTTTTCTTTCCATGTTAAGGCCAATTCCAAAACTTAAAATGTGCTGATATTGTGAAACAATAGTTAACCAAATTCATGGTTACACCTAGTGGCCACAGAACCTAAAATTAGGGAAATGTTAGGGAATTTTTTGAAATTTCTTGAAAGTCAAAGAATTTTTCTATTGTTTTGAAGATATGTTTCACCGGTCATCCATATTTCGGCACCATTTTCTCAGAGAATTGCAGTAATTAGTAGAAGTTTCCTGTTACAGTATAATTAAAACTTTTAATTACTTCTAAAACTATTTTAAAAAAATTGGCATATTATCTCTTTGGCCTAAACGTTCTATTTGATATACTTTTTTGGAAAAATGGGGAACTTTAATAAAAAGTTTTTCATAAAATCACATAATTTTTTTAGAAATCTATCGGGGAATTATCAGGAAACTTTTTTTCCTGAATTTTGTGGCCACTCTGTTACAGGGTTCTGCTGGAGGATAATACATGACCTTGATTTGTCTGTTATAAAATAATTCAATGTGCTTTATTTCTTTGAATTTTTAATTCTATTCAATTTGTTTATGACTTGCAGTTATATAGTTTTATTCTTTGATATGTTAATTATCTTTAATTACATGAAATATCCTGTTTCCTAGATGGAGACTATTTTGTGAGCGAAAAAAACAGAGGGAAATTTATAAAAACTGTGAACCTCTTTCTCCATGGTTACCCATGTTAATGAATACTGCATATGTGACTTCTGGAGCAACCAGCCCATTTACAGTCTATAAAAAGCATTGTTCCCTTTCCCGTTTAGCAGGTAACTATACAATGTCTTTTGACCCTTAAACTGTTTTTGACCCCAGCTGTTTAAACTTTTAACTTTTAGTATTAAATGTAGGACTGCTTAATTTTCTCTATAAAAATTGTTTTTTAGTTAAAAGTTTTTATGATCATTTATTAAACTTTTAAAAAGTGCATGTATTTTTCTACCTTAATGTTTTCATTAAAATTAAAGAAATTCCCTTCAAAGGCAAGACCTATTAGATTTAAGAAATAATTATTTTTCAAGTGCATTCCGTCATAAAATAGAAAAAGTTAACATTATACAACCATTGAAAGTATATCATTCTGTTTCTATATTTATAATTTTGAGTTTATCAGTTGCCATTTAATTTAAATTTATAAATTAACCTTGCCTTGCCTCTTGCCTTGAGTTTCTTCACGCCTTGTAGGCGCATGAGGCCGCAATTGTAGAAACCCAGTCCCACCTGTTCAGCGCGGCCTCCCTGGCAACAGCCCAGCTTGGCCAACCGAGATTGTCTCTTTCCTTCAAGATAATTCGCCTCCACGTCAGTCTTGGTCGTCCTCTCTTCCTTTTACCGTCAGGAGACCATGTTAGGGCGATTCGTTCATTGAATTTGGGGTCCCTTCTAAGAACATGGCCGACCCAATGCCATCTTTTTCTCTTTAGGTCATTGATTAAGGGTTAATCTGCTGTTTTGATATATAAATCACGATTTGAAATTTTTTGTGGCCAATAAATTTTCAGAATTTTTCTTAAACATTTAGTATGGAATGAGTTCAATTTATTTTCCTGTTGCTTTGTGATTTTCCAAGTTTCACTGCCATATAGTAGTATTGACTTTACTATTGCATTATAAATTTTTAATTTAAGAGAAATGTTTAAGTTTGATGACTTCCATACTTTAAAAAGCATTCTAAAAGCATTTTGAGCTTTTTTAATCCTACATTTGATGTCTTCATCCGTTCCACCCAGTGAGTCTACTATGGAACCAAGGTATGTAAACCTATCTGTTTAAATTAACCTATTAATACAGACTATCTGTCTTTTAGTTTTATTCTACATTTTTTTTTTGCATCCCCCATTTGAAAGATACTTGTCATGTTCTTAAGCATTTTCAACATGTGTAAATTTTTATTTAAGTGGTTTAGAATAATATTTACAAAATAGGTTTTTACGAGACATTTTGCCCTGCATCCTATCCCTAAAGGGATGCATTCCCATTTATTAGTGTACTACTTTATCTAAAGCTGTCTTTTCTGCTATATGCATTTAGATACAAAATTGAAAGAAAGAGATACAAAACCGGGTTGGGAACCATTGAAAGCATCACAATTTGAATTGCTCAAAGAACAACCACCTCTTCCACCAGCTTATCTTCAAAGGACTGGAATAACTCGATTCTTCAAACTCGGTGTGGTATTTGCTAGCTATCCAGAAGACAGTATTTCATACTTTATTAGATGGATGTTCAAGAAATTCAAACTACCTTCAGTATTAGATGGAGAAAATGACAAAGTAAGGAAGTAGTACTTATTTCTTGTATTTGATATATTGAAACTTCAAAAAGTGACATCTTGGAAAAGTTTTTTGAGCTTCCAGTTTTGACACTCTTTATTATGAGTTCAATTGTTTGTAGGTGTACTTTTAGTTACACAGACTACATTGAACGTAAATGAAGAATTACAAATTGTTTACAAACTACGTAGATGGTACCTTTTCCATCTATTCCAAGTAATAATTTGATTGTTTTTCGCGGGATAAACAAGTTTAATTTAATCTTGGAAAAAATAAGCAAACTAGTTTTGTAAAATAATAGTCTAGTCATGGAAGTAAAATATTAAGTAAGAAGATTTATCAGTAAAATAAAAATGCAAAAGAGAAGAATCAACATTTTTGTTAAGATTAATTTAATTTGAAATATGAGAAACTACAATTAAAGGTTATCGAGGTAATTGGCAAAGAAATTAATGAGTAAAAAATACTGAAGTTTTGAATAAAAATGAGCTATATATAGCATTATACTCACAAAATTAATAATTAATATTTTTCAGTCTCTTAACAGTTTGTTATGGTATTTACATGGATTTCTTATTGTAAAACCTCTTTTGTATATTAAAAAGTATAATTGTTTAACAATTATAGTTTTGTGCATCAAAAAGAGAGTGAAGACCTTCTTATAAAAATGTAAATGGACATTTTTTACTATAATTTATTCAGTTTTTGGAAGGAAGTTTGAATGATTTTAAAAATGGCTCAATCCAGTAGCAATGTTTTTAAACTGATCGATATTTTATTTCCAATAAAACTAATTATGTAACTTTAGTTGCTACTTTTGGCAAATTAAATATATGATTGGCATAAATAAACTTTTAAAAATGTATTGAAAGCATTTGATCTTCTAAATAGATACATTTGAATGAAAGAAAATGTTGAAATGGAATTAAATTTGGATTTGACAAAGATAAATTTTAATTGTTTTTTTAAAACACAACTATTTCTCTTGGAATATAGTTGTATTTTAAAGATTATTTAACTAATCTATTCTCTAACATATCTTCTATATTATAAGTTTTCTACTAGAAAGTTCGAAGCAACTTTATTTAAAATATTGATTTTTGTATAATTTTGATTTTAGATACTATAGGATCAAAATATGTAAACATTATAAATAAAATATATACTTTTAAGGGGAGCTTTTCAAGTTCCTATACATTACATGGAGGTAAAACTGTCATCTGTATCAGAGCAGCTGTTCTTGGTTCCAAAGATATTGGAGACTGCAATGGCTTCATGGATGGAATGTCTGCTATGATTTTATATTGTCCTGCAAGATTTCCAGACTTGATGGTGAAATTTTACTTGTTATTTTTCTGTTATTTGAATATCATTCAATTTGGATTTTAGGAGTGAGACATATATGTTTATTCACCATGAGGTTGAATTGCAATTCTCACTGTTATGTGGCCAGGGACTTATCTGTATTTTCTGACATATCTTTGAACTAAACCTTGACATATTTTTACAATTTATGTCTTTGTAAATCAGATTTATGAAAATCTGTATACATGCTTGACTGTAAGTCATAGCAGCATATTATCGCATAAATTTTTTTCCCCCTCAAATAATAGTTTTTGCATGCAAAGATTCGTCATGTTCATTTTTAATATTTCATTTCATTGACATAAGTTCATTGACAATATTTTCTTATGCTATTATTAATGCATTTTTGAATCTTGAAGATATTTAGTTACTTGTGTTTGGCTGAAACTTTAATGCCCCTAAGTAAATATTGAAATACTAATTTTTATATATTTTCAGAAATATAAAATGAATTTTTTTAATATTTTTTTACAGCTTTTCAAAGTTTTCCTGGATAAGTTTTCAACTCTCCTTAAAGAAGCTAATTTGCTGTCAACTTTTCCTTTATTCACATTTCCATTAGTGTCACAGCGTAAATGCAATGTGCTGAGTCAATTAGCCTCCTTTTTAGATGAAAGATTTCATTCTGGAAGCTGTTTCTCAGTAGTTAAAATGAACCAACTATCTGAACCTAATAGCTATATTAGTAATTCTCGGGAAGTAAGTAACTTGACAAGTTCTGCTAATGTTCTGCTGTGTTTGCTTATTGTTTTCATTATAACTTTAGATATTTTATATGTGAATTACACAACCACAAAACCAAACACGGGAATTAAATTTTAACTGTAAACAATTGATGAAATAAAAAGAATTAGTGATTTTATTGTTTAAAGTTTGTAGATTTTGTTTAAGCATTACGGAAAGAAAATAATTCTTGTTTATTTTAAGTTACAAAATTCTAATCACATGCACAATTGAACCCTCTAGATATATTTTCTAAAAAAAAAAAGTCTTTCTTGGTGGCAATCACTTTATGACAGCTAGTTCCTCCAAGACAATTTATTTCAAATTCAATGATCTATTTCATAATTTATTAAACTGTTAACACTATTCAAAGTATTTTTATTGCATTCGTTTTGAGTTGTTTTATATATTAAAAATTGCGTGTTTACTTGTGAATTGCCTTTTGATAATTTTACTGCTGATGCTGCTGTCAGTCAAGTGGGGTAAGAAACAACACTATCTTTACAGGTTGAGAATGCCATAAATTGGTTGATTGAAAATCAAGAATCAGTACCTGTTCTTCTTAGTACTAGTCTTCAAAATTACTTGGAAGATTCTTTTGCCTCTGCTTTCAATACAGTATTCTGGAAAATTTCTTTGCAGGAATTCAAACCTCTATTAATGGTACATATCTGGTCATATTATTTTATTTATTTAAGATTTTTTTTATGCTGAATATTTTCATCATCATAATCATGTATTTTCAGATATCATTTGTAAAGTCTATTAATAAAGATTTTTTTTTTATCTATTGGACAAAATTAATATTTGTTTTGAAAATTATAATGAAAAAATTAAAATTCTAACATCACAATCAAAGCATTTATTATAAAAATGTTCAGTTATTGATGTTTAAATTGTTTATGCTTATATGAATCTTTCATTTATCTTTGGTTAAATTTGTATACTTTTATATCTGTATCCTGGAGGTAAAGGACGCCATGTCACATTTTTGTATTTTTTCAGTAGAGCCAATATTAAAATTTGTTTCTTCGTTAGTTGTAGAAACAGCTTAATGAAAGTTTTTCCCATTGTTATTGGCATTGATAAGTAATTGGAAGTATTGATCATAGTATTTATTTATGATAATTAATAAAAAAATGGACATGGTGTCCTTTACTTCCGGGACACAGATATAATAATTATGGAATTTAAAAAGTATCATAGAGGGTCACTTGAAAGTTTACGAAATGAAATAATTATGAAGATTTAGTTTTTAATTTTGCCTTTAATACTTTTAATTTTTTTTTTTAATATTTATGTAGGTATTATTATTAAATTTAAAATAAAAGGAAGAATTGGATAAATTCATTTGATTTTATTGGTTACTTGATAAGCAAGTGTTTACATCCAGAAATTTACATTGTTGCCGATTGGTGGGTGATGTAGTTTCCAATGTAGGAATTTTCCTTTAGAATTACTCCACAAATATACACCCTTCTTATCTATATATTTTTACAATTCATTGCATAATATGTCTTATTTTATTGAAAATTTGAACTTTTGCTATGTTTTTAGTTGTAGGTTAGTTTTAAAAGCCATTTGAAAAAAAACCCCATGTTGACTTGGCGATGACTGTGTACCACATAATTTTGGTCTTGGCGCCAAATTTTCAAAATCACAGTAATTTACCCCATAAGCTAGGAATTTACCAATTTTGAAAAATAGCCTATTAATATTTGAAATAAAATTAGATTAAAAATAAAATATTTTATTAAATGAACAATCATTGGAAACTAAAATTTGTAAAACTATTACTAGAAAGTGAAATATGCATGAAAAACATTAATTTATGATTTACTTATTGTATTTCTTTAATTGTTTTGCATTTTAAGATTTTCATATAAATAGAAGAATTACTAATTTTTATAATTTTTACTTCCCCTAAGTCAATTAAAATATTCTTTTTTAAATACATCAAGAAAATCTTATTGTTTTTAAAAGTTTTGGCTAAGCATTTCAAAAGGAATTTCAATTTAAATATGAAGATTTACTTTTCTCACTGTACTGTACTTTTTGTATTTTTTTAAATTGTTTATTTTCTTTCTAGTTACCTCAATACATAATTGATTTCTACAACCGAATGTTAGATTCAAGAGCGAAATTGCTTTGTTCTGAATACTTAATGACTGTGTCTGTATCTTGGCCTCCTCAGGAGCTTATTAGTTGGAAACCAGGTAGCATGGCATTTAAATATTAATGTGATCTTTCTAAAATCTTTTGTTAATAATGGCTAATCGATGTAGTGCACTTATGCTCTCTGGAAAGCAGTTATATATTATCTTATTTGAAATATTAAGTGCAGTGTAATTTACCACATCTTTAATGTTTTATCATGCTCACTTATCTTATCTGTTGTCACTGATATTTTTTGTGACATATTTTACTAGTTAAAATGTAGGTTTAAGTAAAGTAAGTATTGAACGAATAAGGTTAGTTAATGAGTAATAAATATAATTTTCCATTGCATTTAATATTGTATTTGATTTTTACTCTTTAATATAAAGGTATTTACTATAAAGGTTATTGCTAAAATAATATTAAAAAGTATGATTGAATTTGTGTACATATTTCATTCACACAATTTGATAAAATATAATAATTTATTATAATACATATTATTATAATAAATGTAAAATACTTTGTCAAAAATTATTTTTATACTTTAATTATATGTTATTTAAAATTTATGATAGTATTAATCAAATTGAAAACTATGATTACACCAACAGCTAAATTATGGTCCTTTAAGAACTTGTGACAGCACAATCATTTAATAAATATATAATAATCTTCAATTCACGATTTAAGCAGCAGTTTTATTCACTCAAGATTCTGGGATTTGTCGTCTGTAAAATAAATTTATAATGTTTCCATTTAAATGTATAAAGACCAAGTAGAATTATGTGATGACTAAATGTTTTAATGTGCTTCAATTCTGTTTTCTAATATTTACACATGTTTTCTTAAAGTCCCTTCCAAGTTATATAAATTGTTCTTCACCCTTGGTTTTCATATAATGAGTTTAAGGTTCTAGTCAAATCCATTCAAATGATTAAATAAATTGGCTATCATCCCTTGTTGAAATGTTTGACATATTATACTTATTTTTCTATTTTCATTTTTTACTGCTTTCATTTTTATTAGTTTAATTAGCTTCTATCAGGTAATGCATATCACAAATTAGAAAACTTTCGTACTTATTTTTAAGAAGAGTACCTTTCACTAAAGTCTTATTCTCATTTTTAGCAAAACAGTGATATATAACAGTGTTTTATAAATTTTAATTCAGACTTAGTGAGAATAAAAATAAATACCCACAGTTTCCAAAACAGTACTCATATTTTGAGCATAATCATAAATAATAAGTATAAGGACATTCTTTTTATAGTATAAAACTTTCTTAAATTTTTTAAGGATTTTCTCTGAGAAATTAATAGCATTTTTAGGAATTTAATATTGATTTTTTTTCTAAAAGAATTTAGGACCATGCACAAATTGTTCCAAAAGAAAGCAGCTAATTTGATAAAACGACTTCATTTACCAGAATTTATTGGAGACCCTTGCAGTCTAGATGATGTATGGTGTTACGTTAGAAAAATTGGTGGACTTTCAGGAAATAATGCTATGCTGTTTATTAGGTACACAATTTTTTACTATAATAAAAGCTGTTAAAAATGTTATAACTTTGTTAATTTTAATCCTTTCGAATTCGGACAATCTGTAATATAAATTTTCATTCACCTTTCATTGAAAAATGTTTTGTAAAGATTTTGTTTTGTTTAATATTGCATCATTGTTCAATTATGAACAGGGCAGGGTGGGGCAACTTCATCCCCCCCCCCCACCCTAAAATGAAAATTGTGTTGATGGGTAAAAATATTTTTTTATAACCTTCTTCCTCCCTCCTGAAATGAAAGTCTGGTTACTGCCTTGATTGTGCATATATGTTTTAAGTAGTGAAAAGAAAAAATTATAATATTTCTAAGTAGGTCAATGCCATTTTTAACAAAAAGATAATTGTTATTAATAATGATTTATTTTTGTTTATATAGTATCCAAAATATTCTTGAAAATATCAGATACATAGATTGGCCTTCTATCATTAGTAAATGTGCATATCATATTATTTGTGCCAATTGTTCAAACCTTACGGTAAGTAGAAATTTTTATTAAATCATTAAATTAAAATGGCCTTTATTCAAAATTCTCAATTGAAACTTCTATTTAATTCATTACAATGAATATAAAATTTAATTAAAATAACTTATAAGAGAGGACTCTTTTATTTTCTATCATTTATCAAATTTTAAGGGATTTATCTTGCTTGCTATGTTAAATTGTTTTAATTTACTCTTTAGTAGTAAAACATCACTACTGCTTTTAATTGCATAATTAATATATTAGTTTTAAGCATGATTAAAAATTAATATATAATTCCATTTAAAAATTAGTTTCAATAATACAATTTTTTAAAAGTAACTTTGAATGGGAATAAATAATAAATTGATTGCTATCAAAGTTAAAGATTCATTAATAGTTTATGTAGTGTAAACAAATAGCTTATTAGGAATTTGGAAGGTACTATCAAATTCAGATTCCAACATGTTTAATTCTATTTATATAAAATGATTGAATTTTTTTGATTAGTTTGAACAATAAATTTATATTGAATTTACAATATTACAGACAGTTTTTTAAAAAAAACAACAACTATGAAATGGGGACATAATTTCACAGAATTTATTTAGTTATTAAAAGCTGCATCGAACTTATTCTGACAAATAGTGTTAGACACAATATCTCCAACTTTGAGAGAAAAATATTTAAATGGTTTAGGGGAAAACCAACTTTTACACTGAAATAAAGCTGTTTTTCCTCTTGATCAATTAATTTTCTAATAATTATTAGTCTATGTCTAATTATTAAAGTATAACTATGGAAGAAGCCTAAATGTAATGAAATTACTTTAAACTTTTTCTTTAAAACAAATTATATATTAATTATAAATTCTACACATTTCAACAATATTGGAGCACTTTTGACTCACAAAGTAAAAATTACATTTGAGGAAACCAAACAAAAGTTGTATTTGGAGAATCCTTATTCTTTTTAAATTCGACCAATTAGTCTTTAATTGAACTTATTATTTTGTATATTCATGCATTTCAGTTTCATTGATACACTCATTGAATAAGAAAATTATCCATGTTTAGTCCGATATGCATTAATTAAAAGGAATTTTGAAATATAATATTAAATTTCTTTAAGCACCTATCCAAATTAAAAGCGTTTTATGCAGGGTTTCCGCGCATATGGAAAGTCAGGGAAAATCATGGAAAGTCATGAATTTAGACATAGGGTAAATTTTGTCATGGAAAGTCATGGATTTTGAACAAAAAAAGCCTAAAAGTCATGGAAAAACAGTGAATTGCATGGATTCCAAAAAATCTTACGGAAAATCATGTGACTATGACGTCATAAACGCCATGATCGCGATTCGTTGTTACTTCAATGATTCATTTGAGTTTTTATTTACTTTATTGATAGAAATAACGGTTGCATTTAAAAACTCCAGCCAATGAAAAGAATTTCTGAACTCCAAACTTGTGACATCACACAAGTAGGTCTCGATGAAAAAAAAATTCATAATATAAGACTGAAAAAAATTAATTTCATAATCTTTACTTTTGGTTTGACTCTGTATGCTACTGGTTTACATTGTTGATATCAAAACATTTGATTTTTGATTATTTAATTTACTTATATTTTCTTATTCCTTCTTCAAATATTTATTTATTATTAAAGATTGATTAGCTTTTTTAACACCTGAAATATCAAATAATGGAAAATTATTTTTCGCTGTTTCTTCTGGTTTCGACGTATCTTCGTTACTGATTATATGGTGAGTACCTATTCCTCTGCATTTATTGGAAAAGTCTCTTGTAGATATCTAGGGTGGCGACAGAACAGGGAATTTCACTATTCTGGAAAAATAAAGGAATTGCGTAAAATTTGAACTAGCTAACGCGCTTCATTTTAAGTGATTATCATCTACAAGATGATATATCTTAATACCAAAATTCTCAAATTATACGTCCAAATAAAACATTTTTGAATTAATGTAAAATCAAAACAATATTTTTAAAATCATTATATTTGTCATTCCATAAACATGGAATGTATTAAACTTCTGAAATCAAAGCCACGGAGATCTATGTTCTTCTCTGCCATCTGGACGGTGAACGAAAATTAATGTTTGGAGGTAGCGGTAAAATGAAGCGGCAAAATGTTTCACCCAGTCGCTCATGTTCATCATTGCCGGCCGGACCCATACTTCCGTTGTAATCAATGTTCACATTAACGCAAGCGGTGCCGCTCCATTGTTCTGCCGACAGTCGCTTACGCTTGCCGTTCATATAACTTCAATCTGACTGAATCCTTTACTAGCATGGTTATTTTTAAACTTATTTTTTTGTCAACAGTATGTATGAGAACCCTAATTATTTACGTATTATTTCTGTTAGATTTTTAGTTATTCTATAACTTAGCAGCGCGGCAGCTCGCATCCATAAACAGAAATTCTTCAACTTCAATCTAACTGCATCCTTTACAAACATGAATATTTTTCTTCTTGCCTTGTGTTTTCTGTTAACAGAATATATTAGAAGCCTAAATTCCTTAATATTTCAAATTGATTCCATCAGATTTTTTTTCGGTTTTATTTACCCTTAATAGCTCTGTTACACACCTCGCTCTGTTTTATACACCTTTACTGTATTATTTTTCTATGCTTAGTTTACTTACATGAAATGAGGATTTTTTACTCAATATAAAACTTATAGTAATCATTTTACAATCATATACAATAATTTATTTACTATGTTGCGTTAGTAAAATTTACTACATTGCGTTAGTAAAATAATAAAATTCTTGAGCCAGGTTCAATGTTTTTAATGTGATTTCTTGAGTCATGGAAAATCATTTGCTTCAGTCATGGAAAGTCATGAAAAGTCAGGGATTTGGGACATTTAAGATTGGCAGAAACCCTGTTTATGGTAGTTGTGTATAAAAATCTTATTTTTTTTATTTTGCAATAATATATTTGTTTGATTTGTGCTTACATTTTCTAGTTAAGTATTCTCTTTAGACATACAGACATTTTTAAAAAAATCCTATTCCTCCAATAAACTATTTTGTTGTAATTTCTTTTCTCTTCCAGATCCATACAACCTCCATATAGTTAACCCATTCATTTATTACAAAACTAACTATCCTTTATTTCTGATAGCTAGAAAATTAAAAAAATAAATAAAATGTTTCAGCTTGTATGATACCTCATATAACTGTAAAGTTGATTTTCCCCCCTTTTACTAGAATGAGCTGAAAGATGATGTGTATTACATGAAAGAAGATTTGGATTCTCTCAACTTTGAGCCTTTTTGGCAGTCATTATTATTTTCATTAAAGAAATTACATTTAGAAGGTAAGATTTTGGAAAACACTGTACTACTTCCAGAGGGTATTAATGCATAATAAGAGCTCTAAAGTTTATTTAGGTCTGAGTGTTTTTTACTTTCAATTACCCATATGTTTAAATAGGGTAATGAAAGTATGGCATTTGTTGTGGTGATATTTCACAACATGTGCCAATGGTTTTTAGGCTTTGTTATAGGTGGTTTATGTGTAATAACTGATTTATATCTCTAAAAACTTAGTTTAAATTAATTCATTAAATTGATGCATGTCTTGTTATAATTAAATTCTATTTTAAGTTGTTAATGTTAATTGTAAAAATAGCACTAGGTCATTGGAAGAGCGAAATTAACAAATTCCTTTCTAGTATATAACCCCCATTTTTAGCGTTTTATTTAGGAATTTATTCCTAGTAACACCGTGAGATGTCTTGAGACGTTTTGATCTACTTGAAGGTCATTTTCTGTTAAAAAAAAAAGACGCTACATTTGAGAGTCTCCAAGGGAGTTCGTTAAAAATATCCATTTGCTCTTCCACGTGGACACCTGTGATTGGCTAGAGCTGATCGAAGTTCCGGAGGTGAGCGCTTCTTTTGGATCATTCTTGTTTTTGCTGCGGTTGTGTGAAGATGTGCTTTTGTGTCCATCAGAATAAGGAGGGAAGCCATGAAAATGGCTAGATGTCAGCCATGTTTTAGCGTGGGTCAGAAGCCGGCTGACCGGGACTATGAGTAATTTCAAATAGATGTCCCTGAGAGGAGAGGTGTGAGTAGATGGACATCCTGGATTCGTTTCTTTTATTTCTTCATCAACTTCATCATAAATCTGATTTTCGTTCAACCCATGTTCCAGCGGAGGCCAAGGACTTTCTTTTTCACGTTGCCGGGACCTTATCAGACATGAATTGAAGACTTCTTTAACACAATAGCCATAGAGCAAATATATCCCCTTAATTCGAAGGAAAATTTCCGTTATACAATAGCCTTATTACAACTTCAACAATGTGAACGAAAATACCCGCTTTTAAATAGCCTTAGGCAAAAATTCCCCACATCCACCTATATATGGAGGGTGGCGTTGGCTGATGCTTCTCATCCTTGTAGAACGTCTCGCCAGTTCGGGATGATTAGGTACTAGCTCTGCTATAACTCTACATATTTTCTACGTCCTTGATAAGTGGTAAGATTATGTCAGTAGCTGAGAATCGTCAATATCCTTGTGAAGCGTCGTGCCAGTTTAGGATGATTGGGTGCCAGCTCTGTTACTTCTCTTCATAACATCGACAGCATTGTCAAGGGAAAAATAAACTTCTTCCTCTCATATTCTACATTCCTGGTGTCTGGTTTGAGTCGGGCACTTCAACTGGCTTGCTGAGATAACCTGTTCTTCTTTTCCCTTTGTGGTTGCCTACACCTTTAGCCACCTCGTCTGTGTTTTAGTCCCAGAGCCCGGACATCCATCTCGGTGTACTTCGACAGTTCGCTGGAGAGTAATACTCTAGAGTCTACCTGCCAACTCTTCAACTGCAATAGGACTATACCTCTAAGTAGATACAAGTGCATATCATCAGAGAACTTTTCATTGAAGCTTCAAATTCTAATCACTCATCAACTTTGTGAACTTTTCCTATGAACTTTAAAACCGAAAGATGTAATACCAGACGTTCCACCGACTTGCCTTTTGCTGCCTGGAGCCTTCCTCTCAAACACCTGTAGACAGAGATGTCTACCCCAGGTTTTATTTTCTCTTTCTTAAACTTAACTAATTAAAATTTTGGCATCCCCTTTTTATATTTTCTTGATTTTTATTTAATTGAGTTCTCATCCCTTTTAAAGTAAAGTTTAGGGGAAATTTTTCTTTTGACCTATTATTCATTTAACTGAGTGGACCTTATTTTTGTTTTCTCCATGATTCAGTGCTATTTAGAAATTAAGTTAATTGTAGACCTGTTAAACTGAAGTATTTTTGTTGAAACTGTTTTCTTGCTCATGTGAGTGCTATTTCACTTAAATGTTGGATATCTTGTAAGCTCATGTAATTCTATTTATCTAAATTAAATTGGTTGCTCAGGTATATGGTACTAGTATGTTTGATTTTTCTTTAGATTGAAAAGGTATTCTAGATATCAGTTCTTCAATTTTCAGGTTTACATATTGTATTATTGCATGCCGTGTTTTCAGGAATTTAATTCTTTAACTAGGCCACTATACGATTCACATTAATTTAAAAGTTCACATAACACATTTGGTTAAAAAAAAAAAATTTAGATTTTTTTGCATTTCTCCATGTTTTGGAGCACCCTGATTTCAAAAAAGTGGCCTCTCAGGGGGTTTACTTTCTTTAAGTAAACACGGGCGTCACAACCCCGAGGTGCCCCAGTGATCTAACCCTTCGTCTGTTTGTACCTTCACATTTTGGGTTTTATATTTATCGTTTGTTTTCTCTTCTTTCCCTCATTGTGATTACCTCATCTGAGGTGAGGGCTCCCCTTGAGAAGCTTTGTGCCCTTCTGTTGCCATCAGCTCCTCTTGGGGATTAAATCACCCACGTGTTTGCCATGCGTGGAGACCCGTGTCCCTGGAAAGGGGGATCCTGGTAGTTGAGGGGCGACATACTGTCCCAATACACTACTTTGGCCCTTGCTTCAGATAAACGGGAGGTGCACATTGGTCCCGTGTGTATCAATCGGCTGGTCGTCCGACTTCGTCGGCGGATAGGGATCAAGCGTCCGGCTCGTCTGCTGGGAATCTCGTTAAGGGTGGAGACTTCTACAGGGGCGAGTCGTTCGCGTATAGGTGCTGGACAACCCGGTAGTGATATGCCGTACGCAATAGTTTAGTTGTTCTTTTCTTTCTTTTCAGTATTTTTGTTGCTTGCCGGTGTACACTATCCCCGATATCGCGGACTCCATGGTGGGTGGGACTCTAGTGCCCGAATTGTTATTTCTTTTCTTTGATGGCAACTAAAACTTCTTTCTTTTCTCCCCCTTGTGGGGAGCAACAAGGTCCTGTACTTACTGAAAAATATTTTATTGTGAAAAGATCTGAGGGCTCCTTTGAAAAGCTCTCTCCTTTTTTGATTGAAAAGGCTTTAAAGTCAAACCTAGGAGATGTAGTCTCCGTTAGAAAACTGAGATCTGGCGATTTATTAGTTGAAGTCCGGAGCCTTAATCAAGTCAACAGCATTTTAAAGATGGATACTTTCGGAACTTACCCAGTGACTGTGACTGCTCACGCTTCACTTAATAAATCTAGGGGAGTAATATCTGAATCCGATCTCTATCATACATCTGAAGAAAAGATCTTGGATCATTTACGTGACCAGAAAGTTTCTGCCGTTCACCGGATAACCATCCGTAAAGATGGAAATATTATCCCTACAAAAAACCTAATACTGACCTTTGATATGCCAACTCTTCCAACACAAGTGAAAGCCGGGTATCTTAACTGCCGCATACGACCTTACATATCAAACCCACTTCGTTGCTTCAAGTGCCAGAGATTTGGTCATTCCCAAACGGCTTGCCGCGGGAAAATTGATATCTGTGCACGCTGTGCAGGAAGTGGTCATGGTAGTTCTGATTGCACTGCACCTGAAAAGTGTGTCAACTGTGAAGGAGCACATACATCTTTCTCCCGAAAATGTCCCAATTGGATACAGGAGAAAGAGATACAAACTGTCCTTGCTAACCAAAATTTGACATACTTTGAGGCAAGGAAACAGGTTGAAGCCCGGACTTCTCGTGTTGGAGTGTCATATTCTAACGCTTGTAAAAAGTCAGTTAGCAGTAAGAGTACACAGACGGAGACTATTTCTTTGCCACTTGCCAAGTTACCCCAACGGGCGTCTTCTTCAGATTCCATCAAAAGACCGTCTCTGATTATGAAATCTCTTGCAAAGTCGAAGGCTTTGCAAACGATGAAATTAAAATCTGCAAAGGGTGTTTCTATTAGACGGAAACCTGCTAACCCTTTTCACATCCTTGGCTCAATTAGAGATGCAGATGAGGTGAATTTACACCCATCTAATGACGATGAGATCTTAGAAGAAGATCCCGACCCCCCTTTAAAATTTTCTTTTAATTATTAATGGCTTCTTTTGTTTCTTGGAATTGTCGCGGTTTTAGGTCTAGGAAAGATGATGTTAAGAACATTATTTCAACTTACCATCCAGCATGTTTGGCACTTCAAGAAACTATCCTGAAGGATCCATATAAATCAAAGATCCGTGGGTATAGTTGTATTAGAAAAGATGTTACCCATAGTAATACAGTGTCTGGAGGAGTATGTCTTTTTATTGCTCATAATTACCCCAGCACTGTACTCACACTGCGCACATCTCTACAGGCTGTGGCTGCGAGACTTCAATAACAGTCCCTTTTCACAGTCTGTTGCCTATACCTACCGCCACATGCTATCATCCGCCAAGAGGAGCTGAATGACCTTATTGATCAGCTTCCAGCACCATTTTTACTGCTCGGTGACTTTAATGGACACAGTACTTTGTGGGGTAATGATGATACGAACCCTCGTGGGAGACAGATTGAAAAGTTGTTATCTGATCAATGTCTCTGTCTCCTGAATAATGAGGAGAAAACCTATTTTCATGAACCCACTAGAACATTCCATTCACTTGACTTAGCCATTTGTTCCCCTGTGCTTTTGCCATACTTGAATTTTGCTGTTGGAAGTGATCTACATAACAGTGATCACTTCCCCATTCTCATTTCCCATAGCGGTAGTAGTAGCGTGAACACCCGTCTACCTACATACAAATACCACAGGGCGAATTGGGACAAATTTACGGAGTTGGCTGTTGTAACAGGAACAATGGTGAACAGTGAGGATGTTGATACTGCTGTCCAAAATGTCACTGAAGCAATTTTAAATGCTGCTGACTCCTCTATTCCTAAGACTTCACCTAAAACATTGCGGCACTGTAAACCATACTGGAATGCAGAATGTCAGTCTGCATACAAGAAGCAAAAGAAGCTATGGGGTATCTTCCGCAGATACCCAACTACAGGAAACCTTATCGCCTTTAAAAAGGCTAAGGCATTTGCTTGTAGAATTAGACGTCAGAGTCAAAAGGATTCTTGGATAAGTTATGTCTCTTCAATTACATCTAAAACATCAAGTAAACAGTTGTGGAAGAAGGTTAGAGAAGCCAACGGTTTGTATCCGGATTATTCTTGCCCGATACTTCAAACCGGAGCTGCTGTGTTTTCTTCCCCTGAAGATATTGCTAATCTTATCGGTGAAACTTTTAAAAGGGTATCCAGTTCCGATTCTTATAGTCCTACATTTTTAGTGACTAAGAATCGCGCTGAACGTTCTGGAATTAATTTCAAAAGTAATATCAAAGTAATCAAAAGTAATCAATACTCCTACAACTGTGACCTTAAGATGTATGAATTGAAGAGTGCTTTGTCTAAAGCACATAACACCAATCCAGGTCCAGATGGGATCAGTTACCAAATGCTTCGCCATTGAAGTCCAGATTCTCTTTTGAACATCCTTTCCCTTTTTAATAGAATCTGGAAGGAGAACATATTTCCTACCTTGTGGCGGGAAGCTACTGTAATACCCATTCTGAAACCTGGAAAGGACCCCAAGGATCCTCTGAACTATCGACCGATAGCCTTAACGAGCTGCCTCTGTAAGACCTTTGAACGTATTGTAAACGCCCGACTCTCTTACATGTTGGAAAAAGATGGATATATTTCACCTTTCCAGAGTGGATTCCGACGAGGATGGTCCACTCTTGATAACATCGTGAAACTAGAAACAGATGTTCGCAATGCCTTTGTGCAAAGGAATCATCTAGTTTCAATCTTTTTCGACATTGAGAAGGCATATGATCATACGTGGCGATATGGTATCCTGCAAACCTTATTTAATTTTGGTTTCAGGGGTAATCTGCTTCTTTTTATTCAAAACTTTTTATCATCCCGGGTTTTTAGAGTTCGTATTGGAACTTCACTTTCTAATTATTTTAATCAATCTGAGGGAGTCCCTCAAGGTTGTGTTTTAAGCGTCACCCTTTTTAACCTTCACATCAGCAACATCCTTCATGTCCTTTCACCCTTTGTTCATGGAACTTTGTATGTTGATGATTTGCAAATCTCATGCCAAGGATCAAACATTCGCTTAATTGAACGTCAATTACAAACTGTTGTTAACAGACTTGTAGAATGGTGTGAACAAAACGGCCATAAACTGTCACCATCTAAAAGCAGTTGCATCCACTTCTGTAGGAGGAGGGGTCTTCACCCTGACCCTGAAATCCACATACGCAATTCTCCCATCCCAGTTGTGAATCAGATAAGATACCTGGGAGTTATCTTTGACAATAAGTTAAATTTTCTCCCTCATATATTGTCCTTGCGCAAGAAGTGCGATAAATCGCTTAATATCCTCAAAGTACTTTCAAATACTTCTTGGGGTGCTGACCGCACTTCTTTGCTGCGTATTTACAATTCGGTTATCTTATCCCGCATTGATTACGGATGTGTTGCGTATGGGTCTGCAGGAGTATCCCTTCTACGAAGATTGGATACTGTCCATCACACTGCTGCCCGTATTTGTTCAGGTGCATTTCGCACTTCACCCATTGAAAGTCTGTTGACAGAGTGTAGTCTACTTCCACTTGACTTGAGACGTAAAAAATTAAGCGCCAACTACTACTGTAGAATTATGTCTGATCCTTTTCACCCTTTACGTAAGTTGAGACTTGATGCCTATCTTGGTAGGTTATATGATGCTCGCCCATCTAACATCCGACCATTTTCTGAAAGAGCGAAATCCATCTTGTTGGATGCAGCTCTAAGTGACGTAGTTACCCAAACATTTACCACGCAATCCTTTTCACCGTGGGATATTCCATCTTTCCACTTTCTCAATCCATTTGTGATATATTGCAAGGCAGACACTGCCCCAGAAATTATGCAACAAATCTTTTGTGATCACCGCTCTCAGTATGCTGACTATGAAGCAGTATTTACTGATGGATCCAAAGCAGGTGAACGTGTTGGCTGTGGTACTGTGTCCGACACATCCACAGTCGCTTTTACACTTCATAAATCCTGCTCGGTTTTCACTTCTGAGATGACAGCAATTTCTTGTGCACTGCTCCATATCTCACTCTGCCATAATCGCAAATTTTGTGTGTATACTGACAGTTTAAGCTCCTTGTCGTCAAGTCTTGAGCATTTTAAGACCAATAGCCATCCACTTGCCTTTGACATTTTGTCAAAGTTACACACACTTGAGAGGAAAGGGTTTACTATTTTGTTCTGCTGGGTACCTAGTCACATGGGAATTTCAGGAAATGAATTGGCTGATTCTGCTGCTAAAGTGGCTTCAATCCCACTGCAGCAGCCAGTTCCCTACCAAGATATTAAGACTTCAATTCACAAGTTTATATTATCCTTACGTCAAGAAACATGGGATTTGCAGGTTAATAACAAACTTCATTTTATCAAAAATCATCTTCTTAAATGGCCAGTTAATCCAATGCGTCGGACAGATGTCAAACTGACTCGTCTGCGCATTGGTCACACCCGATTGATGCATCGACATCTATTGCTGGGGGAAGATTCACCTGTTTGCGATATTTGTCGTTGCGATCTTACTGTGGTTCATATTTTGATTTCTTGTCCTAAGTTTCAATCGCATCGTCTTAGGTTTTTTAAGAGTACCAGTTTAAATCTTCAGGATTTGATTGGGGAAACTCCCCATCCAAATCTTTTTGCATTTTTAAGATCAATCGGGTTTTTAAATCTCATCTAGCTGTTTTAAACATATCCATTTTTTAAATTTTATTAACTTCTTCATCATTTTAGAAATGTGTTTTTAACATTCTTAAATTATATTATGTCACCATCTCATCATATTTATAATTCATCTTCCATCCTAGTTTTTCTTTTATCTTTTGTTTTGGCGCAGCATGGCCCTTGTGTTGCCTTTGCGCCATAAAACCTCAAACCAACAACAACAATTCAAAAAAGTGGTATAGAAAAAATGTCTGTGTGTGTGTACGTGGTCAGCATAACTCATGAACAAATTTTCCTACGATGTTCAAATTTGGTGTGCTGGTTGGTGGTGGCCATATGACCTACCATTGAGGTTTTCATCAAAATCAAGCATGCGCATAAGGTGGAAATCATAAAAATCATGTTTTTTAGCATTTGCTAAAAAACGGCTCTAACGATTTTGATTAAAATATCTCCTAATGCCTCTTAAAGTGTTTTAAACTTCCCCACCTCCGAAATTCCAGTAGAAATGTGATAAAAGCGTAAAAAGTTGAAAAACGTGTGCCTTTAACACAGAGTTCTCTGCCCTTGAGCATTGCCCATAAACGATTTATTTTTAATCTGTTTTACGCACAAGAAAGGACAATGTAATGTCTATTGAATAGCATTACCAATTTTGACATTTTGGGGAATTTTTTTATGCCCCTGTAAAAATTATTGCCAAAAATATTGCCAAACTGTCGATTTTTATTTAAATAAGTGAAAATGTAAAAATTGTGAATATAACCCCATATCAAATTTTAATACAGTGGCCAATATTATAGAGTAATTGAAAGTTATGCAATGTTCCCCACTCCTTGTTGCATTGTTTTTTTTGTATTTTTTAGGAAGAAAAAGTGAAAATATATAAATTGTAAATGTAACCACATATCAAATTTTAATACAGTGGCCAATATTATAGGGTAATTGAAAGTTATGCAATGTTCCACACTCCTTGTTGCATTGGTTTTATGTATTTTTTTAGGAAGAAAAAGAAAGGTTTCTGAATCTCTTGAAGAATCCACTGAGAAAAAGAGAAAGGCTGTGGAGCAAGAAGAATCGTATGCTACTCTTAAAAGTATCTCCGATTTTGAAGACATTTCTATTATTTCAAGTATGAATTTTCTTTTTAATCCCCTAATTATGTTAGATTAAATTAGACTTTTATTTTTTTTGTATTAAGTTTAATGCCTTTTGATAATATTCAGTTGTATTGAGTAAAAAAATTTGTAATTGTGATAATTTTTTTTATTAATTCACTAACTATTAGGGTTGAGAAATACACCAGGTTTCAAATTATGTTTATATTAACTGTATCATTTCAATGTTTTAACTTTTGTATGTGATAATGGTTTGTTTAAAAAAGTGAATATGAACTTGTCTTCTGATCTGTTAGGAAACGCATGGGGGTTTTAAAGTTAAAGTCTAAATTTATGGTTTTGTGCGTTTTCCTGATTATATCTCATGATAAATTTTTCCCGGTGTCTTTCCAAAGCATTGTTTCGTTTTTATGATTAATCAACAAATCGGATCAAATCACTTCACTCACTTTGCAAGATTTTGACTTGATTTTTAGTTGATCCGAATCGTTAGTTAGGGCATTTAAATTTATATGGTGGAGTGATCTAATAAAATGTTTTATGGTAATTTTGTTGCCCAGTCATTTGACTGTTTTCAAGTATATCTAGGAACGGGGTAGTGTTCTGCCACCAAGTCCGATAACAAAGCGGCAGACATGCAAATGTATATTATGTTGACAGAGTTTAGGCTGGTTTTCTACCCCTCACAGCTTATCTTCTGTTATAGCTAGAACCCTGATTTTTTTGCCATTGTGTTGCCCCAAGTGACTAGATGAAAAATAACAACATAATTGTTAACATTGAGCAAAGAAAGATCGTAAAAAAATCCTTTGAAAATCGCAGAAGTCACCGGAATTTTGTTCTTTTGATTCTTCTGGTTCTGACCAATGCTTTAGCCAGGGCTACAGCCGAAACTATTTGATGAATTTTGAATTTTTTTTTATTCTTCTGAGCTTGATTAGAGGAAGTGCCTTTTGTATGATTTGATGGGTAGGAGGGTCTGTATCCCCATAAATGATTCCGATGCTTGGGAATTTTAGCCTGGCGTACAGCTTAAACGCTTTAATATATTGAGACTATTCTTTTTTATTCCTCTCAGATTGGTTAGAGGAAGTGCCTTTTGTATGAATTAATGCGCAAGAGTGTTTGTTCCCCTCGTACCTAGTCTTGTAACTTAAATTAAGAAATTGCTATAAATCTTTATTTATTACTTTCAGTTACCCATAGGGTAATGAAAGTATAGCAATCAGTACAAAAAAAAAAAATCTATTTTTTTACGTTTGGAACATCTTGATTTCTAAAAAGTGATCTAGAAAAAATGTCTTTCTGTGGTCAGCTTAACTCTCAAACAAATTGACCTAGAATATTCAAATTTGGTGTGTGGGTTAGTGGGGACTATGGGACCTACCATTCAAGTTTTCTTCAAAATTGTGCATGCGCCTAAGGTAACTGCCATTGAAAAAATTATGTTTTTCAATGATTGTTAAAAAACAGCCTTAGCGATTTTGATCAAAATTGCTGTGGTGATGCCTCTTAAGGTGTTCTAAACATCCCCGCCTCTGTAATTCCTGCAAAAAAGGTTTAATGGCGTAAAATGTTGAAAACAAATGCCTTCAGCACAGAGTTCTCTTTCTTTGAGCATAGCTCATCAATGATAATTTTTTTTCCTTGCCTCAGTTTCACTTATAAGAAAAATTAATATAAGAATGGCCAAATCACCATTTTGGTGGAATTCTTTTTTCTTTTCTTTTAAAGACCCATACAAGAATTATTGCAAAAAATATCGTCAAACTGGCCATTTTTCTCTAAATGAATGAGGAAAATATAAAACAGTAAGTCACACAAATCCACGTCATTGTTATTGTGTAAATGAAAGTTGTGCGATGTTCCACATCCCTAGTTTTTATTTGCAATTTGAGCTTGGTTTGTAAGATTTTTTAATTCAAATATATTAGGTTTATATATATTTTTTTAGGTATATATATTTTTAATAAATGTTTATTTAATATATTCAAAGAAGGTTGAGGTTCATAAAGATTTCTTAACAATTTAATTTGAGCACTATGCATTTTTACAATTTCAGATATTCCAGAAACGACCAGCTGTCATGTAGAAGATATGTTAAGCTCGCTAAAATCTGCTCTAAAGAAGCAAAATGAAGAATCTGATAGATTTCTCCTGAAACTTAATGAAAGTGTTTCTGGTGTTATTACAGGTACATTTTTTTAGATTGGTAGTATGTGTTTAAAATTTTATTGAATAAAATGTGTGTCTGATTGTCAATTTTTGAAATTTTAAAATTATGATTTAAAAGCCTTTAGTGTTCTGTACTAAGTGTCAAAAACAGAATACTTATAGTGTCTGTCTGTCCAAAATATGAAAAGTTGAAAAATGCAGGACAGGTTGGATGTTTAATTTAAATTTAACACACAGACAATTTAACTACAAGACATTCTCTCACAGTACCATCTTCGTGTGCTAGTTATGAAAATAGCACTTGTAGAGATTATTGTTAATTGAATGAAGTGACCATGCAGATTTTCTTTTGGTAACAAAGTAGCGCCTCTACCTGGGAACCAAAAACATTACTCGGAGTTTGTTCTTAAAAGCCACTGACATAACAAGCCATATATAGAGGCATATGTATGGATTTGAGGTTTTCTGGAACACAGGTTTTTCTTTTGCTTTAGAAGAGAGTATTTCTCATTGCTGTCTGGAGGATGCTGTTTACACTATCCACAATCGAAAAGAAACATTCAGTTGGTAGGAGAAGATAAGATACTGGATTTCGTTAATTACTGCTTCTTAATATTTGAACTTGTTAGAGGTATTTGGATTTGAGGTGTTAAGATTTTTTGTTTTGTTTTATAGCTTAAAAGCTATCCTTTTTTTTTTAGGACCGCTTCCAAACCTGTAAAATTTTTATTGTTTATTTATGGTTTGATAAGTATTTATTTAGATAAAAATATAACTTTTGAGGTTACATTAATTTTGAATAAAACATAAATTATGAATAAAACATAATTTTCTTAATTTAGTTTGTATTTTTATGTATAAATTATAGTTGGATTTCGCATGTTCTTCCAAAGTCAAAAAGTATTCCAATTGAAATTTGTTTTGAATTTGCAGAGAATATCCAGCATCTAAATACTCATGATGAGGAAGCAAGTTCAAATGTACCATTTAGCATTTCTCCAAGGAAGTCACAAAATGTGGAAAGTTTGTTTTCCAATTCAAGTTTACAAGCAACTACAATATTGACATCTGCAGGTAAACTATGAAGAACATTTAGTAAATTTTTTCACTTAATTTTTTTAAGTGAATTGTATAAGTTAACCTGAGTGATATCAAACTTTAGAATTCAACTTTCAATACACATATAATTGGAAAAAACATTAGCATGTAAATTTTTTTTTTCGACAAACAACCCTACATAACTTTTATCTCAAGTACTGTCACTTTTAAATGTAACTTTTTTCATTGTTATTTTGTGATATTTTATATTATTGTTTTTGATTATTGGTCTTCACAGTAGCTATTATATAAGTGTATTGTAAGCTTAACATTTGTGTTTTAACACATTCTTTCACTTCAGAGAATGCTTTTTATTTGTTAACAGTTCATAATGATATGGTTCCATATTAATAAGTTTTTCTGACCAATAATGACATTTTACTAAAATTACACTGTATTCTTATATTTTAGGTACAAATTCCTGGGATAAGTTTGTTGAAAAGAAGACTTTTGTCGACATTTCCACACCCACCAGCATTTCTGAAAAACTTGCAGAATTACGTTATAATATCCAGAAAAATAATATTTTAGAAGACAACTTGAGCTTATTATTAAATCTGTGATAAATTTAAATGCTGTTTTCATTTATTTGTAAAAAATGAGTTTGTGTGAGTTGCTAATGGCTAAATACTGGTTGTGTATTCTTAATATAAAATTGAAATATTTTAAATGGTTTGTAATCACTCATTATTTATCTAATAGTAAGAAAGAATGTATAAAGTTTATAATCGTCTTAAAGAACATTTACTCATCTGAAAATATATCATCATGTATTATACTAATTTTTTCTATTGATATCATTCATTAAAATCAATTTTTGTATTTTATTCTTTATTTGTTATTGGGGGAATTTATTATAATCAAACAAGGTTTGTTTGGAATAAACACCTTTTTTTAATATAAGTATAATGGACTATATTTTTACTATTTTTCATTTGGCCAAATTTAAGAATCATTCTTTAAATGAATATGTTGTTAATGAAATAGCAAATTTAAATGAATTTATACTTCCTTGTCCCACTCTACTTTAGTTTATTTCTAATTTACAGAGGAATGTTAATCACAACATAAAGATCAAGAGGAAAATATTTTGTTTAGCTTTACTTCAAATACATCTTTAAATTGAGGAGAATGCTGCAAAATGCCATTTTTACTATTTTGGCATCCGTTTCAGTATAAATCTTTTCTTTTACCTTCTGAATATCTCACATTCACAATTCGTAGAGAATTTGTGCTTGTTTTCTATACTTACAGCAGAGATTTGAGTTAGAGGTAAACTATGCAAATTGCCATAATGATCAATAGAATGTTAAAAGTCACAATCTTATCTATTCTAATGGAACAAAAGAGTTTGTGAGTTTTATCTTTAAAAACCAAGTTCCAGTATTCAGAGGAGTTTGAAATTTTAAGCATAGGTCGATTTTGATAACTAATTTTAATCTGACAATGATATATATATATATATATATATATATATATATATATATATATATATATATATATATATATATATATATATATATAAAATTTTAATGCAAAAACAAAATTTTTAACATCAGCTTCCTAAAAGTCCCATCAGATGGCAGCACTACAATCTAGGTTTCTAATGCCTTTCCAAACTTATTTTTTGTTGTATTAAAGGAGAAAAGGTTAAAAAAAAAAATTGTTTCTGGTAGGGTGGAGGAATTGTATTAACAAGAGCTATTTTTTGTTGTTGTAGTACAGTTTTTAGAAATCTGTCAGGGAATTATCAGGGAACTTTTTTACCTGAATTTCGTGGCCACTCTGATTTGATGTCTTAGTTAATAGAGCTGTTTTTCATAAACACATTTCTTAATTTAGCCTCTTGGAACTAACCACATTGATTGAAATGTACTACCTCTTTTTTTATAATGAACTTATTAGGCAAGAAAACTACTATTCAAATGTCTTTTTCAGACATTGGCATTTTGTTATTTAATTTAAAATTAACTGATTCGTGGTGAAAGCAAATTAAATAAAAATCATTATGAAATAGATATATATTTATTCATTTTACAACGAGCACCATCATGGGTTTAATTTGCATAACACAAGAAAGTTTTCAATAATCCAATAAAAGTTTACAGCAATAAAATAAACACATTGACTGAGTTTTTTTAGGTTTTCCTTCTAGAGCCTCGGGTAGTTAGTTAGAAAACCTATTCAAGATGATAACAGCTTGAGATATAAAGTCTAGAATGATTAAAGTAATGAATTTCTGAAAATAAAAACAATGCCTTTGATTCTTGAAGTGCAGAGGTTTTGGGATACATTAGGATTTTTTTGTAAATACATTTTATGAAGATTTTATGTGTGTGCTCTTAAGGATTATATTTAACAATAGCACAAGTTCAATTATTCACATCAAAATAGCTTTAACATCCGATTTTATGTATACATTTAAACATAAACACATTTATATTGAAAAATACATACAGCTTAATAGATTATAACATTAAACATTTTTGATATTCTTTTCGTAGGTTTATTTGCAGCCATGATTGGTCTGTAACTTTAATTCATATGGAAATTGACAGCGTTTTTTTAAACAGCACTGATAAGCTTATATTCAACACTGGATGAATAGCATATTGAAATATCAAACACAGATGAACTCCAGGAATAGTTTCATTATGGATAAGATGAAGGGGTTTACACATGTGGTACAACAATGACGATAAACGTAAAATACTCAACCTCTTTTCTACCCTGATACACACTAGGGTGGTTCGAAATTTTTTAATTTTTTTATTTTTGAAACGCATTAGGTGAAAAAAGTTGTTACATATCTTGATAAGAAAAACTGTAAAAAAAAATTTGAAGGGGGGGGGGGAAAGCTTCCGATCACACATTCGCCTCAAAGGTGGAGAAAATACAGCTATTTACAACTATTTTTCCTAAATTTTTTTTTAAATTTCTAAACGTTATATATTTGAAAGAAAATAGTTTGCAATGTGTAGCGAAAGGGTGGTATAACACCGGCAAACACTATTCTACGCATTTTTAAAACGTATATTAATAATTAAAAATATTCAAAAACACATTTTTTTGTTAAAAAAATTAATTTTTCTATAAAATGGATACTAACGTTATTTCTTACATATTTTTGTTAATTTTTTTTATTTACTTTAAGCATTCATTTCAAAGCTTTTAATAAATACAAAAATACCTTTTTTTCCATCAATTTGTAGAATATACCAATCGCTAAATAATCGAGGTACATTAGTTTGTAATGTGTGAAATGAAGTAGATAGAACTTGGAAAAAAATCAAATTAGTAATTATTCAATAGTTATCGTTCGCGCATAACCTTTGAAACATTGATAAAAACTGTGTTTTGGCGGGTTTCAATCTGGATGGCCGTTCTCGTGGCGCCTTCTCCTTAGAAGCTCATAAACTTACTTCCTTATTCAATGGATCATAGCACACATGGCTGTGATTTGGACTGCTATCAATACTGGTTGGAAATAATCAGACAGATCAAATTGCACTTTGGGAGACTACTACAGTAGGATATATGCCTCGTATACTTCAATGAACTACAATTCAGGCGGCTATTTAAACACGTAGATAGTAGGGGAGACTTGTGTACCTAGGGCCACCCCGCTTTTATTGAATAATGTTTATTTCTAAGTTTTTTTTACTCACGTGAGTAAGTGGCAACACCCAATTGCTCTTTCGGCAGCCATTTTGGAATCTTAGAGGAGAAAGCTGTGGCAAGTTACAAGTGAAAAACTTTTTATTTGGTCTGCGGTAACATTTTGCCGCTCATGTCTTTTATTGTTTTACTGTTTATTAGTTAAGTTAAATACTTTTCTTTGAATTCTAGTAAATAATTTTGTTTGCAATATTATGTACTAAATGAAATGTTTAAATAAGTCTTTTCTTCATGTGTATTTTTAGTAGAAGACATTTTATATGAAATTACCAAATCGTGTACCTGGTCGCTTATTGTGTTCAAATTTCCAAAACCAAAATCCGTTGGTGCTTTAAAGCGATAATGCATGCAGCTCATTTTTTTTAAATCAGTTTTTCAAGTTATGAAAATACTTGTAATTCACTAATAATTTGACACATTATTACGCAATTTATTATAGTTATTATATGATATATCAATGACTGATAATTACTTGATATCGTTTTTTTTTTTTTTTAAATAAAATTCCTTTGTGTACGTTTGTTTTCAATTCATTATGAACTGAAACCTCACTTAAAGAGAATAACCCTAGGTCCATCAGCTATTGGCCCTATTTATAACGAGGTCTTGTACCTAGGGCCATTTGTAAAGTTTCTTTAAAAACCTTCTATTTGACAGAATCTATTATTTTAAGTATTTATATTAATCCGAATGGGAAGTAATTACTATAACGATGTATGCATATCAGTTTCACATTTTTAAACTGCTCAGTGGCTAATTTTTTGTGCATTGAAAAAAGGAGGCCCAGGTGCACAGGTCTCCCCTACTACAACAGGACCAACATCTTTCAGTGGGAACATGGATAAAAAATTGAAGAACTGTGAAAAATTTCCCCTGACAGATTTTTTACGTGTTGAATGTTCAATTCCTCAAGTTGAGATGAAAGTTCTGAGCTTAGATCAGTTATATCTTCTTGATATTTTTGCAGCGATTAGATCAGGCCAATGACTTGGCAGCTCGCAAACCCAATCTCCTTTTATACTCCAGATGACTGACAGAAAATAGAGTATTAGGCTATATGTGAGTGAATGTAAACTACCGGATGAATTCAAGCAAGTGGTATTCTTTATTTTAAATTGTTACATGCCACATTGATTTCAAATTAAAAAAAAGTTAATTTTCTGAAGGACCTAAGATCATATGTGAGGCAATTCGATTGTCTCGATACCTCCCTGAATATTTACTGGAAGTTTTAAACTCGGTTACTGAACGAAATGCTTTCTTCCTTCACAAAAAAATTTGATTTCGCCAATGATTTTGTGCGAAAGGAGAAACATGAGAGAACTGGGACGTTGGGTTATGAAATGTCGAGAACTTTCCTTGAGAAAGACAATCACACAATCAGGCTTTTCAAGGCAATCAAACTTAACTTTATTGCCACTGATTACGTTGATGTAATTAATTGGAATTCTTGTAATAGGACTCCTCCTTTGTTAAGATAAGTAACAAACGAACATTTGCTAGTAAAGACTGGCGCATCCGAGGTAGCACAGCTGTATTGGTGGAAACAGGGAAAGACTGGGAGATTGGCTAATTCTGGCCGAGCTTAGTTCCAAACTACACGATTTTTCAACAAACAAACATGTGAAAAACGCCACATAGTTTTGTTTCTGATAAATACAATATCCCAATTTTAAAACTGTGCATTGACATTTCAAAATCTCTTCTATATTTTATTCAGAATTGGGCGAGATTGGCTAATATTGTTTCCAACGACTGATTCACAACGTTCCACATCGGGATTGGCCTATGTATAGCGAAATTGGCCAGCGTTTCTGTGCTACTAGGGACCATTGAAATCAGACTTCAACTGGTTTCCTTGTCACTCGCAAGCTGTAGAACGCTTGTGTAGAGGCACAAGACAAAAAGTGAGTGGCGCTGACGCCAAAGACGTTAGGACAACACCTTTTGTTTTTTTAAAAGATCCATATGCCCGACTTTTCAGCAAAAGTGCATCATTGGGATAGATAGCTCGATTGCTCGAGGAATAAGTGAACCAAATTAATAAAAGCATGTTTTTTTTTTAACAAAAAAAAAATAAAAAATAAAAAAATCGAGAAATAGCGTTACTACAATTTTACGGAAAAATCATTTTTTTTGCAAAATTTTTTACTTTTGAGTATTTTTAATTATTAATATATGTTTTAAAAATGCATAGAATAGTATTTTACTGTGTTATACCACCCTTTCACTACCTATTGCAAGCAATTTCCTTTAAAATATATAACGTTTAGAAATTAAAAAAGAATTAGGAAAAATAGTTATTTTTTGTATTTTTTCCAAACTTTGTGGGGAAGGCGCAATCGGAAGATATTATTTTATTTTTCTACATTTTTTGTACAGTTTTTCTTAGCAAGATATGTAACAACACTTTTCATCTCATGTGTTTTAAAACCACTCTATTACACACTGCATGCTCCTTTGATAAGGTCAAAGCTCGTGTTTTGTATGCAGTGCCCTTCTGCCATTGGCCAAAATATGAACTTCATCACAAGAGAATATCTGAAGGGCTATTGTCCGACTCTAGCTAATCGGTTTCTGTGAGAATTCCCTTCTTTGATCGCTGGAGTTTTTTAACTTGTACCAATATGATGTACTGCTATTTTGCGTACCTGTTTAATCGTTAGTACTCGAAGGTTACTCTCTCCCAGCATGTCAGCGCCGGTCCCGTATCTTGAAAGACGTCTTCCAAAAGTGGCAAAAAATGTAAGCCATCATTGCTTACAAGATTGTCTCATTGGTCGAGGTACGAGGTCCATTGACGAGCGAATACCTGGAAGACCCCTCTCGAGCCCCAGGCACACGCCCTTTGAGGAAGAGATCCTTGAAGGTTTCCCTGAACTGTCGACTCATTCCGCAGTATATAGCAAAGTTGACCGGATAGCTGAGCATGATGAGGAAATTGATGAAAAGAATGGTGGTGTTGAGGTCGTCGTAGTCTGCGATGCTCAAGTCGAGGGCATTCTGCATGATATGCAGAAGCGTGGTCACTGCCATGGGAATCTCCACCACCAGGAACACGGTCACTACTACAATTAGCATGAGAGTGGTGCAGTTGCTGTCTCTTAATTTCTTGCACTCGCTCTTCCTGTTCTCCTTGAAGAGCTTGTCTCGCTTTTGTTGTGCCTTCCTCAGTGCCGAGAACAGAAGCAGGTTGAAAATGACCAGTGCCAGACAGGGGCCTACATGTACAAAAAGGATCCGGAAGCCGTAGTAGGTGGTGTAGTAGACGTTCTCTGTGATGGTGTCTGTCACCCAGTCGGCAGTCATGGAGATGCATCCATAGTGGATGCCACCACGCCACTTGAAGCGGATAGAATCGAAGACGCGGTCGAAGAACCGGGTAGACTGGTGAACCAACGAGAAGAGGTAGATCCAGGCCATGGCGTTCCACACTTTAGGGACTGTGCAGCAGGTGCGTGCTGTGGTGGGGTGACACACGTAGATGTACCTGAAATTTAAAAAATGTCTTTTATAACTCTGACTTGAGAATCTGAAGTTCGTTTTCAGTTAATGCCAAAAGCAGAAAAAAAATATAAATAAATAAATAAATAAATAAATAAATAAATAAATAAATAAATAAATAAATAAATAAAAGTAAAAAAATAATAATAATGCACCTATCTTGAGATTTGTTAATTCATTTCAATAAGAAAAGTCAACTGGTATTGAGAAATAATTTAACTTTTAAATTCTTATAATTTTCTTGTTGCCTAATATTCTTTAAGAAATTTTTTAATACAATTTTAAAGGTTAAATTTATAATGTTTAGATTTTTTTTATTTGAGTCAATGTTTTCCTTGAAAAATTTGCGAAAAAAGCTCTTTACAATCACATATTATGGTATAATTAATGAAATTAACGTTATAAGACATGAAACGCTTTTTTTAAGGTATACGAACACCTTCGATAGATTTTTTTTTAAATTCTATTAAAAATTTAATTTATTGGTATATTTCTATCAACTATAAATAAAAAAAGTGTTTAATGATAAAATTTGTAAAATAAAATATTTTTTATTAGTTTAAAATACAATAAACTGCTGAAAAAGTCATAAAATACACTGTTCCGCATATTGAAATAAAATGACACCTATTCAATATTTTTCAATTTTTTAAACTGAATTAGAAAGAGTAATGGACAAAGAAGGCTGTATACTAGAAACTTATCAATACATTAATATTTGAGGATTTTATAAACTTTTGAAATCAACGCTTAAACAAATGCCCTAAAGCAGCACATGTTTAAGTTTTTATAAAGGCATAAATCATTTTGTTATTATGTTTTTAGTGTCATCCTAGTTCCCAGCCATCATACATACTTCAATGACATAAATGGAAAATTTTTTTCAATTTGAACTAGAACTTTGGAAACTATTGTAATATGCGTGATGTAAAATATAAAAAAAACCTTTTCCGAGAAAAAGCCAAATGAAAGTTTATTTTTCACTTTAATTTTTATGCATATATTTTTATTGCACAATTCTGGTTTCTTTAATTGAGCTGCATCTTGGGAACAACTGCAAATAATTTTTTTGCAATTTAAATGAAAACTTTTGAAAATATTCTATTTTATACAAAAGAACGTGAAAAAAAAATTTTGAAAAAAATTTGAATTACATGTTTTGGATCAAATTAACACCTTTTCTACTTGAAATTGATAACTAATTTGTCATACATAAATTATATATATACATTGGGTGAAGAAATAATATTTTTTTTTGTTATTTAAATTAAAATTTATAAACATGTGATATTTTATATAAATATTGCAAAAATCTTTTTAAAATTATAGAAAAATATTTCACCTTGCGACATTCTATATATAGTTATAGACTATTTATAGTTTTAATAATTCCCAGCTTCATATGCGGGACCTTCTTGTGTTTCAATTACAGAAATTTTTTTTTTGCGTATTGCCCTCAAGACTTTCCTTTGCTTCTGCGCTACAGGGGTAGAATGTCGCACAGACTCTTTCTTTCTCGTCTCGTCCAGGCGTAAGTACTCTTTCACAGTAAAGTTCTCATTATTTTCAATATTGAGTTTTGAAAATACATGTAAACAACCCTCATACCCATCATTGAATTGAATTACCGCATCATTAGCCCCTAAGCGCAAAGCTTGTAGTCCAACGAAAACGGTTTTCGGCACTCTTTGCCAAATGTTGCCATTGAAACATTCATTGGCATTCTGGGTTTTCCCATGCAAGCACTTGCTCAACAGTTCCCTTGAGCACAACTGCATATATACTGGCTTTACCTCTTTCAGAACTGTATCTGGAAGTCCTTTGTACTTTGTAGTTGGTTGGGAGTTGTTTGCAACTGCTCGTTGGTAGTAGCACCAACTATCTTTTCCTGTTGGACATTGTCGATGCATCGGCTTTTCTTCAGATGATGCACAGTGGAAAAGCACAGCAATGACAGTTTGCTGCATCTTTGGCAAATCACCCACATTACTTCGTATGGCTAATCCATAATAATTTTGCAGACGATCGATGAAGGTGTCTGTTAGTTTTCCTCTGCCAGAGAGACCTTTCACTTTCTTCTTCAGCTTTCGAAGACGCCCGCCAACTCTTTTTTGGATGTGCCCGATACACTCAAGCTTCTCCACACTATCCTTCCCGTATGTGTCCTTCACAACATCGTAGCCATTGGAATCTCCATCACCATAGTATGTAGTATACTTCAGACCTTTGCGAATGGATCGGTTGAAGATTCTCCTTGCCCCAACTGCTTCCATTGTTTTAGCTGACCCCTTGTGGTTGCACTGACATATGTGGTCTGCTTTCGTCGACTGATAGATATTGTCTTTCTTCATTTTGTAGAGGCGTTTGCAAGTAGTGCAAAATGAAGACATAACCTCAATGTCGAGCACTTTCCCTGTGTTGATAGAAATAGCTGTGACACAACCATTCAAAGAAGTATATCCTCGACGCTGCCATGACCCGTCAACAGATACACCACACTCGGCAGGATCTTCTCCGCCATTTAGCTCAGCTGCTGCTTTGTTCATGGATTCTTGGGCAACTTCAGTGACTGCACCAAGTATCCTTTTTTTGTGCGAGTTGTATGCATTCTTACATGGAGGTGAAGGCAAATTCAATGTGGCGCACAGTTTATTCGCAGCAGAATAACCTTTGCCCAGTTGGCGCATTCCGTACACCAACCTGGTATTTATTTCAGGTGCCTGTCCAGATTTATTTGTCGACACAAAATTCTTTACAAAATCACAACAACTGCATGTCAAGGCAAAATGTGAGCAGAGGCCATACTTAGTTTTCTCATACAAGTGCAATCCTGCATTTGAACAGCTTGGGCACAATAGCTCTGAAAACAAGCTTGCCAGAGTTTCGATATTGAAAATCCTATTTCCTGAAACTGGGGTTTCTCTTTCAATGGTCTCTCCCGTCTCTTTAGCTTCAGTTACAGAAGGACAAACAGAGTTATTATGTACTACGTTTTGTGAAACACGTTTCATGTATCTATTGCCTTGAAAACGACGTTTTTTCTTTGTAACTAGCGATTTTCCCATTTTTATAACAAAAATTAATAGTATAATAAATTGGAATTTAAACAAATTTATCCTCACAGACAGAAATCTTAAAATTAATAGCTAAAAAGTTATGAAATCAGGGAAACAAAATCAAAACAGCATGTAGAAATATTCAGAGAACATAAAGTTGTTGCCAGATTGTAAGCAACATAAGATGTTGCCAGATTCTTCATGCTCGAAATATTAAAGTGAAATATTAAAACAATCAATTGCAGTTAAAAAGTATTTTTTAAAAGGCTCAAAATAAAAATTATAAGGATTAAAAATGAACTTCCGGTGCCATTGACAGCCACTTCCGGTTTCGAAATCGTCTTTCATGTATTTTTTAAATACCAATAACTTTTCTTCTAAAAATGATAGAGACTTAATTTAGACACCATTGGAAAGCTAATGATTTCTACTTTGAAATAAACCACAATTTGAAAAATGGAAAATTTGACCGAAAATGACTTTTGAAAGGTGTTCGTATACCTTAAGTACTACTTACCTCTGTACTGCTAGCAGAAGGGTAAGCCAGATGGATGCCGTGTGGAAGAAGGCTGGAATGGCCTCAATCATGCTATGGTAGGCGTAACAAGCCGATGGGGGATACAAGATCTTGGAATGGTTGTTGAGGGTGTACATATAAAAGTACCATGGAGCAGGAAACAATAGAGTCAGCATATCTGATATGGCCATCGCCAGTAGAACCAGATTAGTCGGGGTCCGCATGTGTCGCTGGGCTAGGACCACCACTATCAGAGTGTTGGCAAGAATGGTGATGAATAGCAGAAAGGGCATCAAGTATCCGAAGAGGGGCATAGCGTACTTGAGAGGTGCGTCTTGGGTTACGTTCACCAGGACGGGAATGTCTTCCGCTTTCTCGATCCATTCCCCTTCATACAAGCTGAAGTTGCCGCTGTAGTTGAGGGCTGTGAAGTCGTCGTCCGGATAGGTGGTGGTGAGGTCTAGTAAGTCTGTCACTGTTGTCAGTGTATCCATTCTTGAGAGGTCAGTTGACGTGTCTTTCTAGACGCGTTTTTAATCTGTGAGGTGATTCTCAGTTGGCCGACTTAAGATTCTTGTCTTCTGTCTGCTAAATATTTCGAATCCATTCCAGTTTGTCTAGCCTGTGAATAAGAAATATGATCGACATTTATCTAACTGTTAAAAACAGCAGGTGTAAAAAATCAATGATATGCATGATTTATTATTTATAAGTCTTATGCAATTTCGATGTAGATAACCATTGAATAGAAAACGACGTATACTGAAAATTATAGATATTATTTCGTTCCAGCGACAATACTTTAACTTGAATATTTATTGAATAACATAATTCTGTAACATATTATTTTGATGTTTACGAATTGTTATTTTTCGAGAAATAAAGAAATTCAGATTGAAATGAAAACAGTTTGAAAAATGTAACTTTATGGATTTGTAGGATGTGTTAATAACTCTTTGACAATTGTAAGTTTCCGACACCCATTAATGTAGTTTTGAGATATTTTAAAGATATTTACTTTCTTCTTTTTGAGATATTTCCAGTATTTTATGACAGGCAACAACATTTATAGCTATATACATTTGTTACAATTTACGTTGATGTTGTATTATATATTGTTTCTCAAATGTATATATGGGGACGTTTGCCTGCTTTATTTTTGAAAATTAACTGCATGATTGAACTTAATTGAAAATTAAGAAACCCAGCGGTAGAAACAAACACACGTTTTTATGTTTTTCTTTTCACTCCATGTATCTTTCTTTTTATTATCAACATCATCCAGCCATTTAATTTTGATAAAATCGCTACACATTGAATAAGAATCATGGAGATATACAGTATTATAAAGTATTAAATAATCAAAACTTTTTTCACTGCCTACTAATCAGGGTTTAGAGTAGTGAACCAAATTATTTTTTCCCCTCCAAAGTTAATTTGCAACAGTGAGCAGTTTCCGAGAGTTAAAAAACCAAGTGGATATTTTAAACTTTCTTTTCTGAAAAATGGATTTCTATAATCAATTTACAAATGCGAATTAAATTTTAAAGGTTTTTTCTAAATTGCATCTTAGTTATATAGCTCACTATTTAAATCTAAACGTTAAAATATTTGGTAATATGGATTTGGAGGTATATGGAGGGTAGTTCTATGGATATTTTCTGACGCGAAAGCTGCGAGAGAGAGATTTACTGTGCCAGAATATTATTAGAGCGGGATCTGCTGTGAGTAGTTCCAGTGCCAACAAAACGCCTTTAGGGAGCTCTTTTAAGGATAAATTGCCTAGCATTTTTTGTCACCATCGGGAGAAAAACTCGAAAACTCTCACTGGGCAGCTTAGCAATTGAGCGTGACTGTCTATTGAAATCGGCACCTTATCAAGTCACTTTGAAAGCGGAGATTTTTTAGAATGCCAAGTGTGAATCAATCCCGAAAACATTCTGCTTTTGAGCCACGAGTCCGGCACTTTACACATGACATGTTGTAGACGTCTGATGCGAACTCTTATTTACTATCATAACTGTAAGTGATACTCTTATGTTTGAGATAACTTGGAGAGTATCGAGCATTTGGTGCACAGGTTAAGTGTTAAGGTTGAAGGTAAGAGTTCGTATTGAAAAATTAGTTTGTAGGAAAATAACTGACACTTTCCACACCTTTGTTTGTAAATGCAATTGTTAATCGTTTTAAGTTCAGTGTACCAACTGCAATTAATATTTGTATCGGGTACTTTTTTCCACACTTCCACTTATGCATTATTACTTTTTGTTTTACTAATAGAGTTAAATAGTAGTTGTAAAAAAAAAAAAAATGAATTATTTTGTTTTTAAGACCCAATATATATATATATTTAATTCATTCTACGATTAGATATTTAAATAATTGTAGTGAAAACTGAATTCTAACTATTCTCCAGGACGTCGAGTTAAAATAACTAAGAGCAATGAATTTAAATCTAGAATAGACTGGGTTTTTTCCCCTAAGAAATAACGCAATCAATGAATTTTCTTTATCGTTCTGGGACAAAGACAATAACTAGACACGTTTGAAGAAAATCATTACTCAAAAAGGTTATCTTCCTAAACATAAACATTAGACTCTCATCTTCATCTAAAGTGGCTAGGAAATTGCTCTGAAATTCTATAAAGAAAAAAAAATCTTTAAGTGATGAATAAGATGGATGCGAAGTATTTTCTTTTGCAACAGATTAATCAATTTCTGTAACTCATAAAAGTACATCAATCTAAACTAAGGGTGTGAACCATCGCACAACTTTCAAATTATACTATTATTCTGCTCACTACGTTGTTGAAATTTAAAATTGATTGGAGTACTTTATTGTTTGCGTTTCAATGTTTTCATTTAAATAATAAAAAAAATTCTCCCACGGGGCAAGTTTTGGGATATTTTTGAAAATAACTATTGTCATATATCTTTACGATTTATAGAGATCAGTGACAATTTTGACTTCACATTGCTAACAATTTCTAGTTTTGGTTAAGGAAATTGGCCCGAAAAGGTAGAAAGATGACAATAGACCTTGTATAAGCTTTTCACTACTATATAACGCAGAATTTATGGCATATTTTTTATTTTAACTGTACAAATTAAGTTTGATAAAAAGCCCGAGCATCTTCTAGTTAATGGGTATATGTAACCTGAACATTTAATTACTGTATGCGATTATTTTCAAAGAAACAGTTTAAAGGTACATTTGTTAGAAATTGGCCATGTTTTAGCATTATGTTGAATTAGTATAAAGGCTTTCGTTTTATTCCTTTTCAAGTATTGATGTTCCTGAAGATAGCTCCATTTTCTTAAGTTTTGAATTTATTGTCTTATGGCTTTGAGAACGTGTGTAGATGAATACAAATTTGTCGTGTTTAAGGTTAGTTGCATTCTAAAGTTTAAACAAATTTTTCTTTCGTTTTTCTTTACTGGCAAAGTTCTAAAGACTAAGAAAGAATAATACATTTGAAAAGTATTATTTATATCCTAATACTTTTTTTTTGTTCAGTCCTCCTATTTTAAAGCAATTAAAGTAACTATGTACCCCGAACCAATTAAAACTTTCATGTTTTTTAATAAAATGAAAACTCAATATTTCTCATTAAAATTCATCGTTTTCTAGAGAATAATGAAAACTGGAATGAGGAAAAAATTGGCTATTAATGGTTTTCATTACTTTTTAATACTTAAATTTGGAATTCAAATGCTGATTTATATTTCTTTAGAATATTAAACCGGAAAATTATGATTTTGTTACTTTTTATTTTATGTTAATACTGTTTGGAATTATAAGTTCACATTAGATGTAGTTTTCTGAATATTAATGAACCAGTTATAATTACCTAGCATCATTGTTTGTGCAATTACTGCTGACTTCTATCGTTAAGTAACAAGCTTGTTTTAATAATATGGAAATACAATTTTGATTAGAGGTCTCCATTTTTTATTTAAAATTATTTAAAAAGAATGTAGGTTTAATACTTAAAAAGTCTTATAATGGTTTCTCAAAAGATGCTATTCTTATAAAATGGATTCTTTGTTGGACTTATATTATAATTTTAAGTAAGAAAAATAAAAGTTAAGAGTTCTTTTATCACCACAATTTTCTTTATGGAAATTGCCTATTCCTTTAAGATTTTGAGCATACAAAAAATGTTTTAATTTTCAGGCTCGTTTGCCTCCTTTTATCTTTAATTATCTTTAAATCCTCCTGTCTTAGCTATAAATATTAAAACATTTTTTCGTATGCGCATTGTTTATTAAAATTTAAAACGAAGTAGAATATTTCAAGATCGAAGCTGTATCTTGAAAATTAACATAATCACACAACAATTCAGTTTGCAAAATCAGAGCGAATTCATGTGGTTACGTTCACTTTCCAGGAACCGCAAAGGTATGCTTCAATTTATTTATTTCTGTTCGTTAATGCATTATATTATATATTTTTTTATGTGTTTCATGAATTTTTAGTTTAGTATCATGGACGGACATCTCAAATACAACTTTTATATAATTTTTTTGTGTGTAAATTACACATTTTGTTTATTTATTTGAGGGTCGTAATGTAGATACTTTACCCATCAAAGTTACATTTTTGGTCTTTATTGGAGAATATTAAAGGATAAAACAATTAGTTAAAAGTATTTATTTTTAATTACTTGCTAAGAGTGCTTTTCTTCAAAGTTTTCTATAATTATTTTATTGGTGAAAACATAATAAAGTTGAGAACAAGGAAAAAAAAAAAAATACAGAATGGACCTTCACTTGAAACAATCTGTAAAAACAGTGAGCGTGGACAATTTTATGATGATATAGAATTGAAATCGAAAATCGATACATATTAGGCTTAAATGTACCTCTAAATATAGATTATTTTTAGATGACTGTTGCTAATTTCTCTCAAAACTTACGACATTCTCCCACAGAACGGAAATTATATAACTCGATTTCTGTATTTTAACTGAAATTTGTTAGGAACAATTAGGTTATCGCTTCTTTTCTTAGAAAACATAATTTTTTGCCCAAATTTCGTACTAAAACCCCATTTGAATCAAAGATATTTTTGTCTTCTATTATTAAACGATACGTCAAAGGTTTTCGTCAGTAATCAGATTTAATATCAGGGCGTATCAGCATGCAATAATAATAAACCTGGGCGGGGCACCAAACAACCCTAAAGTCGTTATTGCGAAGTACACACACGCAATTATTTTCTCTTTCGAACTGTAGATTAACAACAAGTTACTGATCCTTTAAAGAACTCTGCAGATATTAAATAGTGTCAAAATTGTCAGGATTTTTAGTTTACTCACTAAACGTGTGTACAATGATTGTGTACACAGAGCATTAATTAAATATGTTTACAGTGAACAAATGTTAAGAGTGTTTAGTTGCATTATTAGGGGGAGGAAAAAGGAGCCGGTGCGCTTCGGTGCTCATGATAATTTGTGTGTTTAACTGTGATCTTAAATTTTTCAATTTGTCCCCTCTCGTTAAGGAGAAGTCCTAGTAAGGATCATTTCCTATACTCGCTATGTTACAATCTGCTAGATCAGTGCATTTAGAAACTACTTTGTTTAAAACCTTGAAATTTGGTGAGTAGGTACGGAAATGATCACTTAATAAGATGACATAATTTAAAAAATCGAAAATAGCGTCTAATAAATTTTATATTATATTTGAAATTTGTACGTCATTGCCTATGCAGTGGCTCCACTTGGTTTTGTATTAAGCTATTTTAATTTTCATTTATAATAGATAGATATTAAATTAAAACAATTTATGTTATTTCATTAAATGATCTTTTTTCGTACCTACTCATCAAGTTTCAAGGTTTTATAGAAAGTAGTTTCTAAATGCACTGGGCTAGAAGATTGTAACATAGCGAGTATAGGGAATGACCTTTGCTAGGATTTCCTCTTAACTTTTCCACTTTTTGGCTTCCAATCACTTTCATTGCGAGTGTTCACTAAGTTAACATGAAAATGAAATTGACTAAATTTCCTCCTTCATTTTCAGCATTCTTTTTATTTTCAACACAAAGATAATTGGGAAATAAACGGGAATGATTGCTTTAAATTTACAAACTAATAAACTTATAAATTTGTTTGGGAAAATACTGAAACTGATTGTGGTAAAGACATGAATTAAAATTATAAAATGCAATTATTTATCTAATGTATCCAATTATTACACATACTTATCAGTATATTCAGGGCATTGTTCACACACAACTAAAACCATTCTTTCTCAGACGATTCTTTTATGGCGACATCATGTTAAAAATCGTATTTAATAACCCATTAAAAAGATGTCGATTGAATTTCCCCCTCTAATAAATCTCTTTTTAAAAAAATCATAAGATAATAAAGTATGATTAAAAAGATTTCCCGCTTCTTATGAAATTTGATCGCTAGATGCAAGTTAAAAATGTAAGAAGTTTTGGCTACATTTACGCTCTAAGCATTAACTTTTTAATTTTAGACTCTAAACACAATCGTCCTGAGTCCATCACTGAATTTAATACTTAATTTGATTGATAATAAAGCAATATTTGAAATGTTTGTACCTTATATTTACATAAACTAATTTGAAGTGTTGACCAAATACCACATTAATATATAATCTCAATAGTAATAACCCACATTGCTCTATTTTAAAGTTAACTCACTAAAAAGTACATCTCGTCTCGTTAATTTTTTTTGGTAAATATTTAGATTTATTATGTAAAATAAATCTAAATATTTCGATTTTTACTTACCAAAATTTATCTGACAAACACATATTTCTCACTCATGTCCAGTAGATCTTTAGATTTAGAAATGGAAAAGATTGATGGAGCCTCATAACTTTCTTTTAACCTGAATAACGATAGTTTTGTTTGAATACAAAGATATCACGAATTGTAAAAACATTTTTTTTTATACTTCTTTTTTCACCATATCATTTTAATATTTCCTATTTTTATACACCAATAATTTAAAGACAGCATCTTTGTTTACGTACAGAAATAGTATATATGTGGCTAAATGCTTTTTATATCAGCTTAAAATTCCAAATACAAATGAGTTTCCTCTTGGATTTTGTTTTCAAGGAATAAATTCCAATTGAAGAATTTATTGACAACACAATTTCAATAAAGCAACGTTTTTAAATTTTGAATTTTAAAGTAGGCCGGTCATGGCTTTGTTCGAAATGGATCTATTACCTGGCTAAGTCACATTCACTTGCTATGTTGGTGGGAAATGAAAAGTTCATTGGGATTGAATAATGGAATGTGAAAACTCGAATTTATTTTTAAATGTGTATTGTGATTGGTCACAAGAATGTCACAAGTGTTTCTATGCGATGAAATTCACTAAAAATAATGCCTTGCATAAGATCCATTTACTAGGTAATATTACAATTTCTCTACTTTCACAGAAGAATCTTCAACCATCTTTGAAGTTGGAACCATTATTGAACAAAAATATGTGTGATGAACAATTGACCAATCCCGCATTTTTTAAAAACGAGTGAAATTAGTTTATATTTATGAAGAAATTCTTTCTGATTCCAAATATTCAAACAAAAGTTCTTTAAAAAAAAATTAGTTATTTGAATGTTAAGAAAAAAAAAAATGCCCCCAAAAATTGTCGTCCAATTGAAGTCCGATTAAAACGCTACATTTTAGCTGTGACGTCAAAACTTTCTTCCGTTTTTATGGTTATCGTGAGGTTTCCGCTAAATAGTTGGCGTTGATTTGGTAGACCCTTGCCATATCCCGTACAGATTGACGCGAATGGCGAGAAACTTGCAAAACTGGTTTCCATTGTTGCATTTCAAGCTAAGTTGCTTGGCATCCTTTGATGCCACATTCATCGAGCCGAATGAATCGTTTTCTCACCAACATCTAACAGGGGAACTTTGATTGCAAATTAAAAGAAAGAAAAAGCGCATTAAGCAGAAATTTTTGTGTTTATGGCCTTTTTGAAACATTTAGAATTAAATAAAAATTTAGAAAAAAGAGGGGGAAAAAATACGGGAATTGTTCATTGTGCACAAACAAGGAGCACACTTATTTCTTGCGAAATGTGGAATAGACGTTATTTGAAGTTAAAACCCGTTAACGCGAAATCGATGGGGCAGCTGAAATTTTTCGTGTTAACCGTCTCAAAACTTTTTCCTCTAATTAATACAGATTTAAAACTACTATCTCTATGTGTATTTAATTCTTCCGTGTTTTAGAACGTTTATATTTCAAGGCTTATGTTTAGTGCAATAGTTTAACAAGATATTCATTAAGGGGAAAATAAAAGAAGAAAAAAAAAAAAGAGTAAATGAGCTTTTTATTTATTTGTCTTATTAAGAAGTCTGTTATTGATTTTTGAAGTTTTTAATAAAAGCACTTTTTAAAAAAATATGTCAACCTCTTCAGAATTATTTCAAGCATATGAGGCATTATTCTGCTACATTAGGATACGTTGCAAAGTTTCATCTAAAAAATAATCATTTGTAGAGCAATTTTTTTCGCTTTAAGCGGAACTTCATAGTGCGAGATTTCGTTTTAAATGAATAAATTAACGTTAGTTTAAGCTTCATTGAATCGAGAACTGCTTTTACTTCGCATTAAATGGGATTTCGCGCTAAGCGATTTCGCGTTAATGGGTGTTTGACTGTACAATGATATCCCAGCTTTTCGGAAATATCTGATGGCATGATTTGTTTTAAATTTTTGCTATGAGAATGCTTTTGAAAGGTTCTTGTTACATTACATGAGTTTTAAAATTTGAATTTCCTTTTAAAGGTGATATGTGTGATAATGAGTTTTGATGAATGATAATGCTGTCATTACCAGGTTTGTGGTATATCGTATAACTTTCAATTACACTATTATACTGACTTGGATTGGCGTTATTTACTGTTTTTATATTTTCATCATTCATTTATAAAAAAGGGGCATAAGGAAGATAATTCTTATATGGAACTAAAAAAAAAAAAAAAAAAAATCGCCAAAATGGTTGTTTTGGCAATATGCTTTCCGATAATTCTTACATTATCCATTCTTGTAAATGGAGCAGAGGAGAGGAGAAAATTGGTCGTCGATAAGTGATGCTCAAGGGAAGAGAACTCTGTGTTAAAGACATTAGTTTTTCAAAGGGAATTTCGGAGGTGGGGATGTTTAGAGCATCTTAAGATTTATTACAATAGCGATTTTGATTGAAATATCTTGAGCCGTTTTTTAGCAATTACTGAAAAGCATGATTTTTTTTAAAGTGACAGCTACCTTATGCGCATGCGCAATTTTGACTGAAACCTAAATGGGTCACATAGCCAACACTAACACACACACCAAATTCGAACATCGTAGGTCAGTTTTCTAGGGAGTTATGATGACCACATACCCACAGACAGACATTTTTTCTAGACCACTTGTTTGAAATCAAGATGTTCCAAAATGCGGAGAAATGCAAGAAAAGAGATCGACAAATATAAACTTTAATAGTTTGACTAATTTTTTAGAGATGTTAGAAACCGTTTACGTAATAAGAATGTAAACACGAGTCAACAATGCATAAAAAGCTGAATATTTTTAAATGATTGATATTTAGTAAAGTGTTTTTTCATTTTGTTAAAAGGTAAATAAATTAATTTTGATTGTATTAAGTTCCCCACAATTAATGTTGAAAAGAAAAATTACAGAGCTTAAAACTGGGTTCTTATCGTTTCAATGTTTAATAGTTAGCTTCTTCATAATCTTCTTAAGTTAAAAATAATTAATTTATTAAAAGAAAACTTGAAATGAAAAATATCTCACAGCATAAAAGAAGAATTTTCTTATTTTTAAATGCATTTAATTCTATTTTAAGAAAAACAAGAAGTGAAAAATCCCGAAGTGGAAATAATGCTTTCTATTTTTTCCCCCCAACTTCACTTCTAGTTTTTGTAATTACGATTTTCGTTTCTTCCCGCGTTCTGAAATGTATGTTTATTGATTTTCACTCGCTTCCTTTTCATGACGTTAAACAGTTTCCGTTATCTGAGATCTCCTAAGAAGTAAGTCTTTTCTCCGCAAACCAGCTTGTTCCCTATCCTCTCTATTCCCTCGTAATCTTCACTTAAGAAAACTGGAGCAGACAAGCAGTTAGCGCTTGTCCGGAATCTAGGAAAAGCAGATTAGAGCACAATCGTGTTAAGTTTAATGGACACAAACTGCCTGTTGGCTTTCTTTCTTAATCGTTAAAATCGATGCTCGAAATTTGTTCGAGGGATGTTTCTAATGGGGTCCTCAGGTGTTGATAAGTGCGTGCTGACGACTGTTCGCCCAATACTTTCTGCTGAACTCTTCCAATTAAATGAAGTTTAGCTTTATTGTATTCCCTAACCGCGTTTTAAAGTATTTTCTTTCGTCCATGTATCACTAAACTTTCCGATACTTTCCAGTCTCAGTTACGGAATAGACTAAGAATTCCGTTGTGGTCTATTTTAGAAATGTTTTTCTCGTACCATGTTTCCGAGGTTTTAAGAAACTTTTAATTTTTTTTTTATTCCTCTTGTCTGCCTTTCTGTAGGAAATGGCGGCATGCACGAACGTTTCGGCTTTTGACTCAGTCCAGTTCCTGAAAGTATTACAGAATAATTAATCTAAAACAATAATAATAATATGACAGGATAACGGGGATAATAATGGCCTTGGCCAATTGAACAGTCTATAATAGTGCATTTTTGCACTTCGTCCAACCTGTTACCTTTTTCCATGTATTAAGTAGTCATTTCATCCAGTGACTGATTAAATGTTAAATAGGCTAAACTTTCGGATTTGTCCGTGTTTTGGAAATTGCGATAGTGTATGGACACTTTCAAAAATTATATGGTGTGTGGTAAAGATCTATTCTTGATGTGAAATTAATGTATATTTGGGAGTAAGTGATTTGGCGAGATTTTAATGAAAAGATGACACAACATTAGAATTAAAAGGACCAACTTGAAATTTATTCCCTTATGGGAATTGGTCAAAAAGACATTAGATGATTTCTCGAGGAATCAAAGAAAGACATGAGATGATTTCTCCAGTTAGATCGTTCCTTTCGTGCATTGGATAGGTCTTAAACTAGAGAAATATCAAAACGGAAGTTAGAAAAAGTGTGAAGTGACTGATTGTTTTGCTGCTGTTGCTAATTCTCAAGGATTAGATGGTATGTAAAAGATGCTGGTGTGACCGAAATACAATTTATGTAGCGTAGATTCTTGAGTATGTACTTACTGGCGAGGCCAGTAGGCATTTATTTGGAAGCTTGGGATTAAGTCTAAGAATGCTAGTGAAATCTCTAGAGTAAAGGAGACCTTTAATTTCCCTACCAGATGTATTGACCAACGTCGGAAACATAGGTTCTAGGAAGATTGGCCAGTCCATGCCGAAACTCAAGCATCATTCCAAAATACACGATTAAAAAAAAAAAAAAAAAAAAAAAAAAAACACCTGACCATCACAAAACATATTTTTTCTCTTCCGTTCTTTCTTATAAAACTATATTTCAATTTTAAAAATCTTCATTAATATTTCAAAACTTCCAGTGTATGTTATCCAGCACTGGGCGATATTGACCAAGATCCATAGCAACGGCCAGTCTACAATAGTCCGCATCGTGATTGGCCAGTGTCGAGCCGACATCGGCTAGCGGATTTGTGTTGCAGGGGATATTACCGTCTATTAAAATCTATTTTTTAATCGACTTCACCAAAGTGGAGGTTATTAAATTCATTTGTATGTGTAGACGTTTTTTTTACGAACGCCAGGGCCTAGCTTCGTAGATAGTGAACCCCAATAGATGATTTTTTGTTGTTGTTGGTCAAAGTGTCATCCAGCAATAAGCCAAAACGATAAAATTTGTTCTTATGTATTTTTAAAGTTTTCCAAACTTAGATTCAGTGTGATATAGCTTAATTTCAAATCGATTAAACCTGTTTAGTGAAATTGTATGCTTTATTTTCATGTTGTTTATCTTGCTGTTGATTTGCATCCACATTACACTCTCCGTTATAATATTTTTCATTAATCATAATGAGACGTTCTATTAATGGTTAGCTTTTCTTTTTCACTTAATAGGTCCAGATTCTTGGAAGCTAGGTCATCTTTTATCCAAGGCCTTCCTTCGAATGACAAGATTATCGCACGATAGTTGAGGAATTAATATTCAATGACTACACCGCATTATAATTATGTAATGAACTCACTTCAGATCACGCATTTAACTCCCCGTCTCCAATTTCCAAAATGATGGACGCAGCAATGGAGACGTCACTTTACTTGTGCTCTATGTTTGAAAGCACTGTGTTCCACCTCTATCATATTGTATTAAGAATTAGTATTCAACACGTCGTTTATTATTTTTAGAAATGTCATAGGGGGTTCAGAAATGAAGAAATGTATTAAATTTATAGATGAATTGATTTATTTGGAATTATATTTGTCACTATCACATTTACATATAATTTTTTGTTACTATTATTAGGTGGATTAAATTTTTAAAATTTATCCTTACTTTTAATTTTTTTTTGAATAACTAAAAAAAAGTTAAAAAATATATCGGGTTATTAAGCAAATAAAAGAAACCTTAGTCAACTGACACTCATAAGAATATACATATTTGTAAGAAAACTCTTAATCCTACTCATTTAGACAATAAAAATTAAAATATGAGAAGAAAATTATTATCTAAGTTACATCGATTATAAGATGCATAATGTAAGAATACTCATGTAGATTTAAAAGATTTTAATGATATAATACTGTACTTCATCAGAGAAGGAAAATATTTATTTGAGATTTAGAATGATCTTTCATAAAAACGCAAAGTGGGTTTTAATACTTCTTAAGTATAATAATGTTTTCATGTACCCTTCCACAAAAAATCTCTCTCTATAATATATTAATATACAAAGTTTGTCGTTGGTTATTCAGCCACTCAAGAATAGCTTTTTATGAAATTTTACATAAAAAAAGTAGACATTTATACATCCCAAAAGTATGAAATCTAGTATTTATTTCAACCGAGTTTCTTTTAGAATAATGAGAATTGTCAAATTTTAATGTATCTTTTTATCATCATTGTTTAAACTCATTTTTAAAATTTAATTTGTATTTTCCTTTTTCTTAATGTAGAATTTAAATGTAGAACGTTTTCTTTCTCAAATTTCTTCAAGTATACAGCAGTATTGGTCAATGTTGGAAACAGGGACTTGGAAGATTAGCCAAATTAAGGCCAAAACTTGACTATTGTAGCAAAATACACAACTAAAAAAAATTAAATAAATAAACACGTCAAAAACATCGCAAAACATAAAAAAAAAACATGTCAAAAACATCACAAAACATAATTTTGCCTACCATTCTTTCTTATAAATAAAATATTTCAATTTCCAAACTGTGCATCGACATTTGAATATTTTCAATATTTTTTATCCAGCATTGGACGAAATTAGCCAATTTCAGTATTCAACTGCCGATTTACAACTTTTCGCATCGTTATTAGTTAATTTTAGCTGATATTAGCCAAAGTTGGGCTACTTGGGTCAAGACAAAATCGTGTGAAGTTTGAAAGCTTTTTAATATAAATTTTTACAGATATGTTGTTATATGCAGAGTTTAAATAAAATACAAATGTACTATCTCCCTGATTTCATTTATCAACATAAAACTGAAGTGCACAAATATACGTAGTCTGTCTGTCAGCACATTAATGCAAACCATATTTTTATTTTAAATTTGTGTGTGTGCTTGTTCTTTACTTTTAAGTACATTAGACATGAACATGTACAAATTGTCAAAAGGTATCACTAAGTAAAAATAAAACGTCTTTGGCGAGAGATGCAAATTTATTTAATAAAATTAAGTAAACAATGTTTCACATTAATTATATATTATATTATTTTATATAATTATTAATTAAATTTTCATTTAGCAAAGTCTCTATACAAACCCTATTTCTTAACAAAAATTATTTTATAATAGTTGAATAGATGAAAATCTTCCGAATATGATAAAGATTCTATCATGAAATTATCACATTCTTTTAAATTAACATTATAAAACTATAACTTCTCTTGAAGTATAGATGTAACATCAAAATGCTCTTTTTATTGCGAATCATGTGTCTCTAACAACAAACATAAGTTTGATAGTTTTTATCAATCTCCACTATCACAGTTAATAAACACCCCAACAATGAACTAAACCATCAAGTAGAATTTACGCTTGATTTTCAACCCAAAATTTTTAAAGATAACCCCTTAAAGTAGTTTTTGATAACGTCTTGACACTTTTGGTAAATCCACGTTATCTTGGCGAACGTCAGTTGAACGGAAACTTTCACTTGTGAACGATTCCTGAAATGGTCGCTATCTTTCTCACTGTGTGTTATTTATGGCATGTTAAGATATACGACAGCTTTTTGAAGATTTAAGAGTTGGTAACAGTTTACTAATGTACAAAATGATTGACGGTTTCTGTAAGGAAGGCTCAGATACCTTTTATAAAACCTATTGAAAATGTATAACAATCGGATTATGGCTAAGACAATAACTCAAAGTGCTCTGACAAAAGTTTTATTATTTAAGGAATATGTGCATTATTTTTGTTATAAAGGTTAATGTTTTTATTAACCAAGTGGTCTTTTTTTTTTTCCTTTTTTTTTTTTGTAAAGAAAAGAAGAATCAACTTCATTACATTCAGAAACGATTAAGAGTAAATCAGATAATGTTAGGTTTTTGTTGTATAGTTATGATATAAATTGCACTTTTGCTTTTTGATGTTAAAAAAAAAAAAAAAAAAAAAAAAAAAAATTAAAATTTTCAAGTTTTAATCAAACATTGTGGTGCTTTTTACAATTGCGTGCACAATATAGCATAAATGCGACTCAAGTATAAACACTTGAAAAAAGACATGATAAGTTTGGGAGTTTAAGTACTTGACAATATGTTATTTATGTGCTGTGAAACTAAATGCTGTAAAAAAGTCTAATTACTCACTATTTTTTATCTTGTTGAATTTATTTATAAGTGGAAAACCATAGACTGCTTCATTATAAGAGTTTTTATACAATATGTGATAAGAGTATATATAAGAATATTTTACGTTTATTAATTAATATCCTCTCTTTACTATTTTAAATAAGATTTGTATGTTTAGTAATTTGGATCTTGGTGTTTCCCTCTTGTGAAATGATGTGATTTGATATTTATGTTAATGAAGCTTTAATTGTAATGAATATTTTATTAAAGCCTTTAATTTATTTTGGAAGTATTTGATTTTTCAATTTAGATTAAAATATTTAAATGCATTCAGAGTTTTAACACTATACCAAAAGCAATAAGTAGATGGAAGTTAGCAACGTACAAATTTAGCAAACTTTTAAAAAGAAATTGTACATGTGCTAAGATTGTAAGTTAGATTATAATTGCGCTTAAACAGAAGTAAATATCTACATATGTTAAATTCCTGTCACAATGTGAATCGTAATATGTAGTCACAAATACGGAATCATTATGCTTTTAAATTTTTCCTAAAATCTAAGCCGACCAAACGGTATAGTGGTTAGCGTGCTAGCTTCTAGACCGCGAGGTTGCGGGTTCGAGTCCCGTGTTGGCATGGGTGTTTGTAAATGTATATTGCTTGTCTAATGACGAATGTTTCGGCGCATTATAGCCCTCGTGTTGCTGACGGCGCCAGATAATCTGAATACAACCTAAAATCTAAACGAATAACAATATGTTATTATTATTTTCATCTTTGAATAAAGATTAAATTTTTTTTACTGCATATGTTATTATTTCATTGTCTCACAATACTCACTTATATTAATGTATTCAACTTAAATATTAAACTTCCTAGGTACAGCTATTTCTATCTCACAATAAGAAAACTGAAAATCTTATAATTTTGGGCGCTTCAATAAAGTGTTATATTATTCAAAGACATCTAGCTTCCATACCAGATTTTAAATAAGAAACCAGAAGTGTGTGTGTAGTTTACTAAAATATATCTTTCCTATAAAAATAAATGCACCTAAAGTTTACACAAGTGCACTAGTAAATATAAACATTTTTACACCTGTACTGCCGACCAAAGTAAATAAGCAGAATCCTCATGCTTTTACAAAATATGAATGTTTTTGTAGTTAGATAACCTTAGAGAGTAATGTTTTCGTAAGAGAAATATGATAAAAACGTTAAATAGGTATTCTTACGATTAATTAATTTATGCTATCAACATTTTATTTTATTCCTATTTTGAATTATAATCATTATAATATACGCAGTAAATAGATAGCTATTATTTTTATATTCCTTTTCTGTGTAAAACCTAAAACTAAACAATATTTAGTTTGAATGTTTGAAATGTAGCATGACAAACCCCTGCAGAACAGAATTAATTGATTACTAGTTACTTAACTATAATGAAAACTGGTTAGGGAATAATTGTCGCAACTTGCTTATTTAAATGTAAAAAAAAAAAAAAAAAAGAAAGAAAAAAAAAAGGCACGTTTGTAACTTTATTTTATTACTTTGTTGACTTATGATATTGTGCAACAAAGGTATTGAATATTGTAGAATCTTTATATAAAATAAGTATTTATTTAACTTATGCTATCAACATTTTATTCCTTATTTTGAATTATAATCATTGTCATATCGGCAGTAGATAGATAGCTATTATTTTTATATTCCTTTTTTACGTAAAACCTAAAACTAAACAATATTTAGTTTGAATGTTTGAAATGTAGAACGACAAACCCCTAAAGGACTAATAGCTTACTAGTTAGCTAACTATTATGAAAACTTGTTAGGGAATACAAACTGAAATCAGGAAAAAAAAAAACCCTTGTTAATAAAACAATTTTTCTCCCAACGTAAAGAGGTTCTTTGAAACACAGTCCTTTTTTTTCAGACAAACCCAGAAATGAACTGCTACAAATAATCTGAATACAGTACCGTAATTGAAGCAAAGAAATGACAGGAAACCAAAATATAGTCTGCCTCTTCTCATCCGTTGATCTCCATTATAGAATTTCTCGGCTAGCTGCCCTGATGCCTAATCAATAGGAGCGTTCATTTTTAATAGCACTGCGGAGAATGCCAAAGAGCAGGGTAAAAAATTACACACTCCTTCCTTCCAGATTAAATATAACTAGCGAGAAAGAGGGAAATGTTAGGATTGCATGCGAAACAAGTTTTCTTTTCTGAAACAATAATGCATAATTCTGTGTAGTAATATGGCGTGATTTTGCTGATTCGATCAGGAGTTTTGAAATGGGATAACTTTTAATTTCCGTTGGCCGGGTGTGAATTGTAATTATGTTCGAAATTGTTCTTGGTTTGGGAAAGTAATTTGAAAGTGTAACTATTGTGATTAGACGAAAAGTTTAATGTTTGAGATGTGTGATGATGTGATATATTTGATGCTTCTTTGGTGAAAAGTTTGATATTATATAGGCTGAATGTATCAAGTTATATATTTTTTTTATATTGAACAAATGGAAATTGCAGTTGGTGTTGTTTGAAAGTATACTCTTCTAAAAAATGGTTTAAAAAACTTAAATACTGTGTAACCAAATCTCCGAACAGTTTTCAATATGTTTATAGAAATAGGGCTAATATCCTTATTTTAAGAATCTGTTCACACAAACTTAGAAATCAAAATGGGTTAAATAGTATTTCTACAAAAATAAAATGTAAGCTGAATAACGTTTTAGAAAATAAAGCATATTCTTTTATTTATTATATTTATTTTAATAAATCTACATATGCTCAAAAACAAGAGTTCTATGTGTTGATAACAATAACTTTGTTTAGTTGTTAGCTTGAATTGAGGAAAGAATAAAGAAGTACGAAACTGGTTATAGAAGTACAGTATTTTAATTTAAGATGCACTAAAAAATTTCTTACACAAAAATATTACGCTTGTTTTGAACGATGCAATCCATATATTTATATGTTGGAGGATTACGTTATGATCTTCATCAAATTTTGCATATCAACATTGCTCTTTCAATAGATTTTAATGGTGCTAAAGGGTATTCAATAGCGAAGCAGATAGTTTAACATGTAGGGTTAAGAAATGCCACAAAGGTTGATAAAAAAAAAAAAAAAAAAAAAAAAAATGCTACAATAAATAAGAATATAGGGATTTCTGTTTGAGGAACAAACTTATTGAAATACATGATTAAGAATGTTACATTTATTAACATAAGGCCCAAATGTTTAGGTTAAATCTATATAATTAAATATAAAAAACAGAAAAAATAGCAAAAATGTAAGGCACATTTTGGAGTTGATACAACGACTTAATTTATTAAATTTAGCTTTAGATAACTGAATGTTTAATTAAAAAGTAATATTTCATGATTACTTTTTCTCTCTCTTAAAAGGATAATAAAAAGCTTAGAAGCGTAGACTGATAAGATAACTTTTTGTTTTTATTGCGAGGAAGTGCTAGTTATGAAAATCACCCTATCCATATTTTGTAAGCTTTTTAAAGGTCTTATACATAGTTTTTTTTAAACATAATTTAGAATGTCCCTGAATTCTTTAAAAATAAGTCCTGTATACGAAATATTTCAGTTCTTGACTTTCTGTGGCTTATGTGCAGTAGTTTTGGCTTGTTTACTATAAAATGTTGATAAACAAACGAAATTCCTTATTTTTAGACAGCGCTATTAATTTCGATGGTATATTTAAGGAAGTGAATTTATGTTTCAATTACGCCGTCTGGAAGTTTTTACAATTTTCTATATTGGTTTGGGGATCAGTCCAAGTTTATAGAAAATGTCACATTGCATTATTATTTTAAAGCATGTTCAGTAGTGACTTTATACCGATATCAATTTGGCAAAGCAATGAAGCACGTAATTCTTGTTTATATATACGAATTTTCTTTGGAAGTTATTCTCCATAAGCTATTTCTAAAAATGAATCCTAGTAAATATTACTGAACATCATTCAAGTTGATTTTCTTGTCAAAATAAGGCAACTGAATAAAACTAATAAAAAGTGTAACACTTCTCGATTTGAGATGTTATTGCTAAATTGTCCAAAACAAAAGTATTGCTACTTGAAATTTAATCTGGTACTTACGTATTATCCAGTCGACTGTTAGCGATTTTTTTTTGGTTGGTGATTAAAAGTTAGGACACCCTAGCTTTCTCAGAGCTCCGGCTTGGTTCTAAACAGCGTCGTTTGCAGTGGAATGCTTTAACTGAGTAACGGACCGAAATGACCATTTCAACGAACTAAAAGAATCCATTTGGGGACATTTTGATGACGACCAGATAATACGTAACACCGATCATTTCAGTTATTTGCAGAGGACAATGTTTCAAAATTTACTGGTATAAATGATCGAATTAGTTATTTTTGCACACTAAAATTTTCCCCAATACTGTAATAGTTGATATTTTTTGTAGGTATTTTCTATATAAACTTAGCTTTGAATATTTCTTTAGAATATAAGGATCTCGATGAAATTTTTTCTTTTGATAAAGTTTGTATTGAAAACTGACTAACGTGCGAAAGCTAATTTGAAAAAAGTTTGCATGTACTAAATTAGGTCTATAGAATTGAGAAATTAATTAAAATGAATTAAAAATAGTTTGAAAATACTTTAAAGCTATAAATAGCTAACTGTTAAATTATCAAAAGATGTGCGATTACCAAAGTATTACAATTCAGTTGTAGGATGGAATAGAACATGGAGTTATTTAGTAGGATCGAATCCCCTCCTTTGCTTGCATAACTATAGAGTTAGAGTTGAATTTATTTTTGTAAATGATTTTATGTTCAAAGATGATTCAATTGAACATAGTTATAAATTACTTAAACAACTGTTTTTCAATCAAATGCTATTTAATGGGATAGAGAATTGTTAGATGCATTGCAACTGAACACTAGCTAAATAGGACATTTATCAATATTGAAAAAAACTTTATAATAAAAATCATTTCATACATATATATGGATTAACATAAAAATTTTACTTGTACAGAACTACTTGTACTTGATGAATTTCATAAATTTAAAACTAATTTTTCATTCTAGCGTATAAGTTATTGTAGATATTTGATAAGTCGAATAATAAAATGAAAATCTTAATTTTTTTTGTTTACTTCTTTATCTTTTTCTTCTCGTACAAAACCAGAATTTTTCGCATGCTGAAATTAGTAAAATATATATTCAGATACTTTGAACTGAGATTAATCAAAAATAAAAACTATTCAATAGGAAAAATGTTTTTAACATGTTTTCTACAGGTTAACCAATTACTTTCAGTATAAAACAACACTGTTGCTTGGTTGTACTAAATGAATAATTCTAATTTCTAATGATTCCATTTTTTGAAATTCTTAATGCAGACAGTGATCTTAATGTAGACAGTAATCTTAGTGTAGACAATAATCTTAATGTAGACAGTAATTCTTAATGCAGAAAATAATTTTAATGTAGACAATAATCGTAATGCGATAATAACACATCGATCTGTTTGTCTAAAAGTTGTTTTAATCTTTATATGAGCCAACGCTTAATTACAACATTGCCTATGAAATATGAAAATATTTATTTTGTAATAATAGATCTTTTAATATATTTCGTTGAGTTTTAATTTTACTTTGATTGCCATGAAAATATTTGTTTAAAATTTTATGGAATTTTTTTTTATTTAGAGTAAATTTAAAAAATAAACTAGAAATGTTGTACAGTTTAAGACGTTAAACATAAAAGTTATTTAAGTTATTTATTCAGTTTAGAAATATTATCCAACTTTCTTCTTGTTCTTTTTTAAAAGAAGCTACATGATTTTAAAATAAATTATATAACAGTTACTATACTTAGAAATAAATCAGATATGAAATATTTCTCATTAAATTGGAAATATTATAATAGAAATTATGCAGAAGTATTTGTTGTGAAATGGAACCCTAAACAAGCCAATTCAATATTTTTAGTGAAACGTTTTTATTTCTTAAAAGTTTAGTAACAACACTATTGAGAGTTGAGACTAAGCATATTGCTGACTATACAAAGAACGAAATTCTAACTATCATATAATAATCAATATAAAAAATGTAAGGCAACAACTTTAAATGTAAGTATTATTAACAAGAACGAAAATCCGATATCAATTAGGAAAAAGCGAACTAAATATATTGGTACATAAAAAACTCGAATATTTTATATGATAAAAAAATAACAATTTTAATTGTTGTGTAGTAGCTGAATGTAATACTAATTGTTTGTCTTTACATAATAGTTTCTAATTTTAAAACACCATTTATATTGAATTCTAAACAAGACACTTTTTATTTGTTTTTATTTATTCAAAAAATTAATTCTTTTATAATTTTACGTCAAAGGCATGGTGATAGCGTTTACGCGATTTGTAAGGTAATGCGCATTTAAAAATTTTAATAATTATTTGAGCACATAAAATTTTAATAATTATTTGAGCACATTAAAATTTTCTGAATTCATTTACATTCTTAAGTTTGTATTTAAAGTATTGTCTGCAATGGACTCTTTATTAATACTTTTATTCATGACTGCATGTATCTCAAATATTTTGGTGTAATTGGATTTAGCCAACGTATCTTTTTATTTTATGAATGAATCTATTTAAAAAGTTTTTATAGGGATCTAATATTAATTCATCGATGGACATTTAATAGAAACAGAAAACGTTTCCCCCTCCCCCCCCCAAAAAAAACCACACGAAATAAATTGAAAAAGTCACTACTCAATTGAAACAATAATTAAAATTATGAACTTTCTTTTTCTACTCAATCGAAACAATAATTAAAAATATGAACCTCCTTTTCCTAGTCAATTGAAACAATAATTAAAAATATGAACTTTCCTTTTCTGCATAATAGTTTCTGATTTGTTTAAAAATCTTAGTTACTGTTATACTATTAACTTTCATTCAAAAATACATAAAAAGTTTTTTGTTAGTCACGAGCCAAGTCAGTTAATTTTGTAAAAAGAAACACAAATGTTTTTAATAGTATGTTCTATATAAATATTCAATTTTATGTTGTATTTATAGTTCAAATAGTTGATGCTGAGAAAAATTTATGTTTGAGAAGAGAGGAGAATCTATTATCATTGTATATTAATAAATAAAATTTTAAAATTCATTAATTTAAATTTTATTTGTGGCATGCAAAATATTCGGAGGGCTAATTAAACCCATTGCAGTCATTCAATCAAGTTGAAACATTCTATTGAGTTTTGAGAAAATTTGTCAATTGGCACGAAATGAATGATTTCTTTTTAGTGTTCAAACACTATGGAAGCTTAATCTGAATTAAAAATTGCTTAATTAAGGTGCAATTGCACATACAATTCGGAAATGCAAGTATAATAAAACAGGATTTATAGTAAAACATTTTTAATAATTAGTTTTATATCAACTAAAATTCAGCCATTCAAAATCGAAAGTGTTTTTAAATAAAGAGATTTTTAATAACTTTTTTTATCACTTATTTCAAGTTTAAAAAAAAAGAAAAAAAAAAAAAAAAAAAAAAAAAAAAAAGAAGAAGAAGGATTGTTAGAACCGTCTTAACTATTCCAGAATTCGAATAAGTTAACTACCTATCCATTCAGAACTTCTTTTTAATCTTTAGAAACGATGACGAATTTCAAGCAAGGAAAATCTCCCCATTCACACTTGTTCAGGCAGTCATGGCAGAAAATTGCTCTTTGAATTGTTATAAAGTTATTCTTGAGCGTGAAGCAAATTCGCACGTCATGAATAATGAAACAGAAACTTCTTTTGTACCGAAGAAAATCCGAATACGAAGTAAAACATGGGGGAAAGGATGAAAGCGGAAATATCCCAGTTTCCCTAATTCCCTTTCGTGTTTTCGAACGAAAATCGTCTGTTTCCGTGACATTTTGTCCCGAGGTTATTACAAAGCTGGACAAATTCTACGCGGAATCGTTTCTGGTGTGAAATTACAGGACCAGCTTCTTTTTTTGGATGGGTGCAAAGATTCTTTACTTTTTAGACTAGACAAGTGTAAAGTCTTTTAAAAAAATTTATTCTTTCGTTTTCCCTCGAAGGTGAAAAAGTTTCTTTTCAACCTATAAACCTCATTTCTGCATCTGGCGTTTATTGATCGGGAGAATCCTCGGCTATTACCAAATTTTGATTCTTGTAACTAACTTGGAAAAGTTTTTCCTGAAAAGAAGGATTTTAAGCAGAAAGGAATCAAAGCTCAAATTCTTTTATTACGAAAAAATCTAAAGAAAATCGTATTCTTATGTATTTCTACTGGTTTATCCTCATGCTCTAAACTTCGATATATACTGTGATTTAGTTTTTTTTTATTTTAGTTTAGTTTATTTTACTAAGATTTAGCACTTTTATAATTAATGTTGCTGCTTTATAAAAATAATTACACCTCTTGTTATAGGTTTAGGTTTCACATTATTTTATATTTCTTATAAAAAAATTATTATTATAAAAAATTTATTATTTCTCAAAAAAAAAAAAAAAAAAAAAAAACTAAGCCATTGTTTTATGAATGTAAGCATTTAAAATTTAAAAAATGCAGCCTCAAATATTTGAAATTACTTAATTATTATTGACTATTATTTGTATAATTTAATATTGAAGTAAAATTATAATTTTGGATACAATTTACCAATGGGAGTTCTCATGTCAAACATACGTGTTAAATTACTCATAGCGTTTTATATACGATAACTTAAGTTTTTATTTATTTAGATTTTACATAATTTGCCATCATAAACGTTATTTTGTGTGTGCTTATTAAAACGAAATATTTATTGACAGATGTGCTTCACTAACAAAATGTTTTTTTTTTTTTTTTTTTTTTTTTTTTTTAATCAACGTAAAAAAAATCTGCAGAGCTGATGTTTATAAAAGATGCTTCGCACAATTTATTCTTATTTTTGTATTTATTTATTTAGTTGCTCCTAAAAAAACCTTTTAAGGATTTTGTAATCAAAACTTTTCAGCTACTATTGTATTGTTTAAAAATATAATAAGTAGTTTCGTGTATAAAGAGTTAATAAGTAGCGTGTAAATTAATTCGTAAAGCTTGAAAAAAGAAGGAAAAAAAAAAAAAGAAAAAAAAAAACCCGTTTCCTGGCGCACAGTTAAAGCAATATATTTATAAGTTAGATGAAACAAGTAGATATAAATTGGTGAAAAACTGTGTTGTTTTATTCCAGTTATTTCAATACAAAAGTTTTATGTTTGGTTAAGTTTCAAATTTGTAAGATCTTTTTTTTTTTTTAATTTTTTTTTTATCATATTTTTTTTTAAATGTACATAAAATACCCCCTAATCTTTTAAAGTTTTTAAATTTTTCCCACCATTATAGTTGAATAATCTTAAACACTTAAAATGGAAAATTTATTCTAATAAGATGATTTTGTAAATTTACAGTCTGTGGTTCCTTTCTGGATATACAATTAAATATTCTAAGCTTTTTTCCCCTTTTTTTTTTAAACGTTTCCACTACAATTGGGGCATGTCTTGGTATCAATTATGCAGAAGAAAAGGAGGAATAGAGTCATCAAATTCTACGGAAACTAAAGAAAGTTGTCTGGCTTGTATAATAAGTTACGGTGACATCAAGACTTAGATAAACTTAGATGTTTTTTTAAAGCCATTAAAACAGCGTTCTCCACTAACTATTAGAGGTGGGTTATATGACTTATGATAGAGGTTTTCGTAAACCAGATACACCAATATACTTATCTTTTATTATTATAAAACTGATTTTTTTAAAAAAACTGCAATCAATAGTTGATTTTTTTTCTTCAAATATATAAAAAAGAAATAATTTTTATTAAGAGTAATCAAATTACAAAAAATAAGTGAATCTTTTTTTTCAACGTGACAATGCGACATGACTTACCTTTTAATAAAAGTATTTATACTGTACTTCCAGATAACTACGTTTTTGTTGATATCAAAATTTTGATTCGATGGCGGTCGAAATCGTTCAGTTTTTCATGTGATAGATGTTCTTTCGGAGTATTTGTTGCAGTAAATTTTAATAAGTTGTGCAAAATAGATTAAGTTAAGTTACTTGCGTGTTTATGCTTGAGAAAAACCACCTTACTGAAGGCTTCTTCATATAGTTTCTTCGGGCACGTAATGGGGAACTCTGTTCTACATATTTAACACATACTATTGTGGATAAATTACGATCATGTAAAAAAAAAGTCCGTACCGTAATTTTTTTTTTAATCTTCTGTGGTGCCGGCGGGCCACAGAAAAATCTATGGGCCAAATCTGCCTCGCTGGCCACGTTGTGGCTAACGCTGCATTAAAATGTCAAATTGATTAAATGCTTTTTTTTCAGATAGATTAAGAAAAGTATAGTTATTTTATACTGCAACAAGTAAAAATGTGTTCAAGTTTATAATGATATTTAAATTGTAAACTTTGAAATACTAAAATATTGTGCTGTTACTGCATGATTTTATAATGGGTTTTAAAATGAATTTTAAAACCAACTTCTAATAATAAGAGTTTTTGTTTAAATAAACATTTAATTATTGATAGATTGTTCTTTTGTTTTACGTAAATAAACATTTTATAGTATGTGCAGTAAACTACAAATGGAATAAAGATACTTTGGTAATAGGGCCATTCACATTTCAAATTAAAAATGTGGTTGGTTGTTTTCAGATTATCTGGCGCCGTCAGCAACACGAGGGCTATAATTCGCCGAAACATTCGTCATTTGACAAGCCAACATACATTTACAAACACCCATGCTTAACATGGGACTCGAACCCGCAACCTCACGGTCTAGAAGCTAGCACGCTCACCACTATACCGTTTGGTCGGCATTAAAAATGCGATGTTTAGGGCAAAGTTAAGCAAAAGAAAAGCTAATAGTTCAATCTATAATTTTTAAGTTAAAAAAACCCATCAACATTTGTCTTCACTTTCAATGAGAAATTTGAAAACCCTTATTTGAAGGAAATGTGAGTAGTAAAGATAACTCGGGAGGGGGGGGGGGCACTTTTTATGTTTTACAATAAATATACATATGAAAAGTTTTGCATAATTTTATTAAAAGGGCATTGGAAAAATAGTAACATCATACACTTAAAACACATTAGTAAAAGTTTAGGGGAAAGTTTATATGTAATTCGAAAATAAAGGTTTTTCGAAAATAAAGGTAAAGGAAGGATAGAGGGCATGTAACATTTATAAAATACTTTGATATTTTACTGTAAACCACCTTGAAATACTTTTGACTAATCTAGCAAACTATTTCATTTGGATTAATTTAATGAATTTGACTAATCTAGTAAACTATTTCATTTGGATTAATTTAATGAATTAAAATAAGCTTGAGATAATAAAAAAGAAAAAATATGGAAAATAATAATTTTAATAAGAATGTTTTTAAAATGTCACTTCTTTAAAGTTTATTTCCTTTAAGCGTATACATTTCTTTACTTTCAGATAAGTAAATTTTTTAATTTGATTATTAGAGAAATAATTTTTTTTTAACACTAATACTTGAGTAACAAATGCAGAACTAACGAATATTCTTCCAAACTGTTTTTTTCCCCACAAAACTATACGGATGATAATAATTGGCAAGTTGCAAAATAAAAAAGTATTCTTGAAAACTTTCTTGTGATATTTTAATTCTATATTTTAAAGATTAATCTTACGCAAAGTATTTTCTTTTTCATATTTTTTACCTTTTCTGTGTTATATTGAATATCATTGACCATTTTTCCTTTTATATGATTTATTTTTTTCAATTAAGTACCTTAATTTTTTATTTTTTTATTATTACTTCTATTTAGCACAGTTTCCTAAAAAAACTTTTTCTGCTTTTGCTGAAGTTTTATATTTTTTTTACCATTTGTACCTCAAATATTTAGAATGTATATTTTTTTTTGCATACTATTGAAAGAATAAGAATCGAATTATAATTTGTTTTTCTTTAATGCTTAATTTGCGAATAGAAACACCTTTCTGATATAAGAATAAAATTGTAAAATTAATTTTTCTTAAAGTTGACATATACATTAGGAATTGCAAAATTTGACTCAAGTATTTTTTTTTTTATTATTATTATTATTATTTTTTTTTTTTTTAATATTGCCGAATTCATTACCTTTAAAATGATACCATTTTCTTTTTGAGACTAAATTTACTTTTTAAATTACAGTGGGTTTTGTGAACCTGTTTTGTATCACGTTCATTAGTGTAGTAAACTTTAAACGCGTTTTCTGAAGAATGACATTTTGGTGTTATATGACTTTACGCCAACGGTCATGACTTCATAATAAATTGTCCGATTTACAAAATTCTAATTTTGTTTTGAAGACACAAGTTGTGAATGTGTTTTCTATGGAGAATCTAACATATATTGTTATAAACACATTTTTTATGAATATTTTAATCTTAATTTTTTGTTAAAAACTATTTTTTTAAAAAACTTTTTATTTAAAAATTTATAATTAAATATTGCAGCCAAATTCAAAATTTTCCATAGGAACATTCGTCAATATAATATCTTTTATTTGCAATATAAATCATACCTCTAAGTCAATTACTAGTTTATGTATGTATGTTCTAATAACGTCCTAATTAGTCCCTTTAAAATTGCAATCAGCTGATTAAAAAATTGACGGAAAAAAAAGTTAATATTTATAAATGCATCATATTCAATTCTGATATTAGTCCAAAAAGTTTGAAATTATTACTTTAAAATTAAAGAAAATCATCTCAATTGTATATGTATACCTAATGACAAAATATAAATCTGTAAAACAAGCTTTTCCTTTAGCGTGTGCACTATACAAGGAAACATTTTCTACTAATTGCACTTTAATATAAGTATGTAAAACTAGTTTTTCCTTTAATGTATAATTTATGTTATGAAACAAACGAATATCTGGGAATTCTTTTAATATATTTATAGTGAGCAAATAAATATTGTTCTTTTTCAATAAGTGAAGAAGCTGTAAAAGTATTCTTTTTCTTTGATATAATTCCTATGTAGAAAAAAACAACAACAAATTACTCGTAAGATTTAAGTTAACTGTAGCACGTTGTCGAACAAAGTATTAACACAAACATATTTCATTTCCTGCAAAGGAAAATGAATACTTTAGTGAAAGTTTTATAAGCTTATGCATAAAAACTTAAATAATTTCTTTATTTGAGTTTTGAGATAGTTCATATAATACTTTTTTTTAATGAAACACGGATTCGGCCAGCCAGTGTTCTATAAGAAGTTATCAAAGATTTCTCCTCAGTACTACCAAAACTTAAATACCAGCATCATTGCTTGTAACATTCACAGCTAAATAAAAAAATTATTCAGAGCATACTCTTGTGACGGTCACTTCAAAATCCCGATACTTATCTTCGACACTGGTGATCGCTTTTATGTAATGGTTATATTTCGGCCTAGAATGCCGGATACCTTGAGTTCGATTCCAGTCTTGTCCTTACATTATCCAAACTCTTCAGTAGCTCCAATTGCATGGCTTGTAGAGTTAGTAAGAATGCCAAAATCTTATATGTTCCTAACAGATAAATTAAAATTTTCTTTTTGACGTTTCTCCTTTTTGGATTATATGAGTTGATTTGTTTTAATTTTGTTAAATAACTGAAATAATATTCAGAAAGAAATTGAATGCCGACGTCGTATAGAATAGTTTAAATTGTTCTTGGACCATTACAGAGTTAATAATATCAGGATCTAATCAAATCTAAGGAATATCTTAAAATATACTGAACACACATAAGAAATTTAAAATATTAAAATTATTCAAGTTCATCTAAAGTTTAAATTAAATTGCTACATTAATTATAAAGATTCTCCTTCATAAATAAAAAAATATAAAGTTTGAAAAATATATTTTTTAGTTGAACACGTGTTACCACTTCCTTAACATGTTTCATTGAACACATCAAATGGCCATATACTGGGCTTCCAAAGTAACAAATTAGATTTCTAACCCTCCACTAATACCGCTACATAAAATTCATGCCCAGAAAAGCAATAAAATCGAATACAATTAGTCTTCTAGATGAGTAAGCCATTCGCATTTAATTTAATATGACTTAACTAATAACTTCTCTTACTTCGCGCTACATTAACTTCCACGTTTGCTGCAAAGTACATGTCAGGAACCATCGATTTTTTTAATGCCATCCTGCATTAGTTTTACACCGATATTTGCTCTTTCGGACCGCGGTTATTTATTTCTTGGCGTGGAATTCCCTCATTGAAGAGCACTGACGTTTCCTTGGCGCATAAATTTTGGGTAATTTTCTTATTGAGTTATTTCATTATGTATTCATTATTTAATGATGCGAGCTAAAATTATAAGACTTCTGCGTGCAACGGATATTAGTATGGGTATTTATATGTGTTCGTGTAATGAAGTATAGAACCGTTTCCTTAAATGTATTCAATAGGGAATAGCCTAGAATTTATTTCTAAGATTTACCTTTAAGAAGTGAGTGCTGATTGCATTAAATTAACGGTCGAGGAATGGTTTTTCTATTCATATTCATAAAAAATAAATGATTAAGTTTTGCAAAGGGAATAAAGGATAAAATTAATAAATTATATAAATGTACATTAGGTATGAAAATTCAGAAGTAGAAAATCCAGTTGGGTAAGGAGAGAAGTTATTAGATGAATAAAAACTATAAATTTAAAGATGTTAACTCTAGAGAATCACTGATTAAGGATATTGTAATAAGTATTGTCTTAAAACATTTTGAATTGAAAGATGTTTAACCATTATCAATAAATCTGGAGAATAACCCATTGAAAATGCATAAGTAAGATATTTGTTAGATTTTGTGAAACCGCCAATTTGATACCATATTTTGCTTATTTTATTAATAAAAGATTAATGCATTACAATGTAATTCTTGTAGAAATTAAATTAAAAATGGCTAAAGGAGAATTTCCAGGTTTATATGACGTACTTAATGTTTCTTACACGTAAGGATAAAAAATATTAAGTTTTTATATTAATTTATGTTTTGATTATTTGGAGTCTGTTGAAATATTTCTAAAAACAATATTTTTTTCTGAAAAAATTACACTAGCTAACAAAAGTTAATAAATTGCGATAACTTGCTTAGCAACCATTCAAATGGGAAAATGTAGCTTTAGAAAAATTTACATTTAGAATCCTGATAACAGTATTACGATAACCACTTTTTAAAATATTCCATTTAACTTTCAACAAAAAAGTGAAAAAAAAGTACTTCAAGTTAGGTAGTTTTTTTTAATAGTGCAATCTGCATCATGAAAGAGTATTTGAAATATCTCTCCCTCACACACACACTCTCTATCTCTTTCTTTCTCTCTCTCTCTCTCTCTCTCTCTCTCTCTCTATATATATATATATATATATAAACATATAGATATATATGTGGGAGCGAGCGAGCGTGATGATTGTGGAAGCGAGAAAGCAAGATCCATGATTTCCTTTGAGGCAGTCTGCGTTGCGCGAGCTTCAGACAACAACTTTGAATTTGGAGGAGATGGAATTTAGCGTTTGACAAGTAAACATCTTACTGTATAATTTGGTTGCGATCAATGGAGTGCTGCGGTACTGGAAACTAAAGAGTGAACTGTGATATCATAGGACTGTTAAACTTCCACTGTTCATCATCTGTAAAGAATGTATCTAATATGTATTACTGAAACTTCACCGAGTGTGATTGTGGTCTCCCACATATATATATTTTGTAATGTATTGAAAAAGGTGGTACTACGTCCAGTCGACAATTTTCAGAAAAACTTAAACTGTCACCAAAAGGCAGCGGGAGTTTAGCAAATCAAAATAGTAGGGTTTCAAAGTAGGGTTAAGGTTTAGTCACTGTTGTTATGTCACTGTTATCCATTATTGGCGTAAAGCTGCTTTTTACTTTCAATTACCCATATGTATTCATAAAGTAATGAAAGTGTAGCATTCGGTGGGGGGAAAAAAAAAAAATCTTGTTTTTGTTTGTCTGTCTGTGTGTCTGTTTTTATGTGGTCAGCATAACTCCCGAACAAATTGACCTAGGATGTTCAAATTAGGTGAGAGGGTTGTGATGACCATGAACCTACCAAAATCGCGCATGCGCATAAGGTAGCTGTCATTGAAAAAATTATGTTTTTCAATAATTGCTAAGAAACGGCTCTAATGATTTTTAACTAAATTGCGGTGCTAATGTCTCTTAAGGTGTTCTAAACATCCCCATCTCCAAAATTCCCGTAAAAATGTTTTAATGGCGCAAAAAGTTGAAAAACAAATGCCTTCAATACAGAATTCTCTTTCCTAGAGCATACCTCATCAACAATCGTTTCTTCTTCTATCCTTGATTTCACTTATAATAAAGGGCAATATTAGGTTTATCGAAAAGTATATCGCCAAAATCACCATTTTGACGAAGTGTTTCTTTTTATAAAGGCCCTTACAAGAATTATTGCACAAAATATCACCAAACAGGACATTTTTTCCAAATGAATGATGAAAATATAAAAACGATTAATTGCACAAAGCCACTACAGTATTATAGTGCAATGGAAACCTTTACGATGTTCCACACCCCTAGTTAGTGCGTGAAATGTCCTCTCGAGAAAGCTCTGCTTTTAGCGACCGTTTCGGTTGTGCCGAAATCGGTCAACGGGATAGTACGTAAATACCTAAAAAGGTCACTTTTGAAATTAATTTTGCATATCAATGTCTCTAAAGTAATATTTTTTTAATCGTAAAATAAGTAAAAATATTTTTTTTTATAAATCTTACTGTGTTGTTCAATGGTTAGGAATATAATTATAATGTCTTCCAACTGCTTGATTATGTTTCAAATATCTTATTAGATAATAAATATACGCACACATCCAAAGCGTTTTCTCAAAATCCAATAGCGTTATCTTGAATAAAACTTTTACGTGACCCAAACCCATTAGTATCCTATAAGAAGAAAACCGAAATCTTAATGGGAAAAAAACTCCCGTGTTCTTAGAATTCAATTCTTGAAAAATCCCTTACATCAAAACTGCGCATACAACCACCGTATGTTTCAATTCTTTCAAAGAAAAAAAGTTCAGAGTTTCAATTGTTCTGGAACGAAGAAGGCATCTGGAAAAGCTTACTTATTTCTCAAATTTATTAGCCGAAACACTCCAAAGTAAATCCAGGGGAGTATGTATACGTGTAAATTTTTTATTGTGGCACGAACTTCAGAAATAGTTGTTCCACTGAGATCCATTAAAAACAGAAATACAGGAATATTCTACTTTATATCCCGTATGTATCCATTTGAAGAACTAAACCAATAGCCGCCATTACATTTACTGTTGCCACTTCGCTGTAAGAAATTCGGTTTGTTTGGATTATTTTCTTCTACTTTTATCATCACGAGACAATGATTACAAAAGCGAGGCGGAAAGGAGAGCCTCGGACGTTGATGATGATTGTGGTAATCATTGGATTTTTGATGGTCTCTAGAAATGTTAGTTTTATTTTGAGACAGGTTAGGTTACTTGGAGAATTCTTTTCGAGGAATGGTTTTGAGATGGGATTTCAGAGACGTTTAGGAGAGTTGTTTGTTTGGGGGTACTTTGAAATGAATAAGAACTTATTATTATTTTATCTTTTTCCTAAATGTCCACAGCTTAACCCTCAAAAACTTAGTTTTTCAACTGGTGGTCAGCAATCTTTGGGAGTATAGATAATAATAGTTATAGCCACTGTTTATGGAAACTTTTCAAATCTGTAAAATGATAACGAGAAAGAATAAAATATAAAATCATATTAGTTTACTAATTGATGTTAGATTTGAGATGAAACTGAAAAGCCTTTATTTTTGGAAAAAATTAAAGTATAGTTGTATAAGGCATTGTAAATATAAATGACTTAATTTTTTCATAAAAAGAAGGCTTTTATGAATTACATTCAGAGCAACGCAAAATTATTTAACCAAATACTTTGTTCTGATATTTTTTGATGAAATTAAATTTTTAATTTAAGAATAGTAAATGAATAAATAAATATAAGTATATTAATTCTAAAAATAATTAAATGTAATATTTCCAACAATAATATAATCTAATATTCCTAAAAATAAATAAATATATCAAATATTTTTTTATTAAATATTTCTATACAATTTATTATAGACATTTATCATTTAGGCATACTTTTATATTTTATGTTTTTTGTCAGTTTTAAATGTAATCTTAATCGCTATTTGAAAGAAAACAAGTTTGTTAAATGTATTTCATAAATGACACAGTCGATTTTAGATTATCCAGAACAATATTACTTTTTAAAATAATAAACCTTGGTCTTGCATTTAATACTTGGGAAACGTCAGTGTGAAACTCTATGTTTAAACATTAGTATCATATCGGAAACGCGAGAGATGAAATGAGAAAATAAAATAAGTTCATACTATTATATTTTCAGTGTTATGTGAAGAATCTTTGTATTACATGTGATACACAGGAAATGAGAAAAATATAGTTGTAAACTTTTGTATTGCATGTGAAACAAAAGAATAATCATTGTGTGAATACTAATGTATCACATGGTGGCACAAAAAAAGTAAAGAAGCTGAATATTTGTCTGAACTTTGGTATTCCGTGTTCTGATTTTATGTTGACAGAGTCATGATTCAATGTTTCTCTGGTCAATATTTCTCTTTTCTGTTCGAGGTCAATTGTCGAGTTTGATGTCATTATTTCTCTGTTTATCGCTTAGAATAGAATATCTTTGGAATAGAATATGGTTAAATGTATAGAAATTGATTAGATAAATATAGAAGCACGTATTTAGTTTAATTTTAAATAAATATTCGCTTTTTTTCTTATCTTAATAATGGAAGTTTTGTTTACGAAAGAGTTTAAATTGGATTTCATTTTACATATAAATTCAGATATTTATCATTCAATTTTTTTTTTTTATATCAGAATTTCGAAAAGGTTTAGGTGTCAGACCCCCTTTAACGATCAAATCGAACATTTATCATCCGTTGAACTTTTTTTCAGACGACCTTCCTCCTGGAATCTTTCTCCTTTTTTTCTCGTCATTTAAGGGGAGTGGATCACTAGAAGTGTGATGAAAAGAATATTTCGTTCTTGTCGTCACTCCTCGGGTTTATCGATTTGATTTGCTTTATTATTTGGCCTGAATTGTGACGTCACATTCCTCTATATAGGCTCGTGTCGTTTCAGAAGAAGAGAAGTCCTGGAAGTTTTATCGTCTGCTTGTAGTGGAGGACGGAACAAAGGTTGGGAGATGACTTTTTGCCAACACAATTCTTTTTTTTTTTTTACTTTGCTGAAGATGTGAGGGGGTATCTGAAGATATGAATTGTGATTTATATTTTCTTTTTATTTATACAAGAACTCCGAGGGGAGTAGTAAGTTAAAAAAGTATTTTTTAAGAGTATTTGCTTTTATTTTTTCCTTCAACCGCTAATGCATATGCATTTTGAAAATATAGTTTGCCTTTTTATAGTTAAAGAAGAACGTGACTTTTTAGAGATGAAACTTGACAAATAAATTATGAAGAGGCAGGAAAGGACATTAGAAAAGTTATCAGTGCTAAAAAATATATATTTTTTTAATTCTTCATTTCATAGTTTTTATTTCATATCTGCATTCATATACAAATAAGATATTCATATTGAACAGCAAATAAATATTGATGGCATATTTACTCAATATATATGAATTTTTTTATACGGAAATATCTTTTGTGCCCACATTTATCGAAAAAAAGCAAAGTAACTCCTTTACGAAAGTATGTAAAGTAATAAAACGTATTTAGTGAATTCGGGAGCAGCCTGCGTACGTATTTAAGATTCTTTAAAGGGATTACTTTTTTGGAAATTAGATTTTGCTTCTATTGCTGAGATGTATAGGATTTCTTAAGCTTCCTCAACAGGCTTAAATTCCAATTTCCTCATTTCTATATTGCTGCTATCTACTGTATACCATCAAAACTTTCAATTAAATATATATATATATATATATATATCTGAATGTACACGATATATATATTTCTGAATTTTTTATAGTTTTGATTTTCTAATTTTTGTTTTGTATAAAGAGGTAAAAAGTGATCGTCCAAAAACATCGTTCAGAATTAATACATATTTTAAAAATGATAAACAAACCATTTAGATTTGTTTGATTATCAATTACGATAAGACATCGTTTTCGATAAGACATTAGATTCTTAGTATACTATAACAACTAGTTAGATAAAAACTAGTTCAGATTCAATCATAGTATATCATTATCTCATACATTGAGGATACTTGTCATTTAAACTATTACGCCAATTTATTCTCTATGTAGCAGAACTGCTAAGAGACATCCTTAAGTATAAATCGCCTCCTCAAAAGCAATTAATCGTAATTGCGTTGGAGAAATAATTTAGTTTCTCGATAGCGGCTCGTTACGTTAATTTTTATCGATTTTCAAAAGAGCCACCCAATTAAGTTAATCCATAAATTAGGTTTACTTTCAGCCAATAGCGGTCTTAGTTTGGGGTGTGTGGAAATTATCTGCAGCATAAAACGAAAACCCATAATGGTTTGTGACATCCGGGGGCGAAACAGCTTGCCAGATATATCACATGAAGTTGAAGTAATCAGAATTAATCCAACCCATTTATAAAGTAATTCCAGGCTGTTGGCTCAATGAAGAAGGTATTTGTGCCTACAAAAATATGAAGAAAATAATACAAACTTCATCTAGAAGTTGTTAACTAAATACTTGATCGAATTTATTGTTAAGTTGTGTTTCAACAGAGAAAATATTTTTATACTTATGTTTATTTTAAATTTGTTGAAAATCTTGCTGTACATAATTTTGTTTTATTCAAAATACTTTAACGAATGTGTCCTTTTGAATTTGGTTGAATAGTACATTTTATATAGTTTACAAGCGTAAAAAGAAATTGAAATATGAATTAAAAGCCTTTATTAGAGTTGCTCAAAAGCATTTTTTTTTCATAGTACCAACCTTAATGAGACATATGTGACAAACTTGTGATACACTAAATAAGATTTCATGGAACAAAAACCTGTACATTCTAGAGGTATTTAGTTCTTTTACTTCTGAATGTACACGAATATGTTCAACTGAAATATTTTGTGTGTGAAAGCAACATAAATTCTAAAGTCATAAATTCTAAAGTAATATTGTCATTTGTCCAAAAAATATTGATTATAAATGGAAGCTAATTACAAAAGAATTGACATTTTATTAGAATCTTATAAAATATTTTCAGTTGTTTACTTAAAGTAGAACTTCCTTTAGTTAAGAATACTGATACTAAGTAAGAACGTTATTTCTTAACAATAGAAGCTTTTGGGAGTTAATTTATAACACAATGAATAGCAAAAATTATTGTATTAGAAGAATGTGCAAGCCCTTTATCTGCTTTAACTTCTTAATATAAATATTTTCAAGATTTTCCATTTCTTTGTCTATTTAAACCTAACAAAGGAACCTTACCCTGCTAGTAAATTAACAGATTACTACAGAAAATGCAAGAATAGATTGAAAAGAAACATTGCTGTTATCAAATTAAAAACTTGAAATTTAAACTAGTTATTAAACAATGCCACTCTTTCAGAAATTTATTCGCAGTTGGAAGGAATTAAGCATACACAAAGCTCTTTAATACTTAGAAAGAAGCATTCGATGATTCTGGCTTTCTCGGAGTTGAAATTGTTCGAGCAAAGCTACTGGTCCATGAATTACAGAAGTATTTGGTAATTGTTTGAGAAGAGATACACAATAATCCCTTAATGTCGTGATAATCGATGTGAAAATACTAGAGACGTTTATCTGGAATGCAATAGATCTCGAGGTTAAGCACGTGGTTCCACACCGTTAATCGTCTTGATTGCTGAACATCTTCAACTCGAGGTCGTATTATCGTTGAAGAGTATTTAGAGAGTAGTATAGAAGAAGGTATATATATATATATAATACAGAATGAACATAAGATGAGCTCCTAAGGTTACAATTACGGCTACCAATTTTAGAAAATTATGAGCAGTAGCACCTATTTTTAGCCATTGCAAGGTGATAAGTGCAGTTTAAAACCATGAATGCGTAGGAACTGTACATGTAGAATGATAAGAATAATGGGGGAAAAAAAACCCACAAAGTCAGAGATGTTAGTCATTTTTATAACTTTCTGGAATAGTAATTTTTTTTTGTTTTTGGTGTGAAAAGTGAAACTTAATCAAAATTAACTAATTAAATTTACAAATTATTTAGGAAGCAAATCAGCATGTTTTACTTTTCAGATTCTTCTTGAGCAGACATTTTTCATGTTTCATATTCCAACGTCATTCATTGTTTTTCACTGTATTGATCACTAGCATTGCGTATAAATGGGTGCTGATATGAGGTTTTGGAAGTTTTGTCATTGAAACAGAAACTTGAAGAAATGTTAACTGTTGTAAGTGTATATATAATTAAGAAATTTAGCTTTCGGCCTTTTAACTCAGATTCGTTGACCTCCGGCTGTCCCTCAGGTAGATTCTTGAAAGTTGCCAAATTTACTTTATCTTGCATATTTCTGCGAGTGAATTTGTTTTCAAGATAAATCTACTTTGATGATCACAAGTTGTAAGTAACTTGGAAATTTTTTCGTTTCACTGTCTAATTTTCTATCTCGTTTTATTATTAAGAATTATTTGGTAAGCTATTTCCTAGGTATCACATCAGTATTGGCCAATGTAGGAAACATGTTTTCTGGAAGATGGGCCTTTTCTAGCCGAAACTCGAGCATCGTTCCAAAGTATACGATTTTTTTAAAGAACGAGCATTTCAAAAACTTTACAAAACATATTTCTGTCTTTTGTCATTTATTATAAATAAATTATTTAATTTTTGAAACTGGGCATCAACATTTCAAAACTTCGAGTGCATTTCACCCAGCATTGGGTGAGATTGGCTAATATTGGTATCCAATGGAGGATTTACAAGATTTCACATTGGTATTTGCCATTATCAGTCATTATTGGACAAATTTACTGTGCTACTGGGGTTATCAAGCAAACTAAATAATGGTCAATCAACGATTTTGTTGTAATATTTTTGGGTTTTATGAACAGAAGTTGAGCAGTTTTTATTAATTTCTTCAAAGGATGCTTGGTAACTAAATAATTTTTACAAATAGTTTGACCTCATTATTAAAATAAAATTTGCGTTCTTTCCAAAATGTAATGATATAGTACTGTGAATTTAAAATGTATACATAGTGCGATTCCCATGTATTCACCTAGTAATGGAATAATAAAGATAATGCATTCAACATATACTCTTGTATCATTGCTATAAAAGAATAAAGTTTACCACATTTGCAATTTCAGATACAATTTAAAACTGAATTTTTGATAACCGAAAATATTTCTCCTTTAAACATTTTATTGAATGCTCTATATATTTCAATTGTTTTTTACATTCGATTTGAAAACCCTGACGTAATCGAAACAAGCTCTTTTCCGACTTGACATACAAACTCACGCATCATTTGTTCTCAGACGGGGTGTGTTAAAAACAACCAAAAGTGCGAAAGAGAATTTTCCAAAAGGGCACGGGGTGTGCTAGAACGACGAATCGGCTGAAAAGAGGGAGTATCAAGCGCCTTTTGTACAGAAGTTCCCCCCTTTCTGATTAATGGTGCTGATCATCTCAATGATATAAAATTCTTGAAAGAAGTCGAGACAAAGAGGACTCGAGTGGGAAAGGCGGGTTGAGAAAAGAAGGGAGGAAGCAGTTTTTAATTCTAGCATCGAGATTGATGATTGCCGAAGGCGTGTGGGTTAAACATGATTACGATGGGAGTCAATAATGGGGATGCTGGTATTCAAATTCTAAACAAAGGTAGGGTTTTAGGGAGCAGGTAGTAGTAAATGAGAATGGATCTAACTGATCGGGAATTTTTCGAAAGGAGGGCTGCATTTGTCCTGGCGAAAGAGATACACATCAACTATACTGCTCTGAGATATTGTGTCTTAAATTACTTAAAAAAAATAAATCAGTTCTTTTACACAGACTCAAACAATAATAGTCCGAGATGAGTAAGGGGTTCGGACACAAAGCTCGACTTCGTACGTAGCAGATATCACTTTATTTGCTATAGGACAAGAACAGACACAAGCAACATAGAAACATAAGAGTGCTTTAATGCGCGTGTGAACGACTTAACTCTTAAATAAGAAGTGATAGGAGGAAGCTCTCTTATTTATATGCAGCACCGTTATACGTTATTCGCCTCTGCAACACATTGCTATTGAATTCTGAATAAAAATATATTTAAGAAGACCTTTCAAGTGCCACATAGAATGGGAGAAAAACTGTAAAAGGAATTCAGGTTACCCAGTAAGAGGCTATTTGTCAGAACTGATGTCGTGTCTTTTATACTTTGTAGATATTACAGAATGCCAAAATTAGGAGTAGAACCCGAATCTTATTTTTTTCTACTCGACTTTCCTGTCTCCAAGTCCTGATTCTGGCCAACGCCAACTCTGGAATAGTGTTTTAAGTCAGGGTTGGTTGTTTTGGGGAGTTTCTGTTGAAAATACTATGCTGAGGTGGAACATAGCTAATTTATTATTTGTTTTACGGAAGAATGTTTTCCTGGAGGTTTCTCAAGCGGGAAACTTCACGCATTTGAGCCTCAAATCGGATATAGCTTGGACATATTTTTACCAGATAGTTCAATAACCGAGGCAAAACTCAATTTCACGATCGCTGCTATGTCTACACATTTTGGAAAATGAAACTTTGAACGGCGAATCACGATGGCGAGCGTGTGTGTGGTGTTTCAAAATATGAAATTAAAGACCAGAATAGTATGGTTAAGTAGAAATGACTTGTTACTTATCCATTACGATTTAGATACCAACCTCATCGAAATAACAGTGCAGAATTATGGTACTTGTTGATATGTGTAAACATGTGGGTATCTCCAAGGCTTATAAATTTGAATAATAAGTGTGCTTGTTTCGAAGTGAAATATTCTCATGATGTCAGTACGGGGCCAGATAAAACGTGTGGTTGATCAAACGAGAACTTGTATTTGAGCTAATTTCTCGATCAATACCTGAATCAATAAGACAGAAGCAATCCCATGAAATTATAATGACAGGGTTTTAATGCCTTTTGTATAGTTTTGGATATCAATGATATGCAGAATTTTAAAAGCTAACATTTTCGCTTATGCTGTAGTTTTTATTGTCAGATATAGTGTTCCAAAATTTTAAGTTGTCAATCTATAATTACAATTTGCCTTTGAATTATAAAGGATGATCTAAAAGTAATATGATTTATGAGAAATTATCAATTCTCGAACATTTGAGAATTGTAAGATGACACTTTCAAAGAATTGCTTGGACACGAATCAAATATTTGTTCTGGGTTTGAAGATACAGTTAATTTTTTCATCAGCAGATAGTACAGTAAGTATCAGTGAGCCACTTATTTATGGTATTTAAGTGAGTTGCGGATACTAATAATCAACTATTGATGCAAAAACATCTTTTGATAAATGGAGTTATGTTTAATTTTTAATAATATTTTCCCATTTTTTTTTTCTGAAAATTTCTGTAAATACCGCTTCTTTTTATTTCAATCATTCGTAACTCATTTCCTGCTTAAGATAACTTTTGAAATATTTTCTTCACAAGCGAGTGTCAAATTTATGTTGCAAGAAAAAAAAAATTCTCTAAATTTCTTATCTTTTGATTAAAGAATTTGCAGACACGTTAAAATTCAGGCTACTTTCTTGATGCACAATATCGTATAATTAAATAATTCCCATCAACTATACGAAACTATTCATACCCGATTGTCATTGAAAACAGCTAGTGATTTAATTTCGTAAGTAAATGCAAGATTTTTAAAAACTAAGAACAATTTAATTGTTCGACAATCAAGATCAGTGCAAGTTTAGTTCATTTCAAAAGTAATTCTTACAAAAAAAAAAAAAAAAAAAAAAAAGATGTTTCTATGCCTCAGATACAGATAATTTTATTTTATAGTTTATCGCGTCTATGAATGACATTCAAAAATAGGTAGCTCCATGGACCATTTGTTTCCTTTGTTCTCTATGGGTTGGTTAGCATTAATGCTAGACTATAAGAAAAATAATCCAAGGTGATTAATTCTCTTCCAAAATTTTGTTTCATAAGAGTACATATCACATGAGGTAATTGGAATATTGTTATCAATTAATCAGATTACAATTACAATATATTTTTTAAAAGTTCTATTGCTTTTGAATCAACCTGAATACAAAATTTTTAAAAGATTGCGTAAGTTAAATATACATAAACAGTCATTACCTGTCTAAAAGAATCCAACAGAAATTTACATTTACGGTAAAGTTACATTTAAGTTATTAAATAAATTGTCAAGTCTTATTATTCGGCTCTCATTTGAATATCTTCAAAAGCATTTCAATACCAAACTCACCTTTTTGTTTTTTAATAAAGACACTGCAAACGATTGTATAAGTATATCGTTTATAAAAACATGTGCATAGTTTGTGAAATGAAATGAATTAAGTTTTGACGGTAAACAGTCTCGTACACTTGAAATTCACCGAATGACGTTTGAAATTCGTACTATCTTTAGTTCGGCATTGTTTGTTTAATCAGCGGAGCCCAATAACATTTTCAATATATCTTCAGAAGAAATAGTTTTCCAGGCGCAGAGGATTAGTAGTACAGAATAGAAGTGAAACGATTCGATTGTGTGGAATTTATTCATCGTCACGCGTTTTAAAAGTATCTGCTGTGTCTCAGAATTTTAAATTTAGAATGATTCTGAACTTAAGAAGATTTTATGAGTATTTTTATTTATAGAGGTAAAATTTTAATACCAAAGATATTTGCTTGTTACAGTTACTCATATACAAATATCTCTTTTATTGCTTTGTGATCCCCTCACAAGATAAGATTAAAAACGATTCCGAGGCAAGGCATTTTCTATGCTGGACTCGAATTTCTAAACGGCAGGCAAAAGCAACCGCTATTGCCCGCGAGGCATTGGTAGGTTTTGAACTGACCATCCCAACAAGAATTTTTGAGTGAATCAGACGGTTGAATGAAGAAATGAAGGAACATGTGTGTCATGTGATTACTATCGATATAGATAAACAACTGGATAGACTGCTTAACGCTTTGAAAATAAAGCCTTTGCCAAATGCCATTGGTGTGATAAAGAATACGGATTGCCGAGGATTGAATATAAAATGTTGGGTTGTACACAACAGAAATGTCATAGTAGACCTTAATTAGTAATAATGTGCAAAAAATATCTACTCTAGCACTTTACTAGGTTTTTCGCATTCCCATCCAACTATAAAAGTGAACTGTGATTGGTTAATCATCCCACCAGCGCCGTTAACCTACGGCGCATTTTTCTTCTTGCATTGACATCGGAGTAGTCTATCCAGTTGTTTTTCTATATCGATGGCGATTGCAGTGAAGTGTATCGCAATAATATGTGCTATGTAGTGGCAGAAAGTTTTTTTTTTTACATTTTTTCAATCCAGGAAGACACTTTTAGCAAATATTGAACAGGATAAGTATGAAGTAGATTGCCGGGTAAGGCATTCACCATTATAAGCCCGAAAAGTATAACAATCAGGCAAAAGATAAGGCTATAGTCCGAGAGAAATTTCTAGTTTTAAAACGACCGCCACTATTACAATTTAAGAATATAAAGGATATTTCAAAATAATGACTCTCATCTTTTAAGCAGACTGCGTTCATGGCGGTATTTTTTCGTCTTTCCCACATAGAGAGCCATCTAATGTTGATTCCCTAAAACTCCCCATTCAACAGCATAACTTTCATTCACGAGATCTTCGTCGTTCCATGAAAATAAAAATTTAAAATTGGATGATTCTTTTTGAAACTCCCTGCTATTATTGAATTTAATAGATGGCTATATTCAGCAGTTATAGCTTTTATCGAAGCTTTGGTTACCTCTTAAGTTCAAATGAGAGGTACACTTCTGTTCATAAATGCCCTATTATATGAAATTGCCGTTTAATAGTATATTCGCTTGTACCCAAAGCGGTAATAACTTGCTATTTGAATTAGGTTTTCATTTCAGTATCCACAGCTGCTAACTTGAATTGCTGTATCCCTTTGATATTGTAAACTTAATTAAGATCTCTAAAACACTGCAGAGCGTTATAATTCTCACTTTATTAAACGTTTGATCCAATTAATAATGCTGTACCAATAAGACACTCAAATGTTGTAATTACAAACTGTTTAAGAGTTATATGTTTTTTAGAGCCATTATCAGTATTTGACATGTTTAAATTCGCCTTATCATAACATCTTTCAATATTAGAAAAGTTTAAGTAAAGACCCTACTAAATGCCCGGATCGATTTTTGGGTAAATATTAAAAGCATAACTAGCGAGACGGGCAATTAACAAACCAGAACGAAAGATATATCAAGAAATTAACTTTCTCAGCATTTCATCGCATCAAAGATAGCTGTCCGATATATTTTTATTATTGGAGTTTAGTAAAATCGTACTAATTTTAATTTGACGACTTACTGATTTGTTGATGCTCAGACTAATATTATCTTTAAAGTCATGAAAGTGTTTTGTAAAAGTGAGGAAATTAAAAAAAAAAAAAAATCAATGATTTAACTTGGAATCCGATAAACTGTATATTTAAAGTAATATTTGAATCCATTCTATTGATTCTGATTTTGTTTGTGGCGAGTATGCAAAATATTGAGAGTTAATTAGCCCACTTGTCACCGTACAATCTAATCGAAACTTGACAGATAGACCCGTTGTTGATGACAATGCATTCTATTAAGTGTTAAGGGTAGAAAGAATCAATGGCAATGAATGGATGCTGTATAGTAGTCAAAAACTATCTGACTCAAAATCACTTAAAAAAGTTTCAGTTTTTATAAAAAAATAAAATTTAAAGTGGGTCTAAGCCGGTCTATATATTTGTAGGAGATTATTAGAAGTAAAAGTTCAATGCAATTGAACATAAAAGTTTGGCAATTCATAAAAAAGATTTAATTGCAAAAACTGTTTTTATGTGTTAGTATTTTCAATCCTTATTACGATACACATGCACAAGGTTCAATCATGAGACCTAAAAGGTAAATATTTAATAATTCACAACTCCAAGATAATGAGAACAATTTTACTTACGTTTGATTTATGTGTAGTTTATTGACATTTTCTTGAAGTTTCAAGCATGACAGAAATAAGTGTACCTGGTTGGTTGGTTGTTTTCAGATTATCTGGCGCCGTCAGCAACACGAGGGCTATAATGCGCCGAAACATTCGTCATTAGACAAGCCAACATACATTTACAAACACCCATGCCTAACACGGGACTCGAACCCGAAACCTCGCGGTCTAGAAGCTAGCACGCTAACCACTATACCGTTTGGTCGGCAAGTATACCTGGAATTTACTCAATAGACTAACAAAATTCTATTAGGAACGATTACAAAAATCATTAGCAAATATATTTTGGGAGGAGAATGGGGAATATAGTGAATTATAAATTACGTTGATGATATATACTTTTATACCATTAGTAGAAATATTTTTACGAATGGATGTAGTTTTTAAAAATTTCATGGGTGTTTGAAAGAATGTGCATTAATACTGTTTTATAATTCAAAATAATGTTCATTGTATTAGACATCTGTTGCACTCTAAACATAAATATTTGTTTTTAAAATTTATACATTTTTTTTGTGTTAGCAGTGAGAAATTCCCAATTTCAGCAACATGCCAGAGATGTTGACAAACTAAGTGTGCTTTAAACTATTTTCATACTGCTTTGTTAGGTTTACTTTTAAAATAAAAAAGTTAAATGCAACAAAGTAATTTATAAAAAAAAAATCTTAAATATTGAGGAAACAAGTTTGGAATCTTTTAAAGATCTTAATTTCCCACTGGAAATGGCAAAAGACTTGTTGTTTCTAAAAAAGCCCTTTTCAGATGCTTTGTTTGTTGTATTTTTTAATGGAAGAATTCGAATATTTTTTTATGTCATTGAAAATAGCTGAACGTTTTTGTTGGGCTCGAGTGGTTATATAGTTATAAAAGCTTTTGGAGTTTGTCCCAGATGTTTAAAACAAATCCCTAATATATATTGCATTCTAAATACACTTCGAAAAGAAATTAAAATGAGGTAAATATTGGCTTTTCAAATTCCTTGATTTTACCATATGGTTCTAAGAGTAAAGTATAGGGGGGAAAAAAAGGAAAAAAAAAAAAAAAAAAAACAACAACAAAAAAACACCCCGTTTCTTAAAAATATTTAAATTCTTCTTGTGGGATTATTATCCCATAAATAGGATTGTAGTGATTTCTATTGAATAGCTTTTAAAGATTTTCGATATTTTTCAAAGAGAAATATTTATTTCTCAGAAAATGAACGCAAATATAAGGAAATGCAAATAAGGGTGTTCGGCTTCATTGCAGAACGAAGCCATTTGTGGAAAAATTTAAAATCTATAAATTAATAATTTATACTGTTATTGGTTCAATGGCTTTGAGTCCAGACGTTTTCTGTTTCAGTCTTACTTTTGTAAAATTGGTTTCTTGTTTAAGTAAAAATAGAAATCATACCGAGGGAACATAAAGGACTATTAAGAAGTGTTTGTTACTGCATGATGCCTTATCCAGATACTTATGAAATTTTTCAAAGAAGTATTTTAAATTGAATTACATTGATATTACTTTACTACCTAGAATATAAACGTTTCTTGGTGTAAATTATACAGTTTAACTAATAGGAATATTTTTGTGCTTTTACAGTGCATAAAAAACTCGAACAATGGGTGCATCTCTTTATTTACTTGGTGCAGATAGAAAAGTACTGTTGCAATTCATGAATGCTTTTTTTTTGTTTTGTTTTTACTTTCAATTAGCCATGTGTTTAATTAGGGCAATGAAAGTATTGTTTTCTGTCAAAAAAAAAAAAAAAAATATATATATATATATATATATATATATATTTACATTTCTTCACGTTTTGAAACATTCTGATTTCAAAAAAGTGGCCTAGAAAAAGTGTATGTGTGTCTGTGTGAACGTGGTCAGTGTAACTCCCGAATGAATTGCTCTACGATATTCAAATATAGTGTACGGGTTAGTGGTGGCCATGGGATTTACCATTATGGTTTCCGTCAAAATTTCGCATGCGCATAATGTTGAAATCATTAAAAATCATGAAAAAACATATTTTTCACCAATTACTAAAACACGGCTCTATAAAAAAAAAGTAACCTAGAAAAAATGTCAGTGTGTGTTTCTATGTGGTCAGGGTCAGCATAACTCTCGAACGGATTGACCTACCATGTTAAACTTTTGTATACGAGTTAGTGGTGGTCATAGGACCTGTCATTAAGATTTTCTTCAAACTTGTATCAGCGCATATGGTAACTGCCATTGAAAAATTTATACTATTCAGTAATTGCCAAAAAACAGCTCCAATTATTTTGATCAAAATAGATTTGCTAATTGCCTTTTATGGTAATTTAAACATTCCCATCCTCGAAATTTTCGTAGAAATTCGATAAAGGATTAAAAAGTTGAAAAACGAACGTTATTAACCCAGAATTCTCTTCTATTGGGCACTTCCCATCAACAAATGAGTCTATTCTGCTTTACTTTTAAGAAAGGATAACGTAATATTTACCAGAAAACATATAATTTTTTTTTTTTTTTTTGCCAATGTAATAATTATATCGAAAAACATCACCAAACTGATAATTTTTTAAAAATAATGAAATTAGGAAAACTGTAAATTACACTAATCCATGGCAAATTTAAATGAAGCGACCAGTATTAAGTATAACTGAAAGTTGTGCGATGCTCCACATTCCTAGTTTATAAGTATTCTAATCGATAGTTTGTCGTTTGTTAAAGGTCAAAAATACATAACATGCAGCTTTTTGTACACATTTTTTAATTATAAATAAATAGTTAATTCATAAATCAACTGTAAAATTTTATAAATATAAACATATTATATTTTTTCTAAATTAGATTCTCTATGTTCTTACTTTTAATACACTTTTTCTCATATAAAAGATTTTGCTTCAAAAAAATTGTAGACGACCTTTAAGAAACAAAAATTATACAAAATTATTGAAAATCGTTAAACAAAACACATTAAGTGCAGACAGTTTTATTTTACGACTTTTAGTACCGAAATTATGGCCATTGTTTGATTATCATTGTTGCATAAAATAACGCTGATCTTCGAAGTAAGTTATGCATATGTTTACAATAATCACAATATTTTCGTCCCCAACGTTGCCAGGTTTCATTGAAGAAAGTAAAAAGTTTATACTAAGAAATAGTCCCATTAGTCTGCTGGACTATATGTATGTGACGTTAACCTTCTTAACCAAAATTAGAGAAGCTATAGGCATAAGCTGTTTATCGCAGTATGTTTTTATTAAACATTTCGAAGTATTAACTTTTTTCGTAGTTTTTTCGATCCAGTGAAAAAAGCAATTCTAATTTAATAACGTTTAAATGCTTTGTTTTATTTAAAAAAAATAAAATCTACTCCAAATATTTAAAACAAATTTTATTTTAGTATATTCGTATACTTTTGTTATGTATCTATACTTTTGTTATGTATACTTTTGCTTTGTATGAGTTTATAATTTTTTTCAAATGCTTTTTCTTAGTTTTTACCTGCCTAACTGTATTTAATGTGCTTTTATTAACTCCTCTTACTTTTATTTGCAGAGTGTTTTCATGTTTCACTTGGTGTTAAAATACCTGACAAGGTCTTTCTTAAAATAAAATTGAAACAAAATTTATGTCAATATTTAAATTTTTTTTAGATTTGCTTTTTATCTCTTTTCATTATGCGTCATGTTTTTATACCTATCCCTTCCTTTTAGTGTAAATGTGGTTAAAAAAACTGGTGCACCGGAATAAGCTATACGATTACGTAAAACAACGGCAAGCTTGACAAGCACTAAAAGACTGCTGTTATGAATAATGAGCTGTTTTTTTTTTATTTGATAAATTTATCACAACTCTAATTTAATGCAATATTTGTATTTGGATTCACCAAAATTTCCATAAAACTCTCCCATTCGACTAGATTTGGGTTAAAAAAAAATCACCTAATTAAAGAAAATTTTATTATCAAATGTGGCTAACACTTCTTTCTATGTTTTTAATTTACAAAAATTTTGCATACAGCAATTGCTTATTTAGAAATTTTTCAATCTTGCAACGTTTCTTGATATATTATTTAAATTCAGTCAGAAAATTCAACTATGAGTTTTATACGGGAAGCATGAGTAAAAATGTCCATTTGTTAACTGTAACAGCCACAATCTAACCTCTTATTTTTCAACTTGCATTTACTTAAGTACTGGCTGAAAAAAAGAAGTATGCAAGTTTGAGAAATCATCATATTTAATTCAGAATTAGAAATGTGGATACAAAATAAGAACTAAATATGCTTATAAAATTGTAAAAAACGCATCATAGCACATGAGTTTTGACAAATAAATTAAGTTTCAGTAGAGTAGCAAGCATACATAATTTTTAGTTTTTATTATGTGGTTATTTTGTTTTCTATTAAATATGTTTATTTCATCAATACAATGATTGAAATTCTAACTGAATATTGCTGAACTAAAACATTCAATGACCCATAGAATTTAAACCCTCACCCATGGTTGGTTACCGAATTATCTAACATTTACTAGAAACAACTTTAAAATACAAAATGCTATATTATTAAAATGGATCAATTATTAAAGGAACTATTAAAGTTATATATGGTATAAAATTCAATTCATGTCTAAAAATTAACATAAATATTGACTCATCATTTGCCTATATGTTTCTGACTGTCAAAATAGCAGCGAAGATATAATTGTACAGTTTCCATAAAAAAAATATGAGTTTTCAAATCTTTCCATTAATTTTTTGTACCCGATTAAGATAAATAAACTTTTATCTAATATTCAACTATAAAAAACTTGCTGCTCAAATCTTGTCCAAATACCAGGTGGTTATAACTAAAATGCATTTGTTTATAGTTATCTATAGCTCGTAGAAATCAGCACATATTCATATTTTTTGTATTATCTGATAATGTTGAAAATTATTTATGAATATAAATACATATCTTTTAGAAATTAATTTACAAATTTTCAACTGATGCTTCAAGGATAAAACTTTTTTTTAAAGGGAATTTAAATCTCTGTGAATTATTTTTTCTTGGTCTTGTAACTTCTACATAAGTACTTAAAGAACTCCACATATTGCTATCTTGTGAATGTCTAATTTTTTTATATTCTTAAATGGTATCAATAGTAAGTGGTTGTATACCAAATTGGGATTAGACTAGAATAGGTTATTAGTATAATAAAATAATGTTTACTAGAATAGGTTCTAGACTGCTGCAAATGGACTTATTATTTTAACCAGATCGTTTAAGTGTGTATGCTAGGTTTGCCAACATATTTTTCGATTCTTCAAATACGTGCTATTTTACCATTCACCTATTCCTCGCTGTATTGTTACTTTTGGATGAAGATTGGGTGCAACAATTTGGATGGGTTACAAAAAGTGATCTCTTGTAAGGAAATGGCTGTTTTAAGGTGATAAATGCTTTCAGTATTACTTTAAAAGTAACGGGTGCTTAAATTATATGTTCCATAATTAACGATGCATTAAAATCCGCTCTTTAAGACATCTTTTATGAGTATGTTTCAGGTTTAGTATTTTACAATCGACATTAAATTAATGTCATACTTTTCATAACAGCGCAAAATAAACAAGTAGTTTCTATATTAACTTTTTATGTATCTGTAAATTTATGAGCCGTAGCTTTGTCGTTATGTCACAACACTTCCCAAAACGATATAAAACATTTTTTCCAATATGAATTTTGTAAGTGTTCTGTAAATGGTCAAATAGAAACGAAACTGTTTTCAAAATATTTGATGGGAATCAACAACTTGGTATACTATATGAAGGAACTTCTAACTTTTTCGGCTAAAAGAAAAAGCTTTTAATTAATTAATTCTTTCTTCGCATTAATATGATTTTAAACATAATAGCCCTTTTTGGGAAATCATGTTTACTAATGAAGGAAAAGTTATACAATATTTTTTTTATCCTAAAATTCCATATTCTAATAAATTTTGTATTTTCATGAAATATAAAAATTGGTATTTTCCGAAGTCAGAAAATTGAAAATATGCAATTGTTTATTATATAAGTGTTAACTGACGTAATAAGAAATGTGTTAATTAAGGGGAGTTGGTATCCTAAATTAAAAAAAACAAAACAAAAAAAAAACATCGACTTTGAGTTTAATATTGTTTATTAAAATTTAAATTCTCCCCTTTAAAGTAATACCTCATTAGTAACAATGTCTCATTTAGAAGTATTTTTAATAATTCTTGAAGATAAAATTTAGAACTATTTGTGCAAGTAAAGCTTTTTTTAAAATGCGTTTTTCTCAAAACTACATTTTTCATTACTCCTCTACCTTTTCCTCAGGAAGTATTTGATATAGAAGACTAATTTTTTTCAGTGAATTTAGCAGACACTTGTTACTCTACTCACGTTGGTTTGTAATTGAAATTCATGTACATTTTTTTTAAATGAATTATCGCGAAAGTCGTTCAAATTTGTTAAAAATCACAAGTTTTTTTTTGACGAAATAAGCCAGAACAAAAAAATATTTTAAAAATAACAACACAATCTAACTTTAGAGTATACCTATGCCTAAAAGAAATATGTGAAAATTTTAAGTACATAGTTTGTGCAGTTTCTGAGAAAAAAGTACACGAGTAATGAAAAATGTAGTTTTGAGAAAAACACATTTTAAAGAAAACCTCACTTACACTAATAGTTCCGAATTTTATCTTCAAAAAATTATGAAAAATAGATCTAAAGGGGGTATTATTACAAATAAGGTATAATTTTAAAGGGAAAAATTTAAATTTTAATAAACAATAATAAACACAAAATTGATTTTTTATAAAATTTTGGAGTACCAACTTCTCCTAACTAATGTATGTATTAATATTTAATGCATTGACTAATATATTAATTTACATAAAATATGTGTTAATTATATATATATATATATATATATATATATATATATATATATATATATATATATATATATATATATATATATATATATATATATATATATATATATATATATATATATATATATATATATATATATATAAATCAAATAAAAATGCTTGGATAGTAAAGGTGTGTAAATATCTAACATATAAAAATACATAAAAATATGACAAACATGATTTGCAATCATATAAGTTTAGATAATTTCAAATACAAATATATTCAAATATGTTATCTAACTCTTATCTATTGACTCACGCAATAATTGACTTCTCATTGTTTCGTATACAATTTAAAAAAGTGTACTTATAAGACTTACCAAAATACATATTAATACCTCCAAAATAAAATATATGTTTCAATATAAATTGAAGAACGAAATTAAGTTTCTACTTTTTTTCGGAATATCAATAAATTATCATTTCATTCCGCAAGGTTCTTCATTTAATTATAGATTATAACTAATTGCACCTGTTTTAAATAAAAAACGTAATTAGTTTCCTTACAGTGTCATTATACCATAATAACGTTAATTCTTTTAAAATTAAAGAACTCAGTTCTAATGTACCATAACAGATAAGTTTGTGTTTAGTTTATAATAGCAGCATATTTTGCCTGATGCTCATGATTTACTGCACAGTGGGACTTATTCTAGAATTCCTGTTTTTTTAGAAAGACTTCAACGAGTAAACATTAAACAAAGTTCAATTTAGTTTTGAAAAGTTTTTTTTTTACGACGTAAACCCTCTTTCACATAATTAAATTGTGAACGCAATTAATTATGATTCAGCCTGTTTATTGGATTCTTTCACCAAACAGCAAAATCCGCTTAAAGGAGTTTAATCTGTTTGCCCAAGAGAAAGTATTATTTCTATTAAGCTGGTAATTTGATTTTATTATTTGATGTTGGGTTAAATAAACTTCTAGAAAAGCAACCCTAAAATGCGCAAATGTGAAAATAATCTAATTGCCGTGGATATTTGTTGATTTGTTGGTATATTAACTAGTCGTTAAACAAATGGTTGAGATAGTCACTAATACAATTTACTAATGTGTTTTTTAATGTTTATAAATATGACATTTAGATGAAAATATAATACAGCAATTCAAAGTAAATTGTGTGCGAGAAAAAAGTATGTTTTAAGAACAAACATTTGACTGAAATTTGATATTTTTAAAAGAAAAAGTCTTAAAATCATACAAAAAGGTGAATGATTTTTTTCCAAGTTACAATAAACAATAAACATTACATCATATTTCATCTAATATGAATACAATTAAAAAAAAAAAAAAAAAAAAAAAAAATTGTTTGCTAACTAGCATGTAGTTTTATATTGATTCAATTTTAAACAAATAAATAAATAATAAATAAAAAGTAAGTGCTCTTATTAAAATGATTATGCATATATATTTGAGATGTTTTTCTGTAATTTTTAAGTTAAAATTTAATAATTTTTTACTGTATACCACAGTTAAAAATGAAAAATTTTTACTTATAAATTTTAATTTTGCATTAATTATGTAATTAATTAATTGTATTTTAAATAAACTAATTAGGGCGTTATTAGAACGGACATAAATGAACTTGTATTTAACTTAGAGTTATGATTTTTATTGCAAATAAAATATATTATATTAATACTTATTATTTACCAGAATTGTGAATTTGGCTTCAATATTTAATTATTATTTTTTAGATTGAAAAAATACATAAATTTAAACAAAAAATTAAGATTAAATTATAGTTAAAAATATGTCTATAACAATATAAATTAGATTTTGCATGGAAACATATTCGCAATTATTTTCGACTAAATACAACCAGTATTTTACAAATCGGATCAGGCATAATGAAGTTAGGTCTATTCGAGTTAAGTCATAAGTCATCAAATATTGATTCTTCAGAACACAAGTTTAAAGTTTACTACACTAATGAATGCGATACTAAACAGATACACAAAAGCCCCAATAATTTAATAAGCATTTTGTGTTTCAAAAAGTAAATGGTATTGAATTGGAGAATATTGAAAAAAAAAAAAAAAAAAAAAAAAAAAAATGTATACTTTAGTCAAAATTTGAGAATTCTAATGTATATTTGGCGTCATTAAAACACTAAAATATTTACAATCAATTTATATTGAATATAGATTAAGAAATATTACTAGCTATTTTGATATTTCAAAAGCAGTATAGAGTAAAAATACAGTAAATTACTAAATAAATGCCATTTCGTATCACTACTTCAGATGCTCGTATCTCACCATCCAAAATAAGACACTCCCTGGAAATTTCAATTGCAAATCTTCTGTTCAAAGCTTTTGACATTGGCCATAGTCAAGTTCTATGCCACTCTCCAGTTTATGAGACTACTGTCATTTCAAACCATTGTTATAGATTGTTATGCATTTGAATGGATTTCTTTGACAGCGCCTTACAGTGACACCACACTTCAATATACCTCAATAATGATTGTCGACAAATTTGCGCCAAAAGAAGTGAATTGACTAGAAAAATGGCGCCATTTTCCAAGCGCAGTAACGGAATTGAAGGAGTTGAATTGCATGCAAAATTTTCTCGTATTTCAATAATTAAACAGATACTTTTATCGTTTTAAAATATGGATGAATAAATAAATAACCAAATAAAATGTAGCTTGTGTAGAATGCAATAGAATGAATATAGGATATTTAGCTAGAGAGCTTCTATGCATTAGTTTAAGGTATATGTATTAAATTTACGATACCCCAAATGGTTTCATTCTATCTAAAACTATATATAAGATGTTTAGGCGGTTAGCTGACTTACATAAAGAAATTGATTTATTTTTATTTGCCATTTCTCTTAAGAGAACGAGGTAACAGTTTTGCAATTAGAATGTTATTGGTTTTTATAAGCTTTCCCTAAAAAGTGCTATTAGCCAAAATTAGTTCAATAAAAATAATTTTATAATGCAACCTAATGTAAGAAACTACAATGATTTTGTATTATTGTAATTTTCATCAGTTAAATTACGTGAACAATAAAAGTTACAAACAAAGATGAATTTTAAATAAACTTAAATTATCTCTTGCAATAAAATACCGATACAAATTTTAGAAAATCATCGATTATTGTATCAAGAGCTATTAACTATACAGTTATTTATACAATTAAATTAGAGTTTTAAATATCAGTAAAGTACAATTTATAAGAAATATAAATAAAGCAATAAATAAAAGAAGAATAAAAACAAAAATTAACCACAGAAAATTGCAGTTAAAAGCAAATCTTTGACACGTCCATTATTCTATTGAAGTGGGAGGAAGAATATGGTTTTAAATTACCGGTTGAGAAGACACTTAGTGGCGAACCCGTTTCCTTAAGTCAATTAAGCACAGCGCCTTACTTGTCAGGTGTATTCTTATATTCACTGACTTCAGCTCTCCTGTAAGAATCTTCAGTTCAATGTTATGATAAGGAGACGTGACTTCCGAGAAAATATACACTTTGTTGAAGGTGCCATTGTTAATAACATTGTAACTTACTGAAGCAGTCTTGAGCTATTAAGGAACTTTTGTGCAATTGCTTTACTCCGGGCAGTTGAGGCAAAATAAATACTTAGAGCGGATTTTCTAGATTGTTGGTTTTGAAGGGAAGGTAAGAACTAATTAGGTTCTTGAATTCTGATAGAAAAGTGCTGAGACAATTTCCTTGATTTGAGGCACTTTTCTGAGAAGCTGTTGTAAGAGGATTTAAAAGTATTTTGTGATGGGGATATTTTTTAAGAAATTCAGTAAAAGAGTTTGGGGTTCAATATTAAACTGTTCAGGATAAACTTAATAACTGAGGAAATTGTACAGGTAATTTTTTTTTAACTAAATAGAGGTAATATTTTTATTTTTAAATGAATAGAGTTTGTAAAATGCATATGGGATCAACTTAATAATTGAAATTATTTTATAAATATTAGAAGATGTGGACAGTTGTTGCGATCCAATATTTTCAATAAATTGTAGAGACATAAAAGCAAAATGTGTACAGTAAAAAAAAAATATATATAAAAAAAAAAAATGATATGTGTTTTGTTTTACAAGGCAGAATAGTCTTTTCACGAAGAAAGATAATTTTTTTTTTTTTTTGACATGGATTTGAAGGTTATTAATTAACAAGATTCCTTTTTTAGACTTGCTGAAAAGAGATAAATAATTTGAGAGATATTTACAGAAACACTAAAAAGTAATGTTTTATATTGGGAAAAATTAAGTTACGTAACTTTCTAATACTCTTAACGTGTGCTAACAAGAAAGTTAACAAGAAAAAAAATATGAGTTTCATAAGTGCAAACCATAAAAATATAAGTTGATGTATTGATTATTAAAATGTGATATGATCAATTTAAAAGTTATTTAAATTCCTAGAACAACTTTTCAACAATATTGGACAGTGTGACGATTTTTAAAGTTATGATTGTAAACAACTTCATCATACGAAGAGAAAATTCAAAAGGCAATTTAAAATATATTAAGATTAAAAAAAAAATTTAGTGAAGCTTTTCAAACTATAAAATAGACATCACAAGCAATGGAAATGAAATTTATTTCATGCTTTCTGAAGAACCCTAAAAGGCAATAAATTATGTCATTGTATAAAATAAAATGTCTAAGAGAAATACTTTGAAAATACTATCAACTTTCTTAAAGGTAAATGAAAAAAAAAAATAAAATAAAAGAAGAAAAAAAATCTTTTTGTATAACATTTTTTATAAGCAATAAACAGTTGTTGCTTTTCAAAATCAATAATCCGAACAGTATTTGCGTGTCCAGTATTATACAATTATACAAATAGGTGAAAAGTAACAAGCTGCTAGAGGTTAAGTGGAAAGTTGTTGTGTATATATGTTAAACTAAATATAATAATGATTATGGATAAGTATAATGAATGCTTTTCAGTTTAATGTTGATTAAATGTTTATTGATTTTATAAGTATGAGAGTATTTTAATCCCTTCTGGTGCGATTTAATCTTGAAATATAGTGTATGAAACAAAATTTTATATTAAAAAAAAAAAAAAAAGTGTTTTATTATACAATTTATACAGATTGTTAGTTAAAAGCTTATTGATTTGAATAGAACTGTAATTCATTATGGAATATAAAAAACCGCAAAATTTAAATGAATAAATAAGTAAAAAAAATAAAAAAATAAATAAAGTAAACATTGAGTTTGATAAATATATACATATTTTTTCTGATTCTTCCTAACCGTTCAGATCTTCTTGATCTTCAAGGTCTGCACTACTTTTATCCGTTACAGTACTTATTTTACAAGACGTTTTTCATTTTGTGTATTAACCGATGTTTACACTGTTTCTAAGGGTGAAATACGACTGATTAATCTAATTTGTCTGTGATTTCCACGTAGTCGTTCGTTCTAACGGTAAACAACACGTGATAAGGATCTGTATTGCCAGACAGTAATTTTTTACGTGATGAGTGTAGCTCATCCTTGTACGATGGCATAGCATGAAAAACCAATGACGAACTAGACTTGTCATTTTATCGTAAAGTGTTAAGTACTTTTAGTTATATCATGTTGTATTTATCTATTACAATATGTTGCAAAACTAGAAAATACATTTAATTTTTGCTTAAACATATACAAAGGGGACTATATTCAAATGTTTGTCAAATAAACTTTCCTTCCAAGAATTTACTTAAAAAAAAAAAAATTACGATACACTAAATAGTGGGATTCAATCTATAATAATAAAACAAGCTGTGTGTCTGTCTGTCTATCTGTCTGTCTGTCTATCTGTCTGTCTGTCTGTGGCTCTGTGGATCTATAGAAACCTACTTAAAATTAGAGTAGAGCTCTGAAATTTTCAGCATAAGTAGTTTTAACCTTCTAATTTTATGCATCACAAACAGAATTTTAAAATTTTAACTAGTTCTTTTTTAATTATTTTTTTTAATTAATTAATAAATATGTTACAAAACGATATCTAATAGGGCTACAGGTTTGAAATTTTCAACATAAGTAGTTTTGGCCTTTTAATCTGACTTTTAAAAAACAGAATTTAAAATTTTTATTTTGTTCTTTTTTAATTAATTTTTTTAATTAATTAATAAACATTTTATAAAACGATTACTAATAGGGCTACTTTTCTGAGATTTTTAACATAAGTAATTTTGGCCTTCTGATTGTATACATCACAAACAGAATGTTAAAATTATAATTAGTTCTTTTTTAATTAATTTTTTAATTAATTAATAAATATGTTACAAAACGATATCTAATAGGGCTACAGCTCTGAAATTTTCAACATAAGTAGTTTTGGCCTTTTAATTAGACTTTTAAAAAAACAGAATTTTAAATTTTTATTTTGTTCTTTTTTAATTAATTTTTTTAGTTAATTAATAAACATTTTACAAAACGACTACTAATTGGGCTACAGCTCTGAAATTTTCCACATAAGTAGTTTTAGCCTTCTAATTAGACTTTTGAAAAACAAAATTTTAAATTTTTATTTAGTTTCTTTTTAATTAATTTTTAGAATTAATTAATTAATATTCTACAAAACGATTTCTAATAAGGCTACAGCTCTAAAATTTTCAACATAAGTAGTTTCGGGCTTCAAATTGGACTTTAGAAAAACAGAATTTTATATTTTTGTTTAGTTCGTTGTTAATTAATTTTTTTAATTAATTAATATATACATTACAAAACGATTTCAAAAATGGCTACAGCTTTGAAATTTTCAACATATATAGTTGTGGCCTTCTAATTAGATTTTTAAAAAACAGAATTTAATTTTTTTTTTTTTTTTAATTATTTAACAAATAGTTTACAAAACGATTTGTAATTGGGCTACATTTCTGAAATTTTCCACACAAGTAGTTTTGGCATTCTAATTGGACAGACAAAAAGAATATTAAAATTTTAATTTGTTTTTCAATTAATTATTTCACAAAAAGCGCCTTCAAATAGGCCTAGATCTCTGAAAGTTTCAACATAAGTAGTTCTAGCCTCTAATTTTACTTTCCACAAATACGTTTGAAAATAACATTGAGGGGGTGTTGTACTATTGTATTAACGGGGAATTTTTTTTTTTTGACAAGGAAGAAGCTTCCAATATTAAGTCTTTACGTAGCAATTAGATTTAAGTGAGTGAAGCGAGCTTATGCTTACGCAGCAATGAACCTTTCAGAGAGCGAAACGAGCCTATGCTTGCATAGCAATGAACCTTTTAACGAGTGAAATAAGCCTGTGTTTATGTGTCCATGATTTTTTCAGCGAATGAAGGGAGCTCTATTTTGCGTAACGATGAACCTTCCTGCGAGCGAAGCGCCAAAAACTGGGTCTTATACACGAATGACAGATTTCCGCAACGCGAGGTCTCACAGCTAGCTAAAATATTGCACATGTTAAAATTTCGTAGCGAAGCACTGGTATTTAGCTAGTTTTAAAAATAAATTAAAGGTGAAAGAAGAAAGTTTTATGTGTAAGAAAGTATATATATAAAAAAATGAGTTTATGATGCCCTTGTAAAGCACTCAGCATGTTAATGTAATGTGAAGACATGCATTTTTCTAACGAATATATGGTGGGGAATTTACGGATTATGAGATATATAATGTAAAAGTAGCTTCAATGGCACTTGTTTAGAAAAAGTTTCCATACATTTTCTATAAACAATTACTTTTTGGGAAATCGTTAAGTATTTAGATGATATGAATGCTATTAAAACTTTGTTTGATCAAGTTGTACAAATAATAGAATAATAATATATGTACGAAAATTTATTATAGATTTAAAAAAATTAAATATTATTTGATAGAGAATCAACAATTTACTCAAATTAAACTCCATGGTAAATGATAGGTGTAGAACCTTTTCACTTGAAACGGTTCACTTAAAACTACTAAAAAGTTTTTCGTATGGAATATATTTAAAGCTAAATAATCAAACCAAACAAGAGGAAAGTTATTCTTTCTCAAAAATCAGAAATATCAAATATTGACTTAGTCAATCGGTAAGTGTTTTAATAACGAAATATAGATTCCCCGCACTTTTCTGAATGAAATTTCCCAAATTTTATTAAAAATTGAGTTTGGATTAAGTCGTTTAAATGAAAATATTGAATTTTGTGCAAAAGTATAATGCTTATATTTTAAATCGTGGAGTAAAATTGAAATGCAATTACCATAGTTTTAAATTCTTTTCATTTTCATAAGTTAAAAATAATATTGCGTTTCTTTTAAAATATTACCGATGGAATAAATTATGTGTTAATTCTTAAATTAAATTCAGAGACAAAAATTCCCGTTTATTGTTTTAATAGGAAAATTTTAAACTTTTTTAAAAAACTCTTTTTAATATGCAATATCAAATAATAATGAGAGAATTAAAATCTTATAATGATTTTTGAAGTAATAATAGGAATAATTTAAAGCGTAAGATATTTAAGCTTCTACATTGCTGATTAATAAGTAGTTCGGCTGTAGCCTACTTATAAGCCTTTACTCACAATCTATTATAGTGAATTCAATATCTAATTTGAAGTAGCAAAATTAACAATTAAGGTTACAAAATATTTGACTGTTTAGAGTTTACAAGGTTTTGTTAATAGAGTAGAAAAAGAAACATATTATCCTCAGTTAAATATACAATATTTCTATAGAAGCTCCATACGTTATTATTAAAAAAGATGGTCCAGCGTAAAGAGCAGCGTGAACTACTTAGAAGTATGAGGTTACAAAAGAAACCAAGTTATATTTCTTCTTATTATTAATAAATTATCCCATATGGTCTAGTAATTGCTAGATCAGGTCGAGATTGAATATTGAATTTGCATAGAGCCAAATTCGAACCTTTCAAAATTGTGTATTTTTACACAGGTAGCACAACCTGGCCAATGTCGGAAACGGGTGTTCTGGGAAGATTGGCCAATCTATGCCGAAACTCGAGCACCGTTCCAAAATACATGATTACAAAAAAAAACAAAAAAAAAAAAACATGCCAAAATATTTCAACACATATTTTTTTACCCTTCCGTCCTTTCTTATAAAAATATATTTCAATTTTAAAATTCTGTATCAACATTTTCAAACTTCCAGTACGGGAGACCTGTGTACCTTAGGCCGCCTTTTTTCAATGAACAAAAAATATGTGCCACTGAGCCGTTTAAAAATGTGAAACTGCTATGCATACATCGTTATAGTAATTATTTCCCACTGAGCTTAATATAAATACTTAAAATAATAGATTCTGTCAAATAGAAGATTTTTAAAGAAATTTCACAAATGGGCCCAAGGGACAAGATCTCGTTGTACATAGGGCCAGTAGCTGATGTATTTAGGGCCATTCTTTTTAAGTGAGGTTTCCGTCCATAATGAATAAAAAAAAAAAAACCATGTACAGATGAAATTTATAAAAGAAACAATATCAAGTAATTACCAGCCATTGGTTTATCATATAACAACCATAATAAATCGCAATGTGTCAAATTATTAGTGAATTACAAGTATTTTCATAACTTGAAAAACTGATTCTAAAAAAATTAGCTGCATGCACTATCACGTTGAAGCACCAACAGATTTTGGTTTTGGAAATTTGAACACAGTAAGCAACTATGTGGCCATAGTTACACGACTTGGTAATTTCATATAAAATGTCTTCTGCTAAAGATGCATATGGATAAAAGACTTATTTGAACAGCTCATTCAGTACTTAACGTAACGTTACAAACAAAATTATTAACTAGAATTCAAAGAAAAGTATTTCACTTAACTTTGTAAAACAATAAAAGACATGAGCTGCAAATGTTACTGCAGACCATATAAAAACGTTTTCCACTAATAACTTGTAACAGCTTTCTCTTCATAAGATTTCAAAATGGCTGCCAAAAGAGCAATTGGGTGTTGCCACTTATTCAAGTGAGTAAAAAAACTTGGAACTAAATATTCAATAAAAGTATGGCCCTAGGTACATGGTGGCCCTAGGTACACAAGTCTCCCCTATATGTTATCTAGCACAGTGTGAGATTGGCTAAGACCCGCAGCAATGGTCAGTCTACAATGGTCCTCATCGGGATTGGCCAGTGTTGAGCGATATTGGGTAGCGTATTTGTGCTATTTGAGTAGGAACTCCAATGTCCGAAAGAAGGTATTTTGAAGAAAGAAGGCTGGGGAAGCTGTACACATTGTACAAAAGATTCTTCCATATTGTGATTTGCTTTACATTAATGATATTAAATGTGTACATTTCAGTTTTAATAGGGGTGTCTGTATCTATCTATGACTAGAAAACGCGAAGGGTTCTCCAGAAAGATGGCCATGGGAAGATTGACAAGATTGGCCTACTTCAACTTTCATTTGGCGCAGTTTGGCCCCTGTGTTGCCCTTGCACATAATAAATCAACCAACCAACCTGGGTTTCAATGTTTCTGGAAGATCGTTCTCTTGGCATAGTTTCTTGGTAATTCGCACTTACGTTGTTAAAGACATTTTCCCAGTCACTCAGTTATTATACTAAACTTCATTTGTCAGTAATAATCCACATTTTCTTGCTGTTCTCAAACTACTAAATATAAATTAACTCTCCGTGTAGCTTATTAAAAGCTTTTTTTTAGTGCTGAATTAGTTCCATATATTTAGGCAATAAAAAGGTTGAAGTATAATCTTTTTAAAAAGTAAGAGCATGAATAATTATTAAGTTATATAAAAAATACGAGTAATTAAGAATAAGAATTACTCGTATTTTAAGCGTAATGTGCAACTATGTGATTAGAAGAAAAATATCTAACAAATTTACCGAAGAAGATCAAAATGAAAATATTTTATCACCACATGCATATGAGTCTAATACATTATAACTTTACAACAAATTCTTGCAACTTTTGCATTTGGATACTTTCTGTCGCTTATTTTTGAGAAAATGGAGGTATTTTTGAGAAAATTCCAATTCTAGAGTTAGAAATATTTTTTTCCCCTTAGGAACCGGAAACTTATTTCTTTCTTTAAATTAAGTACATCTGATGATGGAAGTTTTTTTTGTATTTGATACTGAGTGAACAAAGAACTAATAAATTTATTCCGGTGGCTTGACAACTTTTTAAACTTTTTTTAATTAATGAAAAAATAATTCAATTGTTGTTTATAACAATTTCCTTAGGTAGTAATTCCAGTGACAAATATATGCATTTTAAATAAGATTCTATTCATTCTTCCTGTCGAAAATAAGTCGCATCGTTTAAAGGGGATTAGAAGAAACACGAGCGGTTGAATTTGTCGTTACTAAGCTTCTTTTTTTTTAATGAATTTTACGAACAAAGCAATAAATATGTTTAAAATGATTCCTGAGTGAACAATAATAGATATTTAGTGTATGTTGAAGAGTAATAAACATGACCGAAACGTAAGTATCTGACTTTTTTCAGTCTATCCCATCAGTACCTGTTAGATTTAATAGAATCCATTATTTTCTCTCTGATCTCAAAATATAACGTGCTTAGTTTACAAAATGAGCAGAGCGTTGACAAATAATTAGTTCAAATAAAATGGGATGTTCGGAATAAATTGCTTACAATAATTGTAATATTAAAAAGAGGCTATAGCTATAAGTAATTTTTTTCAATCAAAAGTCATATTTTTTTTTATTAATGTCTGCAGCGTTACACTAAAAAATCCTGCATAAGAAGTTTTCTCTTTTCTTTCTAACGCGCAATTAAATATTCATATACATATATTTCAAAATGACTCAAGGCCTTTACATTGCTAATCAGGAATTTTAAAGCAGTTATTTAAATAGTTATTTTTTTAATGTTATAGACGCTAGCAAGCACTTAAATGCTGGAGAGCTTTTAGCATAAAAACTTAAGACATTATTTACCATACAAAAGATAAAAATGCTAAAAGAGTTTCTAAAAGAGATACTGTCTCATTTTAATATTACAGGAAAAAAAAAAAGTAAAGTGCATTTTTGGTGTAGGCTTATTTGGACAAGGAGATAACGATATTTTTCATGGATAAGTATAAACCTGTGCAAATGTTTCAAGCTGTTGTGCAGCTTCCCATGGATTATAATATTTGCAGAAAAACTGTACTATCTTTATTTTAATTGCAAACTATGTAATTTATTGCTTGAAAACATTAATTTTTGCTTAAGAATGACGTAGAGAAAATTTGCATAAAGCGTCATAACCAATTTTGATTTATTTGTAAGTTCAGTCACAAGTAAAAATAGATTTCTTCCAGTATGTTACCACCGCCATTGTTGAATATACCATGATATTAAAAAATATAAAAGATTATTTGTTTTTTATACTTTTGAAGAGTATCATTCAAGAACTTTTTTAAATTCAATGTTCAATCAACTTTTTTAAAACAGTTTCTGAAAAATAAATTTTAGAGTTTAAAAAAAAAAAAAAAAAAAAAAAAAAATGATAAATATATTAAACGACTTCATATCAAGATAATTTTTTGCTATTTTTTAAAATACAATTAATTACTCGTTTTATAGTTTTAAAGTAAAATAACAACATTCCATATATAACGCATTATGAAGTGTTAGCTCTCAGCAATCTCAAATCATACTGTGAACTAAAAGAACTGTAAACTATATTCAAGAATCACATATTTTTTAATATTGAAGAGACTTCTATGTGGAGAGAGAAGTTTTATGAGAAGGAAGAGAAGTTTTTAAAGAAAGCTAGAGCTTTATTCTAATCTTGTGGAATTTTTGTATACACTTGATCTTCAAAGCAAGAGAAAGACTCCTGGCAACTTGAAATTTTGTTAAACTCTCTCCCTCCTCTTTCTTCACCCCTTTGTGGAGATGATTAAAAATTAAAATCAATAATGAATCAATTAGAACCATTTTTTTTCCATAGCTATTTTGATTATTCCAAATTATCGGGAATACAGTTTTCATTTCCACGTTTTATAATTAAGTTGGGGAAATCGAAGATTAGAGGTGAAAGGGTTGCATCAAAATTTGAGATCTATTGAATACATTTGAATCGTATATTTTTTCTATAAATTAACTTAACTGTGAACTGAATACTGTGAACACAATTTCATTCCATTATTTTATTAATTAGGTTGTGAAATCGAGAATAGTGGATTGAGAGAGGCATGAACAATTGACCATTTTGAATCGGATCAGGTTATGCCGGACAAGGCCAGGCCACAACTGTTTGAGTCCGGGAAAGACCGATCACTTCATCTAGTAACAAATAAAGTTTTAATATCACATCAGAAGTAATCAACTGTAACCATGTAGACTTTTACGCATTTGAATTTTTCGGCGAATAAACTGAAATTTACAACGTCTTATAACCTTCAAAGTAATCTAAGCATTATATAAAGTTTAATGCGACTATAGTGAAACTTGAGGCGCATTTGAAAAATTTACGCTACGTGCAAAATAAAGGGTATTAAAAATTGACTCTAAATAGCTCGTTTATAAAAGCTCGATTTTTGTTATTAAAAAAATGTGGCCATATCACTTAATATTATGCGTAATTTGTTTTATGTTTAATGAATCTTCCAGATAACTTTTTATCTTGCATGTGTTTAGATAAGCATTTTTATACCAAGTTTAGCAAACACTTAAAAAAACTTTTAATGCATACTTTTTATCAAGTATTTCTCATAGGAATGGAGCAAGGAAAAAAAACCTAATGTAATGTACTGTAAGGTTAATAAAATTTAAGTATTTGAAGTTTCATGCAAGCAAAATATTTTATTTTAAAAAATAATAGTTTATTAACTAACATGAGTCAAAATTAAATTTAGAAAGTAATATATCAAGGATATTTATTTATTTAAATAACATGGATATTTAAAAATTTTTAGAATTAATTTTCTTTATTGTAAAATTTATAGTCAACATTAAAAATGACGTGATAGTATAATAGCTGAAAATGATTTAGATTTGTTCTATTGATTGAAAATGATTTAGATTTGTTTTTCTGTTGTTTTCAAAGAGGGAAAAAAAAATACGATTATATACTGTGCAAGAAAATAAAAGATATTCTACAACTTTTTATTTAGTAAATTCAAATGCGTATAGCTTAAATATTTCTACAACAAAGCGTTATCAAACATTGCTTTATTAAAAATATAATTATACCAGTTTCAAGGCTGAAACGGTAAAAGTACTGCGTTAAAATTGCTTTAGAAAGAGTAAAAGAGTTAAATAAGTGTAATTTTGATATTCCCGAATTTGAACGGAAGGCTTTGGAAAATATGTATAAGAAATAGAATTAACGCATTTTTTTTTTATGTTTGTGCATGTGTCGCTATATTTGCTTCAAAATTTTAAAGATATCGCGTCAATAGTTACTTCACCGTTTATCACAAAATTTTGAACGAATTATCAAACTTTTCTAAACTGAACGAATAACAAACTGAAACTAAGTTTCCATCTCAAAACTAAAAGAAAATAAAACTATATTGAAATATTGTTAGAAAAGTAGAGTACCTTATAAAAAAAGTTTTTAGATAATATTTTTCAGAATTAAATTTAAAGAAAAAATATTAAACTCCACTCACCACTAGGAGAGAGCTCCTTAAAATCTGTGCTGATAACTGACAATCACTTTGTTTTCTAAATCTTCCAAGTAGAATCTAATTTTCAAAAGTTTAAACTGTTGTATTTTTCACAAACAGTAATGACAGTGTTCTTTCCACCAAAATATTAACTTCTACGTTGATCAACAGGTGACTTTGATGTCAATTAAGAATCCAAATACACTCGCAATTTTAGAATAGCATTAATGACGCTCTACAATTGACTATTTTATGCATTTATGTGAGTCAATAAAATACATGCATTAAAAGTTGGAAGAGTTATTTTATTATTAGCCCACAATATATATAAAGTTTAATATCAACTTAATTAAGTTATTAGTTATTTTCACCAACTCTTCAACAGTTCTTGGTAGTAAATTTTTTTTACAGTTTGCCAAACTATTTTTCAAGACCACAATACAGTAACAGCTGTTAGCGTAATGCTAGTTTACTTCAGTCATAAGAACTAAATTGGAATAAATACCTAAAAAAAAGTTTGCCTTCTAAAAAAACACAAACAAATAATTATTCCCTCAATAGAATTGGACAAATGCAGCACAAACTATCAAAGCAACAAATAAGTCAATGTTCCGAAGCTGCACCACGCTACGGATACAGTTAAATAGAGTTCACCAGATTCCGAAAATACTGATGCGGAGGAGCAATTCCGAAGTTGAAGTTCCCAACCGTCTTTCGCTGCTTCTGACCACTGACTGAACATTTTTAGTGTTTCGCGGGTACCTCCCTTTCCCCCCTAGAAAATGGGCGCAAGCGCAACAGATACTCCACCCCCTTTGCTATCGTCTGCTCTAAAGAGCATCTGCGTGAACTTTCTTTCGTATGCAATTGTTGGGCATCCACATTATATATTTTTTTTATTCTATCTTTTGCTCTTAGCATCTTGATCTTCCTTATCCCAGGAGAGAAGCTGCTTTGACTTTCATAAGGTACAAGGAAAATATTTTTCTACTTAAACTAGAGCGGGTGCAGTTTGAGATGTTCTTTTTGAGGTAGAACTGAGTTTAAAAAGTTTTGAACCGACATCAGTTCGATATTTAAGGTTTCCGGATTTGAATCCTCTGATGCTAAGCACTTATACATCGAATTGCTAGAATAATAAAGCGAGAATTTTAAACCACTTATATCAGCAAATATTCCAGAAAAAGTTTTGAAGAAAAGGGGAAAAGTTTGGGCTTTTACGGATTTTTCACCAGAAAATTTTCTCCATAACTCTTTTTGTATGTTATTGAATTCTAAATTGAAAGGGAACGTCAGTTTTATACGTTAAAAATGAATTTTGTATGGAAAATTTTACGTCAGTTTTGTTCGTAACAAAGCAACAATAACAAAATTCACTTTAATCTCCATGTTTTCAAATACAACTTTGAAAGCAATTAATTAGGAATTTTTCCCGCATGAGATAGTATATTGAAATTACTTTTTTAATTACAGTCTTTCCTACATTTTAATTAAATCTTAAAGTGGATTACATTTTTAATGAATGAGAGAATATAAAATGTAAAAAGAAGAAAATGGAGCATTAAATACATAGGTTTCTAAAAAAAATTACTAAAATTGCTAATTGATTAAAACTTTTTGTAAAATGTAATGGCGTGATGCCATATCGTTGTTAAATACTCTATGATTTTACTGATTTTGCACAATATATACAACCAAAATTAATAGACGTAAATCATAATAACACTTATTCTGTCTTTAAAATGAGAAACTGTGCGTTATATCAAGAAGGAATGAAGTAGTTTGATCTTTTTTTGTTTTGATTCAGGGTGTACCAAGCAGGTTCTTGAAGAGTTTATTTTTTCTACTATTAGAGATAGAGCGAGCATCAGGGACAATTGTAAAAATGCTTAAAATAAGGTAGTTAAATATAAAAAGGATAGCAAGACTTCCATTGATGAGTTATTCAACTTGCAGAATTTAAAATTTTTACTGCCTTTATATAGAAAAAATTCCAACTAAAAAAGAGGTACGAGATTAATTAAAATTAATTAATATTCTATCACTAAAATTATCCGTACCATAAGGCTTTTATACTCGGCTGAGCAGTATACCGATTTAGAGAAATAAATTCGTATGCTCTTCCTTGTAAGGCTCTAAATTTTTTTTTATACAATTTGTTTTAAACGGACAATTAAAATTTTATATTAAATAAACGACTTCGTTTCCTTACATGCTATTTTAAATGCAAAAATCAGAATGGTAGAAGGCTTCATTTTAGAAATACCTTACAATAGTCAAACATCTCTTCTAAAGCGTTGGAATTTTTTTGAATTCGTTGTTTATTGGTTAATTTAAGAAAAAAAAAAAAAAAAAAAAAAAAAAAAAAGAAAGAAAGAAAATAGAGTGTGATTTCTTGCATTAATGTGATTTGAATACAGGAACAATTTAATAATTAACCTTTCCTTCTACAAGGGTTGTATAAAAAATTATGTGAATTTTAAAATACATAATTCATCAACATTTCCCTTCTTTTAATGATAATCTGCTTTATTTTGAGCATTTTTGTATTTTATTTTGATTTTATTCTTTTATTAATGCAAGTGAAATAAAACCATAAAAAGCCTTTTTAAAGGAGTTTTATACAAAAGCAAAATATGTATATTATTTGTAAATTTACATGATACTTTGAGAAATCGGAATATAAAGTTTCTTAAAAGGAGTGAGACATCTCAATAATTTGATTAGAACATTATAATTTAAAATGTGAACATTAAAACATGCTTAACCATCACTAATGGTTTTCATTCATCTTCATAAAGTGTAGCTTATATTAGAAAAATATATATGGTTATTAATCATTCATATGGATGGAAGGATAAGACTTTTTTTAAGATTATATTCATGCTATATTTTCTTCCATTTATACAAAAAACAGGTTAATAAAGTAAAGTATTTTTAAACTCAAATTATCCCCTTTTACTACATATTTAGTGTTACAAAATTTAATGTCAATTGTTTTTAGTGTAACTAAATTTTGCACACAAAAACTGTGTGTATTTTTATTTGAATCAAAAGAAGAGAATATTAGTTTTATTAAGTTTTGGAAAATATGTCACGTAAATTTAAATGAATATCCTACCCTCCCACCAAAAATTTTATTTAAAAGTTAAGAAAATATTAGAAGATATTTAATGTCAATTTATAATTATTTCCTATCCACCGCTTTGTAATTAAATAAAGTAGTTGAGGAATTACAAAATCCCTTTGTAACTTTTCAAGTATAGATTTCAACATGAGTCATTAGAAAACATATAAATATTAGTTAGTAGTAATTGGATACTAATTTCTTTCCAAGTTTTGTTATTTTTTACAAGGAACGACTCTTAAATTACTTAACTTTTATGAAAACTTTTGCAATGCATTCATTCATAGGTTTATAAAAACACACTGTTCTTATTTATTGTTCAACTTTAATAACGAGACAGATTATTATTATTTTTTCTAGTTGAACTTGAGTTCATTTTCTTTTCATTTCAGATTTTTTTCAAAAGTTTATTATCAAAAAAAGAAATTGGATAAAAAAATTAAAATGTCTTTTCATGCTTGTTGTGATTCCGAATTGCACAAATTTAATCAATTCAAGAAAGTTTTTTAAAGTTTAATCGAAAGTGCTTTCTTCTGAAATGAAGAGTATGCTCAGAGTTAATTAAAAGATAAAATTGAAAAATTTCATTCAAATTACCTATATTTTAGATTTACAAACTGTCGGTTCCAATTATTTTTTTAATTTAGTGTTCTGGAAATTAAACTTGGCGTGTCTTTTGTTACGAAATTTAAAGAGATACTTAGTAATGTTTCTTTTTACAATGCAGTTAAAAATGTAAAAGTAGAAAAACAACAATGGGATTTAGAAATAAATCTTTATTTGTATCAGGGGATTTATTTTAATCTTCAGTTCTGATTTTTATTCAAACAAGTTCTTTTTTACCTTCTTTTTTCAGTGTCGAAAGGAATTTGCGTATTTAAGTTTATAAAATAGAAAATTATTTTTGTAAACAGTTTCGTTATGATTCTTAATCAAAATTAGGTATTTTTTAATGTAGGCGTTTCAAATTTTAGTTGTTTAACGATCTTTATTTTTTTTATTTAATGCAACACCCAAAACAAAAAATAATTGAAACATCAATATGATAATATATATAACTTTTTGGGTTTTAGTTCTTTTAGTTGTAGTTTTATCCAATGTTATATAAAAAAATGTTTGAAATTATGAATTCAACCAAAGGAATTTTGTTTAGTATATTATAACTAGCTATAAAAGCTGTGAAGGCTTGCGGAAACCAGTCATGGTGCATAGAATCCAGCTTTTGATGTTCCGCGAACCAGGCTCGCTTGAGTTTCTAAGGTTCATTGCTGCGAAAACTCAAACTCACTTCGCTTGCTAAAAGTTTCATTGTTACGTAAGCAAAAGCTCTCTTCGCTTGTGAAGGCATTGACTCATTTCGTTCACTGAAAGGTTCACTGCTGCGAGTGCATAAGCTAAAGATTCACTAGAGACTAATTAAAAGATTAAATGACACATAAAACCTTATAATTAATCTCCAGACTTGTAAACAAATAAAAAAAAAATTTCTCCTCTGAAAATGTTTTAACACCTTGTCTGTGAAGAGCAATATTAGACGGTCAGAACTTCTTATCTTTAAAATTTCAGTTCTTCGCTTACTGGAAGTCACTTTGTAAAGAAAATTTAAGACTTAAAAAAATAATAAAAATTAGTACATTCTATTTGTCAGAAGCAAAATTAGGAGGTCAAATCTAATTATGTTTAAAATTTGATTTTACTTCTATTGGAGTGTCACTTTGTAAAAAAAACCCTTTAAATTACACAAATAATTAAAAAATAATTAAATTTTAACATTTGTTTTTCAAATTGTTTGTCAAAAGTGTAATTAGAAGGCCATAACTACTTATGTTGACAATTTTAGAACACTACGTCTATTAGAAGTTGCTTACTAAAATACTTAAAAAAAATAAAAAAATAACATTCTGTTTGTTAAAAGCCCAATTAGAAGGCCAACACAACTCACGTTTAAAATTTCAAAGATCTACGCATATTGGAAGTCACTTTCTATAAAGCCACAAGGATAGACTTACACCCCAACAGAGCCACATACTCTTGATTTTATTACTATAGGTGTTAAAACAGAAATAGTTTAAGAATACTTCTAACAAGTGATTTTTTAAAGGAAATTCTGGAATACTGAATTAAGTGATACTCAAACAAGTTGAATTTAAATACAAACTGTCTCTAAAAGGCTGCTTCAACATGCGTTTGTATTACGCTATACTGGGTTTAACTATTAAGAATAATACAATTTGTCGGAATTTAATGAAATTTAATAATTTTTAGCGACATTAAAATTCAATAAAAATATAAAATTATTTTTCTTGGTATAAATTTTATCGATATCAATAAAGTTACAGCAATGCAAACATAATTTCATTAAAAAACTCATTTTTCATTTAAATGTCGTAGACTTTTGTGGTTGTAATAACAAATCAAATAAATATAATTTATTTAGCGTTAAATTATTTAGCTAGTTACATGTAAACGCAATGGACAATTCCCGTATTTTTTTTTATTCAATTCTAAATGGCCATAAACATAAAAATTTGTGCTTAATGCGTTTTTTCTTTTTATTTAATTTGCAATAAAAATTACCTTGTTAGAGGTTGGCAAGAAAGCGACTCATTTCGTTGGCATTGAATGTGACGTCATGACTTCACAAACATCTTGGCTTGAAATACAGCAGCTGAAACCTAATTTGCAAGTTTCTCGCAAATCCCTCCAACCTGTACGGAATGTGGCAATGGTCTATCAACGCCAACTTTTTTAACGCTAACTATTTGGCAGAAACCTCAGGATAACCATAGAAACGATAGGGTCTCTTTCACGAATTTTGTTGACTGATTTGATCGGACTGGTTTTGGCTCGGTTATGGGGCATTTTCTTTTCTTAATATTTAAATAACTAATTTTTTTAAAGAACTTTTGTTTAAATACTTGGAATCAGAAAGAAATTCTTCATAAATATGTATTAATTTCACTCCTTTCTAAAAAATGCGGGAATCATCCATTGCACATTCAGAATTAAGCGTAAAATCATTGTTGGACACGAAATATTGCGTAAAATCTAACATAATATTACTAATATTAAAGGAAAAAAAAAAAAAAAAAATGCAAAATGATTGAAATTTTCATGCATGAATTTATGTTTTATTGAATTTAGTTTTCGTAAACGTTTTTTGAATAATTTTATATGACATCATGTTATAAACCTAAACTCCATATTTTTTCAATCTAGGTATAACAGTTCCTTTTTAGTATTCATGTAACAAAGCCATTTATTATATGTAATACATAGAAATAAAATATGTAATACTAGAAATGATAAGAAACATTTCCTTTGAAATTAATTTTATATCAAATCACTATTCAATTCCTCTCCAAACGTTTATTTAATTTAAATAAAAAGTCACAGTTATTTTTCCGAAAACTAAAAATCTGGGCATTTAGAACGAAAAATATAAATAGGATTTATAACTTTGTGGTTTACATTTATATCATTGTAAATTTTAAAGATAAATTTATAACTTTAAACAGTGTTTCCCTTGTCAATGTCATAAAATTTAATTTCCCTGGGCATTTTCTAAGATGTATTATTTAAATGATTTCAATCTCATAAAATATCTTCAGTTTTTTGTAGTTTACTTTTAACACTATTTAAACGTATAAGTTAACGCTGAAGCATAAATTTTTTTCAAAAATGGTTGAATAACCTTCTTATTTTTTTTAGTAAAATCCCGTTATGAATAATAATGACGTCACAATCAAATTAAATTTTCTCTACTCTAGGCCCCCGTGCTAGTTTAAAAACTTAAAATTCATACAAGCAACCATACATAGTAAGAAAACTTTTTTACTTGAAAAATACGTACTTATATTTAGGGTGGTAAGTGATTAGCATGCAGAATAATACATAAACATGAAAATGTATTGAACATTGAGGAAATATTTTCAGTTCTTTCAAGGGATTGAATTAATTGATTATTTTTATTTTTCACTTTTTATGGATTACTGTTTTATCTTTTTCAGCTATACGATGAAAGGAGATGGGAGGGTTTTATTGCTTTTAACTTTTGCATGCAGACGGGATGACCTAATTCTTTCTAGAAAATTAATAGCTAATATTTTTCTCTTACTACTTGCACCATAAACTGGAATTTTAGCTTTATGTGAGATTTTTTTTTTATACGAGGATATGATTTTTGTGTTGTTTATGTGGCATTAGAATAGATTATAAATAAATGAAGTTCCCTTCTTGTTGCAAAAACTTTTGCACTTCGTTTGGCAATGGGATTATCCACAACTCAGAACTTCGTTTTACAAGGAATATTTTAACTTTGAATTGTTAATTAGAAATTCTGTGATAACAATCGTAAAGTAATAAATATAAAATTTGTAAAACAGAGAATATTTTTTATAAATTTACTTTATAATAAGATTAAGCATAGTTTCTTTTCTATTTATTTAACATTTCAAAATTTGACTACCAAAGTGATATCTAAAAATGACTTTATTATAGATTTTTACACAGATTATAAAATTGATTTTATAATTTTTTTATTCTGCGTAAAATTGAAGTAAAATGCACAATATCCTCACATCCAATTAATTTTTTAAAGAGGTCATACAAAGAACTACTCATATTCTATACACATTTTGAAAAATCAGCTGAATTTTTGTTTTACAAAGAGACACTAATGTTAGGTAATAATAGTACTGTAGAGTGTAATAGTACAATAGAATAAAGAAATACCTTTATCAAATAAAGGAAATCAATCAATCTGGGACTACTTAAAATTTATTGCAATCCAAACCTGATTGTATTAATGCCATATTAGAAAAGGCGAAGAATATACTGGATGTCAATAGTATTTTGTAAAGATGTTCATATCATTACGCAACGCTTTCCAACCAACAAAATATTTTTAAATTTAGAAATTTGTAATAATTTTTTTCTTAATTTATTACTTTTGTCTCAAATAGGATACTTAATAGAAGTAAAACACAAATTATCTACACATCCAATTATTTTTTGCTAAGAGGTCATAACAAACAGACACTCATGTTCGATACACATTTTGAGAATACCGACTTCAGTGTCAAATATAATACTTAATAGAAGTAAAACACATATTATCTACACATCCAATTATTTTTTTGCAAAAGAAGTCATACAAAGAGACAATCATGTTCAATACACATTAGGAAAATATCGACTTTAACGTCAAATGTGATACTTAATAGTAGTAAAACACACGTTATCTACACATCCAATTAATATTTGTTAAGGAAGTCATACAAAGATACACTCATATTCGATAGATATTTTGAGAATACCGACTTTAGCAATAAAAAGGATATATTATAGCAGAAAACTTCATACATAATATCGATACCTTTAATTAGGTTTTTCAATGCAGATCCTATACTAAAGAGGCATCTCCGTGCAATACACAGTTTAAGAAAATTTTGGAAAAGCTGCCATTAAATTCATATGAAATCGAAAGAAAAGTACTTCAATATTTTTAACAATGGATAACCGCCCTTTAGTAAACCTTGCTCCCAGCAAAGCTAGAATGTCTTAAAAAAAAAAAACCTACGGAAACCTCCAGAAAATAGTAAAAATAATAAGCGTTTTTCAAATTATTCTGAACGAAAAGTTTTTCTCCACTAATGGTGAATGATTTGAAACAGAAAGAGATAGGATTTTTTTGGAGGCCTTTATTCTGCGTTTAAGAAAGGCTTTTGAATTGGAATTTTTTTGAAGAATCTATTGTGGAAATGTATCATGGGATACCTTTTGTCTTCTCTCTCTCTCTTTCTGTAGTTTCAATAAATAACCTCACCATATCGCAGAAAAAGTTTGCTTTGTAGGAATAATTTTCAATCGTAAATATACTTTTAAGACTTTTTTGTAGTCTCTTGACGTTTGCTGTATTTTGTGATGTTGTTTTTGATTCGATTCATTAGCTATTGACAAACTATGCCTTTCAAATTTGAATTGGATTGTTCAAATAAAAAACTGAATTGCAACGTTCAAAAGAGGTTGTAAAAGTTTTGTTTGTTTGTTAAACAAACAAGAAAAAAAGGAATTTGAATAAAATATCTTGTTTATAAACATTTTTTGCTATAAAAAGTAATGCAGGCATTGGTAAAGTTTATTTTGTTGAATGCAAAAAATGGCAATTTATCGAAATTCAATCGATACATTGATATCAGTGTAATAGTGGAATCTTGTATTTCTAATAATTTGTTGTGCAGGTTTTAAAAAAGCATCTGTGCATACTTTCCACAGAGTTCGAAATAATCTTTTTGCGTTTACAAAACTAGTCATACTTATTGCACTTTTAGCTGTTGATGTTTCCCATTTCTTTCTTTTTTATTTTATAAAGGTACATAACAAAATATAAAATCGGAAGTACAAAATAATTATTTAAAAAAGTTACTTTTAAATGAATTTAAATGTACAGCTTAATATTTGAATAAAATACAAATTGATTTAAAATTAATTTTTCGATTAATATTAAACGACATAGTTGATGAGAGAGTGATAAGAACATTGCAAGTATAGTCATATTAAAATTGAAGTTTATGGCCATGCCCCTTTAAAAGCACTACACAATATAGATATTAAACATTACTGATTTAATTATTTTCTTTCGAAACTTATCGTACACATACATCATTATGGCAAACAACAAATAATTGCTTTTAATTGATAGTGCAGTGAATAGGACAAAATTTATTGAACACCTGGCAATAAAGAGATTAGTTAATTAAAATTACTTAATTAAAATGGTGTTGAATTACATTTTTTCTATGGTTGGGATTTATAATTTGTGTAATTTAATTATTAATTTTATCGCAGTCTACTTGTACTTACTTTTAAGATACAGCTATACATTTGTTAAAGTGTTTATTATTGTAATGACATTAGACTGAACACTTTTCAGATTATAATTTAGCCTCTGAAGTATGTGTTTAGTGAATGGTCACCTTTAACTTGTAAGCAAGACTTTTTAAATTTCGCAAGTTTCATTAGCTAAATTTGAATTAATTTTTAAAATCACGTAAAACTTTTGGTAGCTCAATTTGTAAGAATTCAAACCAATTAACTTTACGAGAATAAATAAATTTTAAGAAATACATTCAAAAGCTTTCGTTTATTAATTCTAACAAAAAAGCAGTGACGAAATATAGAAATTATTTTACATAACAAAATGGAAGATACTACAAGTACATTTTAAATTACTAATATAATCCTTTTATATAAGTATCGTAAATTATGTCATTCGAAAGTTCGAGTTTCGAAAGACTTTTTAATTTAAGGAATAGATATAATGCAACTCCTTTTTTATTTGAAAATCTTTCTACTATACTCTCATAGTTTTTAATATAGAGTTCAATTTTCAGAATGGATATCAGTAGCATGGCTGTCTGTGTTATATTATCCTTATATATATATATATATATATATATATATATATATATATATATATATATATATATATATATATATATATATATATATATATATATATATATATGTTTCATAAGAGCTATGGAAGTAAATTTATGTAATGGAAAATTTTATAGTTTATAAGTATAGTTGTGAGTTGGGATAATGGCTAGAGAAACATATAAAATTTATTTTCTTAAATTTTTAAGTTTACGTATCAAGTATTGTCGAAATTAAACTAAACTAAACTAAAAAAAAAAAAAAAAAAAAAAAAAAAAAAAAAAAAAAAAAAATAAATAATAATCCAGTCTAAAATTATCAGTTTTTATTTTTTTATCTGATAAACGCTTTTCACCGTTTAAACGCTTCATGCCAGTCACTGGATAAGTCAGTTTGTCATTGATTCGCAAATAGCTGGAAGCTCCAGTAAATTTAATATTTTCCTATTTATTTGCTCGTTAACTTTCACCTACCGTGCTCGCTCGTGATCACTTACTGGAGGGCATATTACTTGCTCAAAACTTCGATTCTTCCAGTAGCTGTCACTGTGTAAACGAAAGCCGCCCTTCAATACTTGATAGTGACATTCACCAATTGGCGTACCAGCGACCAGAAAAGTCTGCCTTTTATTAAGCCCCCTAATTAATACGTGTACTTTTATTCCTTATGATGTTTAGACTGGCAATTTCCATTAACAATTAAGGATTCGTGAAAGGATAAAATTTTCCAAAGATAGAATATTCCACTATACCATTCACACAGGATGATGAAAATTAGTGAATATGTTTTTAACTCTCTAGTAAATGATTTTTTTTAATACGATGCAACTAGTGGTCATGCAACTAGTGGTCATGCACCTAGTGGTCATGCAACTGTTGTTTATTACAAAATGTATACTAATAAAATTACTTTTTTAGGTATAAGCAATTTTAGTATGACTGATATAATTAATTGCATTTTCGAATTACTCAATTAGTAATAATTAATATATTTTATTGCAATTTCAAATTGGAATAAAATAGGTTAATCATTACTCAAATTTTACTCCCAAGTTGTGTAGCATATATGCTACATTATGCACTAAGAAAGTTAAAGCTATTCGTACAAAGCTAAGCTCCTACTATTTCGATTAATATTCCTTAATTGAGGTTCGGAAAAGAATAAAACGTTCAAACGAGCCAAATTTCACATAAAGGCAAGCTGTTAAAATGAGAGCACAATCTTTCAAAGCTGTGCATAGTAAAACTAAACTATCACGATTTCGACGAATACGACTTATGAGGGGGGGGGGGGGGGAGAGGAGGGGGGAATAAGGACAATATTGTAGAAATGAAAGTTTCCAATATCCTACTTTCCATAAAGTCAGAACATTGGAAAGTCGGTAAAATATCGTTGCGAAATTTGAGAATTCAACTGGTAAATTTATAATTTCATTGTTAGCTTGTCCGATCCTTCCCGCACAGTGCAAAATATATTAATTTGTTTCAGCTCTTTCAATTTAGCAACAATTAGAGGCCTTTCTGACATTGCTTTGAAGTTGTTGGAAAACGAGATTAAGTGGGAAAACTTATTGAATGAGAACGATGTTTCCATTGTGTAATGCTCTTTGGCAGACAAAGTATGAACTTGAGGACGCGTTAGAATGAATTATAAGAGGATATACATACAACAAAGGGACTTCGAAACAAATGAAATACAATAAATTGTTTTCAACTTATAGAAGTTCATCATCAACGATTTGGCTTATATTATAGCATAAACGCGAATCCCAAACCAAACAGTTTATTTATATAATTTAATTTACAGTAAAATAAATTGGATGTATTTGTTTAGAATAAGACATTTAAAATGCTGGCAATATAATCGTGAATACTAAAATATCTATGATAAAAAATTATAAAATGCTAAATTTTATTATAGTTTTGTTTATCACTTATTCGAACCATGTAAGCTTTTCAGTATGAGTAAAAATCAAATATTTCTTTTCAATACATTAATCAATAGCAATATTACATACGTTATTGATTATATACACACCATATAATACACATAATAGTTTATCATTAATAATAATACTATTGAATAAATACTCAAATTATACCATTGAATACTTATTAGTATTATGTTTCAAATAATTATCAGAATCATAATTATGAAATGTACAGTTAACTTCGGCAAAAAATCCTTCTGTAGACATTTGAATCTATTTTCCACCCTTTTAGTGTACTTTATATAAATTGACAACTATAATGATATCGAAATAAAAATACAAATCTGACAACTATTAATGCAATATGATTTTCAAAAATATTTAAAACCAAAATGTATACTTAAATAATACTAAAACTTTTCGCAGTCACTAATATATTTTATTTTAAAGAAGAAATCTTTATATACTTATAGTCATTCTTAGGAATGGTGCAGTATTAGTATACTTATATATTCTTCAGTGTATTCTTCATAAATGTAGAAATGTTTTTCGCAGTTGCTACATTTTGTTGAAAAGAGCAAAAAACTTTACAAACAAATTCTAGGCAATAACTCTTTTGAATACTTGGTGAGTGAAAAAAGTTTTCATAGTAAGACATGATGGTTGATCAAACCCAAATTTTAAGAAATTTCTTGTAAATTTTTTTCAAGAAGCAGGTAGAACCATAAACTAGTTTTTAAAATAAAAAGCATATTCTTACGAAACAAAATCGACCAGAAATATTTTCAACCATTCCAGGAAGCAGATAGTATTTTATTCTATGTTTTGTGAAGGATAGGATATAGTATTTTTCATTCATACTCTTTTCTATAGGTTTTAAACTATACAATACATTACTCTATATATTTATTCAGAACATTTTACTGGTATATCTTTTTGATAATATTATGGTATTCAGCATGTGCTAAAAAGTTGTTACTAGGTTTATTTTTAAGGGGTTATAAAAAGATAGAGTGATTTTTATATGGGTAAATTTATTTTAAAAGTAAATAAAAAATATCAAAATGAGAGAAAGGTAAATTGTACAACAAAATTTTGAAAAAAAGCGTTCTTTCTTAAAAAGGAATCGAATTATAAGGATTTTAAAAATAAGTGCACCACATATTTACTTATAAAAGTAATCTCACATGTTGCTGAAAGCAAAGTTACAAAATTTGTTTTGATAAAATTTGTTTTGTCAGAACAAATTCCTAACCGAAAAGTTGAAGTTTGGCTTCAACATTTCATTTAATTAGTGCTATCTAATGTGTATGATCGATACCTACCTCCGCATTGATCAACATAAATATCTCTAACACTTAAATATCCTTACAGTTCAAACGTTGGCAAGGGGATGAATCTTTCAAACGTTCACAGATTATATTTCAATTCTATACATGAATATCGATCTCTTATCGCATACATATCGATTATTACCTAATCCATACTTAAAGTAACTCAGAACCCCTTTAAAAAAAAAAAAAAAAAAAAAAAAAAAAGAGATTTTGAGATTTTTATTTCATGTTTTATCTAATTTTGCCTTTCCATTGAAGTTTTACTTTAGTTTCTCCTCACATTAGAAGTATGTTATATTTTGATTAAAAAAAGCAAACTATCAATTGTTAACTATATAACACTTACCTTTAACTTTAATTTTCTCTAAACGTGATATTTGGAACTTCAATCTACCTTTTACAACTAACTAGTAGAGAAATACCAATAATTTTGTTAATGAAATTGTAGAATATAACCTGTAAGTTAAACTGAGGTTAAAAATGTCCTGTTATTTTATAGTTATTTTTTTTTTAAATAGTAATTATTTGTAAAATAATATAACACCATAAAAACATAAATATGAATCCTTTATATGCATTGACAATTTTTATATTCATCAACACAGCGCTGATTCTGTTGTCAGCGTGTGCTTGGTGTTTGCATCTAATTTTAAAAGAAGAAAAAAATCTCTATCAGTAAAATATGCGGTAAACTACGTTTCAAAAGTCATTGATTAAAAATGAATGTGAATTTATGCATTTACGTCCAAAAGTATTTTATTTATTCTGATCAAAACAAATTTGGCAACAGGAAAGAGTTTAAAAAATGATCGGTCAAAATCATTTTACTTACATCGTTACTTCACAATGCAACGTTGAATTAACTGAACCACACTCCATAGTAGATTTATGCATTCACGCCCAATTATCTTTTATTTATTACGATTAAAATAATTTTGGTAACAAGAAAGAGTTTCAACAATGATCGGTTGAATGAACTTAATTAGTAATCCTAAACGATTATAGATGCGTGTGTAAAAGCGACCTTTTAGTGACAGGAATAAACCCCAAACTTTGATAGAATGTTTTGTCATCTATCGAATATATCAATCCGATCAGATGACGAAAAACTGGTTAATTAGCCACCGCAAACTTTAACTGCAGTCACACACAAACAAAATTGAAGTTAACATAAAGGATTTAGAAAGAGGTTTTGTAAGATTGGTTAAAATTAAAAAAATTAAGAAATTATGTATTGCCATTGCCTAATTTCATTACAAAATATCCTCTTACTTTGAAGTCCGGTAAAACACCGATCTTTTCAAACAACGGCAAGCTTTTAAATTGATTCTAAAATACTTTCAGACTACAGACGCGTTACAAAGAAACATCTATTTTAAAAACCTTCTCCCAGCGGAGAAAAACAAGGTGCGATAGCAAGCAAGAATTAAAGCCTCCACCCCAAAATTAAGAATGATGGATTGGCAACACATTGCTCTCAGCTGTGCGACCTGTCTCATAGATACCGTATGTTTAAGCCCGAAGTTTTCGTTTAAATTATCTGGTGTTCACTTTTGCGGTGGTGGGGGTATCAATCACTGTGTCAGCAACGGAAGTATTTCTACTTAAATACCGGGACTATGGCGGAGGAGTCTGGGTAGACATAAGGATTGCACCCATTCATCAACGCGTATTTTTCTTCTAGGGTTATTATATCGCGATAAACAGTGTCATTTAGAAATGGATAAGCGCTCAATAGAGAAGTAATGACGTTTGCTTATTGGTAAATGTTCAGGAAAACTTAGTTGTCCTGAAAAATCCTTTTTGGTATCACATCGTATATGTGTTATTTCCTTAATTGCGTTTTGATGTAAATAGAATCTCATTTGAGCGTGTCTATTTTATTCTATAATCAGAGAAAGGCATGATAAATGAAAATGCTAAACAACTTTTTTGTAAATTTTAGTACTCTATGTAGTTCGGTTTTCAGAGGAAATCCTAGCAAGGATTGTTCTCTATATTTGCTATATTACAATCTTTTAGCCCACTGCATTTAGTAACTACTTTACATAAAACCTTGAAATTTGGTGAGTAGGTACGTAAATGATCCACTCAAGAAAATGACATAACTTAAAAACTCAAAAATAGAGTTTAATATATTTAACTTTATATTTGAAATCATTTAGTTAATGCCTGTAATGTCTCCACCTGGTTTTGTATTTGCTGTTTTGATTTTCATGTATAATAGATAGACATTAAATTAAAACAATTTATGTCATTTCATAAAGTGATATATTTCGAACCTATTCACCAAATTTCAACTTTTTTAGAAAGTAGTTTCTAAGTGCACTTTAGGGACTCACTAGGACTACCTCTTAAATCAGTTACTTTGGTTTTATGGAATAATTCATGGAATACAAGCATTTAAAAAAAAATATTTTCTTTAAAGCAGATATTTACAGATGAATCTGAGAATTTAAGGTTTTTAACAATCACTCATCCAAATTATGAAAAACCTATATCCTCCTGAGACCCACAACTGTTTGAAACATGATTTAAAGCTAATTTTTATGTATATTATTCTTTTGGGTCTATGTAACGTACTTTTAAAGTTATTGGATTTCAACTATGAAGATGGGAAAAAAAATTACTATCACCTTAAGCTTGCAAAAATTCTGAAATTCAATTGCTCAGATGTGAAATTTAATAATGAAAAGCTGCAAAACAATTTCGTGAGGACGTGATACATAAAAATACTTTACAGTCAGTGCAAAAAATTTCTGTTCGCGCTGAACATCCAGACATCCGACAACGTAAGGAAAAAGTCTTAGTGTCTATTGCTGGCATATGCTTAACACCAACGTTCGTGACGTTTCTGCTGGCAGAGGAACTGTTTTTTGCTGTTTCTTTACAGGCTCTATTTCGTCACAATCGGTGGAAATATCATCAGATGCAGGACTCAATTCGGCTATTTCATGCAAAGAAAAATTATGCGCCCAAAATCCGATGTGCATTTAAATGTACGCGGGGTCTCAGGAGGATATTGTTACACAATTTGTCTGTATATAGTTGGAAATAGTGACACATTAATTTAAAATTCTATTGTATTTTATTTTATCTTATTTTATTTATTAACAGCGATAATACAGGTTAGAAAAAAGGTGGCTACACCTAAAGCAATCGGGAAATTTCGAAATGTTTCTTTTTTTGTAGCCATGGCTGGATATTTTATGAAAGTTCTCCCGCGCATCTATAAATACAAGACCGCAGATAGGGGAAGTTTTCAGTTTGACTTTGGAACTCGATAAAAGATGAACGCTTTGAGTGTGCCTGACCTGAGTTATCGCTGAAGTCGAAGTTTTTGTTATTGGAGCTTGATAATGATTGCACTGTTCTTCGATTTAATTTTGTGAGCCCTAGAAGAGTGAATAAAAAATAGTTTTTATCCAATAAAAACTATGCCATCATTGCCTCTGTGGAAATTTCACAACAATATATACGTTTATACGTAAACCTAATATACGTTTTTTTTAAAAATACTTTATACACTTCAATTTTTGTTTGTGTATGACTGCCGGACAAATCTGCTGAAGATTAATTAACCAACTTGCTCTCATCTGATCTGGTTAAAGCTTGGAAAATAGATTCGATGTTGATGACAATGCATTCTATTAAGTTGTAGTGGCACACACTGTCAATAAAAGGTCGTTATTACACACGTTTCTATTATCTTTTTAGAATACTGACAAACCTCATTTAGCCAATTATTGTTGAAACTCTTTCCTGTTGCCAAAATTGTTTTAATCAGAATAAATAAAAGATATTTGGACATGAATGCATAAATTTATATTAATTTTTAATATATAAATTTTGAAACGTAGTTTGCCTCATATTTTGCTGATAGAGATGTTTTTGATATTTAAAATTAGATGCAGGCACCAAGCACACACTGACAACATAATCGGCGTTATGTTAATGAATATAAAAATCAGTAAAGCATATAAAGGATTTAAATTAAAAACTTTGTTTGTATGGTTTTATTATTTACTTTAATATTTATAGGTATAAAACAAATTTCAAAATATGTTTAAACATAGTCCCTTAAAAATAAATCTCAGGCTTCTTTGCTTGGAAATCGTAACCCTCCCATCCAAACTGTCGTGCCTCACATATACTCACGGTCCATCTCACGAAATTTACCATTCCCTTAAATTTTTGACAACACAAGAGCTACAGGTAGCCGTGGGAGTTTCTCCACAAAAGAAAATTCTCTTCCTGCCATCCAAAACTAGTTTGATATACTCTGTCTTGGTAAGACATAAAAAAATTAAATTGACTGCCAAGGAGTAACCTAAGTGCTCTTAGGATTTTATTTCCTTCTATACTTTCTGTGCGGTATAATCTAATTTTGGGCAGCGTGCTCGGCAGCCCAGAGTAGGCGATATTTTTTGTTACTTCGGTGGTAAAATTGAAAGGCATTTTCCCTACTGGAACATTAAGTTTACACGAGAGAAAACTTTTGGTAATTGTTTTTCTGAGATGAAATGAAAGGGACGTTATTAAATTTTTACTGTCAGGGGAGTGGCTTAAAAAGCAGGTTAAACTTAGATTAATATCCAAACTGTTAGTTTAAATGCAATTAAGGGTGACATTAGAAGAGTTTTTTTTTTAAAGTAAAAAGTTAGTTTTTATGTGTTTATATTCATTTTTAGATTAGATTTTAATTCTAAAAGTAGTCAATTTTAAAGAATGTCAATGTAATGCTCACATCTTTTTAGAATTGTTAAGCAGTTCGTGGTGAGAAGGAAACTCAGAGATTTTTTTAGAGACAGAGTGAGAGTGAGTGAGAGAGACAGAGAGAGTGAGTGAGTGAGTGAGTGAGAGAAAGAAAGAGAGAGAGAGAGAGAGAGAGAGAGGGGGGGGGGTTTAACGTACGTCCAATTTAATGCATGTAGATGTAGAATCGTCGTCAGGAGAGCACTGTAAACTAGCATTGTTTTGAACAGTGGAAATGGTGCTGAGCTTAGCGGAAATTGAAATACCATGGGGTGTGTGAAATTATAAAACCGTCTGACACAATGACTCGCATTACTGGATTTTTATTGTGGGACTCACAGTTAAAAAAGGACTGACCTAAACAAATCTCACATGAATGGGTTGTTGAAAACGTGGGAAGTTATTGAATGAATAGGTGAAAGATTTAAGAACAGAAATACGTGCTTTGAAAGGATAGGTTAAATTAATCGGAGTTACTAAAATATATTGTTATCACACAGATTATTAAAAGTAAGAGATTTATGGTTACATTGTAATTGCATGAAAGTAAGAAGAAGTTGAAGATTTAAGTTATTTAAATCGTTTTAAAAGAATTTAAGTAATATTATGTTCAGTATGAGGAGTAGGAGCAGGAGGGAAGAGGGTCAAGTTGCTGACAGTTTGAACAATGAAAATGAGGAAATGAGGATGATTTATTACTTCAGATTGTAACGTTAATTAGTGTATAAAGGGTATTTCAAAAAGGACCTCTTAACTTTGAAATTACATAACTGCGAAACTGTGAGTGACAGAAAGAAGAGATGCTCCAATTTTCAAAATTGATTGATTGGAGTAAATTCGATGGTGGCTGCATACGGCTTATTGATTTCATTTGGACGGATGTTTCAAAATACAAAACTAGTGAATATGATGTACTGAAAGTATACCTATGCATTCTGCAATAGTGACCTTTTGGGCGGCCCTATCCAATAAAGGGATAATAATGCTCTTTTCAACGAGGAGAAACATTAAATCATTCTTAATATTTCAATGAATAATTAATTCATTCATGAATAATTGATTCATTATCAAAGAGGAGAAGTATTGATCATAAAATAAAATGGAATGTAAACAGAATATTTAAGTGTAACTTACACGCATATTTTTTTCAATATGTAAAGTAAAATAAGAAAAAAGTTATCAGAAAAGAGAGAGGGGTTATTTTGTAGGATCACAAGGGGCTACTTACATTAAAATATTAATGTTTGGTACTAGTTTGTTTACATATATCACACTATTTCGAAAAATATTATTGTTCAGGATTTGTGTCTTCACGTGAAAGAAAAAGGCTACGTAGAAAAACCAAACTTGTTTCCGTATAACACCATTAAGTAAGTAAAATCAAAGAGACTAATATATCTTGTTAATATATTCTGATTTAAAAAAAAAATAAAAAAAAAAAAAAAAAATGATGAGATAAATATTTTTCTCTTTCCATTCCAAGTAATCTTTTGAAGTAATTAGTTGAACAGGAATAACGATAGCCTTTTTTTTCTATCATAATAAAAAATCATTATATTCACAGGTTTCTTTACAGTAATTACTAAGTACCTTTCTTTTTAATTACACTTACCATTAACGCTATATTGGTTCGATTTACAAATTTCAATAGCCCACTTGATGGCTGTGTAGTTAGATATCTGGGCTCGCGTACCAAAAAAGGCAAGTTTGAATCCTGGGTTAGGCATGGATGTTCGTTACGGTTCAGAATCCACGTTAAGCTGTAGGTCGCGGCCTTATTAGCCGTTATTGTGTATAAAATTAGGTTGTTGAGCATATAAATTAAACCAACCCATTACAAATTTCAATAAGCAAAACACACAAATATCTACAATCAACAGCAATTGACTCAGAATTCCACTTAAAAGTTTTTCTCGAATTTCCTGAAAAACAGATGTTTTCTCATTTCAACTGTCGCTAAATAAAGCCTCCCCTAATATTTACGGCCAAAAGAAGACGCGGGAATAGTATTTGACGCATAAAGCTAACTCGCGGTTTAAAAATAGTCCCCAAGTCCACAAGTGATGTTGAGCATATGCTCTTGGGAGGAAAATATTTTCCTGAGCCGTCTTGATAGGTAGGTGGTTTAAAGCACCCTCATTAGCTCCAAGAATGTTTGTTCAGGAACAGGGAAGTCGGTCCAGTTTACATGTTTGTATAAGATGAATAAGTTAGCTAGGTATACGGTGTCGTACAAGGGAACTATGATTAACGAGTTGGAGGGATTAAAATTAGATTGTACATGGTGCCTCAAATAGGTTGTTAAGGGTTTTATTTATCTTCCTCTTTGAGATAGGGTAACAGTGTAAACTGTAAAAGTGTTCAAAATAATAAGGTTAAACTGCTCAAATTAAAATGGTTAATTATTAAAGTGTCGAAATCAAATAAATTTAATTAAAAAATAACATCATTAAAATTAACTGAATTATAGTTATTTAAATAAAAAATTAAATTATGCCTTTATTCAGGAAAGTAAATTCACATGTGGTTGATAGTAATGATACAAGTTTGTTAAAACTTTTTTCATATACATATATATAAATGATTTTGCTTCCATATATGAATTACTCATCCGATGGCTGCGTGGTTAGCGGTCTTGACTAGCATGCCAAAGGTGCCAAGTTCAAATGCCGGGTTAGGAATGGATTTTCGTTGTGGTTCGGAATCCACGTTAAGCTGTATGTTCTTGACTGATTAGTCGTTATTGTGCTAAAAATAGGTCATTGAGTTTATAAATCAAACCAAACCAATCAAATCAAATACATACAAGATTTTTAAGATGCGAATATTTGATAATCTTTGGAATACATTAGATGTGAAAACTGAAATAATTAATTTGGCTATACTTTTTATGACATTGGTCTGAATTTTGCATCGAAGATAGCTTGTAGATGTGTGAGATGAATTTCCTAAAGTCTTTGATCGGTAACTTAATAATTGACTTCAGGTGTCCGTGACAGCTGAAGTGAGTCTGGCCATGGAACATGAGCGATTTGGTTAGGCACCTAATATTTATTCTAATTTATTCTAAATATATTTTATATCGGATCTAGGGAAGTCACTTCAGTATTTTACCTGAATTGTAAAACACCGTTTTACAAGCTTCTATGTGTATAAGCTACAGTTATTCTTTTGAAAGATGGTCTTTCCCGAGATATTTCCAGTAAACAGGGTTGCTCAGAATGCACAATGTGTACAATTTAATATGCATAATGTTATGTGCATTGTACATATTCTTTCAATAAAAAAAAATTAAAAATGCTTTAATATCCTGCTTCATGCTTCACTTATTTTCTGTTAACAAGTTTTACAGCTAAGTTCCATTAAACTTGGCTATAACAACAAAAGAGATTATAACGTTAAGGGGACTTGGTACCCTTCAAACTTTTTTATTTATTTAAGCCTATAGAATTATAATTTTTACATATTTGGAAGTATAACTAAGTAAAAACTTAATTTTATTAAAAAAAAAGAAAAAAAAAGCTCACTTCTCTTAATTTTTAAAATTAAAAAAAAAAAAAAATCATAAAATTTCAAATTCTATCTCTTTTTCATTCATCAATATTTTTTCTTGATTTTGTTAAAACTATGTTTCTAGTAATGTACTTATTAGTCATCGGATTTAGAATAAGTAAAATAGCTTTCGAGAAAAACGATTGTTACTGTACCTATTGTTAAAAAAACGTAAGAAACGAGAATTTTTCAACATTTAAATTTATATATATATATAAAAAAAAATTGTATTTTATTTAAAAATACATACCTATTTTTGTCAAATAGGAGACACAAATTTTTTTTTCAAGCAATTTCATTCATATTTGCTAAAGTTATAGCATTTCGAGTAAGATGGGAATTTCAAAAATCTTCAACTGAGAAAAATGCGTCGTAAATATCGAAGGAGCTATTGCAGCAATGCTAAATTATCCCAAAAAATATAGTTTTTCTGCAATGGAGTTATCGGATCTGCTCAAAAACTTGCCAGAATAAGGAGAAGGTTTCAAAGATTATAAACTCGCAAAAAATAGAAAATTCGTATTTTAATTATTTTTTGTGAAAACAAGAGGTATCAAGTCGCCTTAAAATTAGAAAAAAGTTAAAAAAATTTCTTAACAAGATTATGAAATTTAAGAATGTATATTTTGAAAGATATATCTAAAATCTGTATTGCGCCGAGAGTCATTTTAACATCTAATCTATCGCGAGTACTCTTAATTGATTTTGGATGAAAAAAAATTAACGCCAAAAAACCTCTTCTGCTTACTATAAGCTGTAAATCTCCACCTATACTTTTATTTCTTAAATTATGCATTTACGCTGACGTACAAAAAGATCAGTAGAAGGTTAGCTAGAGATGAAGCTTAAGTTGGTTTAGTTTAAAAGGTTCCGGCTGTCTTATTTTAGCACTATCAAGAGCTTATCACAGCCAAATAGGCTTCTTAATTTTGAACTACGATAAGATTACGAGGTCCAAATCTTATCGCGCGTATCCCCATCTCCGCACCAACTAGAAAATATTGAGTTCACGATCTATTTAATGTGCACAAGCCTTCATTATCCTATACATCTATATTTGGCGATGCAGGACCGAATCCACGAACTACCTTGCATGAGCTTGGTGCCTTCACACACTAGGACACTGAAGCCATTAATTATATGGAGTTATAAAAACAAGAATTTGGGGTTGTTCAATTAGGACCACTTTTTAAACTAAATCGGGGTATAAACCTATGATTTAAATGAATGGTTAGGATGGGTGCGGCGATATTCGATATCAACACCTCATTGAGGCGAGTTATAGGTGGAATCTAGCAAAAGGCTACATATAAAAATAAACTTCATAATGGAAATAAGTATAGTTTAAAAAAAAAGTAGGATATTTTAATTTTACTTTAAAATTTGTCATTTTTGAAGTCTCAAATGGGAAATTAAGTTTCGTGTCTATTTAAAAAAACTATTAGTATTTTGATGAGAAATGAAAATATTTTCATACTTAATGTTATTTGAGTCATGAAATATACTTCAAGGTGGCCACAAAATTTAGGAAAAAAAGTTCTCTGATAATTCACTGATTTCTCTGACAGATTTCTAAAAAATTCCCTGATTTTAGGGCAAACTTTTTCCAAATTTCCCCAATTTTCTTAGGTTTTAAAGATGTTTATACACCCTGATCAAATAGAACATGTATTCTAAAAAGATAATATGCAATTTTTAAAAAAATAGTTTTGCTGGTAAAAAAAAGTTTAAATTATTCCATAGAATTAAACTTCTAATGGTTTGCCACTACAAATCTCCATGTAAATAGCGCCAAAATATGGATGAACGTGCCTTAAACAATACAAAATTTCCCTGATTTTCATGAAATTTTAAAAAGTTCCCTGACATTTCCCTGATTTTTTCCAGAATCAGAAAGCTCTTTGACATTTCCCTGATTTCCAGGTTTTCCCGGTTCTGTGGCCACTCTGTACTTTTTTAGAAAATTGCAAAAACTACTAAAAATAAATCTTTAAGGCTTTTTACTGTAAATGAATATAAATATATAAAACAATACACAATTTTAAAACAATACAAAATCTCGCTAATAAAGGCAACACCTAATCCAGAATGATATCTTTTTTCGTTCTACCCTAATAGGAAGGTAAAAAATTTAGTATGCAACATTACTACCATCTCTTCTTCCTTTGTATCTACTATCTAAATCTACATAGCTACTTACCGAGAAGTACGAAGCATGGTACGAAACAAATCACCAACCATCACGATTGAAAATCCATTGATACGAGCCGTACTAATGAGATGAAGCGATTAAAAATGACTTTGAAAGGCGGGACAGCTACCCAGTACATCGGTGAAGGTAAAGAAAGAAGAATATAAGCCCCTCGCCATTAGTTTTAATGAGACGACGTAATGTCACATCGATGAGGCATTAGCCGAATTTATACATGACAGCGTTTCTGATTGAAAATGGAATTATCAGGGCAGAAAGTGAAGTGAAATATGCGGTGGATCGATTTGTTGTGAGAGGTGGAGATTAAATAGTGAAGTGTGATAATGGGATGCTCAATGGAAGGTATTTTGTAGGACGGTTATATTGCTTAAGATGAGGGAGTTTAGGTTGGTTGGATTAGTGTTTTGGTTAAGCTAGGATTATTGAAGTTTTTAACTAGAAGTTAAAGAGGTGTGTTGGTAGTTTATTAGTTTAAATCTTCGTTTTAAATTTATTTTAGATACTGGTAAGCCATAACTAAATCGACGATATATAAAGCAGTTTAAAGTCAATAGAGAAGCTATTCATAAGGTTTTGAATGTTTTCTATTGGGTAAAATTAACCTTAAAAATGCTTAATATTTATTTAAAAGAATTAAAATATTAATAAAATATATTAATTTTTCATAAGTGAAGCTTTAAGTACAAAAACTAATGATATATATTCAAAACTTTAGTAAACACGATTTCTTTTTGGTTAAGAGCTTTATTTACAATTTTCTCGAAACTTGTTAATTTTTATACAAGTTTTTATAGTGTCCCATTTCCATCTAGTGATAAATATTTGAACTATTTATATTTTTTTAAGTAAATATAATTTTCCCTTGTTTAAATCATAGTATGCATCAGAATTTATAAAGAAAGATGCTCTAAATGGCATTAAGTAGTGTCAATATTGTCATGACTACACTGCATACATTAATTTTGAACTATGTATGTATGAAATTTCAAATTCGTCACATAACAATAAAAATATTTTATCGACTGATACAAATTTTAATATCATAAAAACAATCAAGAATGTTTTTCAGAAATTGATTTTTCTAAGGGTTTTAAAATAACTTTTAGAACTGGTATACAAAAGAAAGTGTTTTCTTCTGAAATGTAAACTTTCAAACATGAACCTTCACGGAGTGAAAAAAATGTAAATCAAATGTATAAAATAACAATAAAAGTAAAACTTTAGCATATTATATGGTTTATATCATTTTATATTTCATGACGTTAGAATGCTTAACGATGAGAAAATGAAAATATTTCAATCTTTATTTAAGAAATGTAGCCTAAAAGTAAATGCAAATTCGGAGTATAAACTGTCAAATATCTTCTACTTTTTTCGTCTCAAAAAAAAAAAAAAAAAAAAAAAAAAAAAAAAAAGACATTAAAAGCATTTTTGAAAACTTTCTACACACCATTAATGTCAAACTCTTTATTCAGGTTAAATAGTTTTATATCGTAAAGAGAGATAGTGTTAAGAAATATTTCTTCATTCACCTTGTAAAACATATTTCTTTTCAATAGCACATTCTTTGACGATTTTATTGCCTGAAATTCATCTATGTATAATTATTCAATGTCAGAAGTGAAATGTGGACATAAGCTTAGAAACATTAATCTCAGAACACTGCAAATACTTTATCTACTTGCAACTTCTAAAAGAGGAAGACAACCTATTCGCAATGCACTGCACATGTTGATAAAATTCATAAGGCTTTCATAGTTTAAGCATACAAGATCTGGAGTCACAAATATCTCAGCTGCTAATACGAAGAAGTTGGAATCGCAAATATTTGAAAAAGTTTCATAATGTTTTTAAAAGCAGTAAATATTCATTATTCGTCATGATATCTTCATAAAATTGTGTCATTGTAAGCAGTAAATACGAATCAAAAGTACAAGGGGTTTCTAAAAAATCTAGGAAAAGTGTGTAGGTAGGTGGAGGGGATCAAAATAAGTAGATTTTTTAGCGGGAAGTGCATGCGTTGAAGTGCTAAATAGCAAAAAAGCGGTTCTCCCCTTTATCATTCCCACACCACTCACCACATGGTACAGAATTCTTCTTTTCTATTTTTGATGGATGTTTTTTTATACATGTATCTGAGAATACATTAAGAACACGATCTACGAAAGTTTCATTAAGTCTAATGACCGGACTCACATTTTCGGCTGGAAATTTTCGTGAAATGCCTATCATGTTTGCTAATGTTCGCCTATCCTTTTAAGCGGGGTGGGGGGGGGGGTTGGAAGTCTCTATCTAGTCCATGTTTAAAAAGCTTTTTTATGTATTTTTTTCTCAGAAATTACTCATAGCATTGGTTTAAAATTTTGTTCAGTCAATATTAAAACACTTTCACATAGACTGACAAATGCTTTTGTAAAAATAAACTTTTGTTTAAGATTTATGATGTTTTGAAATTTTTTAATAAAATTTTCCAAAAAAAAAAAAAAAAACATGGTTAAGAATTAAAAAAAAAAAAAAAAAAAAAATAAATAAAAAAAAAAAAAAAAAAAATTAACATTTCTGTAAAAACATAAGTCTGTTTGTGTAAAAGTACAATATGTAACAGGAAAAAAAATTTCAAAGCAAAATATGAAGCAGATCCTAAGAAAAAGGTAAATTTGTATAAAAAAACAGCATTTTGAGAAAACAACGTTTTAAGTACAAAGCAGGCGGGTTTTTTCAATGACGTTATTTTTTCAAAAAATATTTAAAAATACTTCAGATAAGCCATTCCTCACCAAGTTACACCATTTTGTAGATAACATTTCAAATATTGTAATACACTAAAAACCTGAAAATGGATACGAGACAATTTTTTGCCTTCCCACCCGCTTTAATATTCACGTCATTAGGAATCTTATATTATTGTTGGTAGTCACTCTTCCAAGAAATTTGTAAAAAGCTTAATCATTATAATGCTGGATTCTTTTGATTTTAACTGTTTTTCTTACTTACCTGTTCTTCATATCTTCCTTATGTGCTAGTATTTACACGCTCCATTTCAGCATATACATCTCCTTATAAAGTATGTTTATGTCAGTCCCTTCTACGTGTCTTTACATTTTTGTGAGATATTTCCGAAACACACTGTAAAGAAATCTATTTAAATGTTTTTTGATAAAATACATGGTATAGAGGTTTAAAAAAAGTATATATATAAAGTAAAAACCTAGTGTCCAGTGACGATTCAATCAGTGTCCATCTATGATTCAATGACCTTGGGTCTGGGGTGTCAAAGACGACTCTGTCCAAGGCGAGAGAACAATTCGACGTTAGTCTAACTTTGAATAAAAATCTTTTTATAACGGAAAAATGCATTTTTTCTATATTCAAGGTTAAAATTAATTTTGTTAACTACAAGGAAGCAAAAATTATTTGCATTAGCATCTTAAACTTGATGATTACTCTTTTCTGATAAATATTTAAAGGATTTTTTTTTCACTGAATCTAGTTAGATTCTTTAACACACAACTTTCTTAGTAACTCTTTTTTTTTTTTTAAATTTTTTTATTTTTTATTTTTACTTAAAAAACACTTTCAATTATTTTAAAATTGCAATTGCGATTCCTGAGGACATATAAAAAGAAGGATAAAATGCACTCATGTCAGCATCTATCAATGCCTCATCTCTCACACGAAATTCGAGGGACTCTATTTACTAAAGAGGGGAGAATGAATTAGGTTTTGTGTATTTTATTTTTAGGAAGGAAGATTTTGTTAAATTGAATTAAAAAAAGAAAGAACGAATCTTGCGTTTGAGAAACACAAAAAACAAAAACAGCACACCCTTTTCTTGTATTCAAAATTTTAATCTTGACTCGTTTAACTTTTTGGAAGGTCGAGTAAAGAGGAGTTTAATTCTGTTAGGTTTAGAGGATTTTTGCTTGTCATTGTTTGTTAATGTCTAACTGGGATAGGAAATTGAACTGTGTAATCATGCCCCTTTTCTGTTTAAAATCATTTTTTTTTCCTGACGAAGGTTGTTGCGGAGAATATTTTGAAAGGAGGGAAATAACGAGTAACGAGGGAAATAACGAAAGGGATAATAACGAGTCATAGAAGATTAAATTGCTAGTTATGATTAAAATTTATTATTAGTAACATTATTATTATTATTATTATTATTAATAATAATAATTATTATTATTATTAATTTATTATTAATAATCTTGTAAAAAAAGTCGCTGTTCTTGAGTCCGAAAATTGACCGAATTTATAAATAATCAGCTATTGTTGTAATGTTTCTGATTGTTTAAATGTTATCGATATGGTTTCCTAACTGTAAATAATAATAATAATAATAATAGTAATAATCTTTTTCTGCTAAGCAATTTTTTTTCCCTTTCTCTGAAATTGGAATGGTATTTTTATTGAAAGGGATAATTATTTTCAGTAAAATTAAATGTAGTTGCATATTGTATCAATCTGATATTTAGGGTGTTAATGACAAATGACAAATCAATGTTTTACTAATTGATCCATAAAAAACGAAGGTTATGATTTACCGTACGGTGCCTCTTGGCGACTTTTAAAATACATCGTCAAATTGAAAGTGACGTCAAAAGGCTGTGTCGCTAAAGCCAAAATTACTTCAAAACGCCGTGTTGCTAAATCCAAAGGGTTTACTAGCGTTACCGGAATACCAAGTTAGCAACAAGTAATTTCCAACTTTTAAAAAGTCGCCAAGAGGCACATTACAGGAAATCTGAGCCGAAATGAATGTTACTCAAGTTACTTATGTGTTAAATTTACTATTAAGGTATTGTTGCATCATGTTTTCTCAATTTTTATTTCGAAATATTTTGGTTTGTCAACTTGACCACACTCCAATAAAACAATACTATAAAATAATGTTTGCAAAAACAACACAAATTCGAATACTTTTCAGAATTAGTTGTACGTATCATCAATATTTATGTAATTGCGGAACACGTGTTTAATTAGAAAAAGTCAGGAAATTAAGTTAAGATCATACGTATGTGTTGAGTTCCACTCTTCAATATATGGTTGATCCGCTGGTGAAATTTGTATAATTATAATTATAAAAATTACAAATGTGATATTTAGTCTATTTTCTGTTTTAAACTCAAAATCCTCATGTAACAAAAGGTATGCCATCACGTTTAAATAAATGTCATTTTAAAAATCTAAATAACTTTCAATTTATATTGAGTATAACAAAATGCCCTATAAGATATTTTTCTTGAAATTATTATAACTTTATTGTTAATATGCTTCAATCAATAATTACTCATTAGATATGATTCAAACATTTAGAAAGGATTCGATAACATTACAACGTGTTTTTTTTTAGAAACATCCAAGTTAAAATTCATTTATAGAAAATAATATAAGTTAAAACAATAAAATTAAAGACATATTAAAATATTTAGTAAAATATCGAAGAGATGAATTCAGAGCATGTGATATAGAATCCTGCACATATGCTTTATTTACGTGAATCAAAAACACTTTACTTTTTTACAGGATATTATTTATGAAATTATTTTTTGTTACTTTTAATCAAAGATAATGTTCTATAAAAATTTTGCATTAATATCTTTTCACTAGGTTTAGAATGATAAAGCAAAAAAAAAAAAAAAAAAAAAAAAAAAAAAAAAAAAAATTATAGAAAAATTTAACAAAGAAATTTAAAATCTTAGAAATACGTTACGGCAAATTTTATTAATTTGGATTAAATACATAATAAAATTGGTTAATTTATAAAATAACTTTCATTTTTTTTTTTAATATGGCAAATTATAATTAATCTCTTAATATTTATCATATTAACCATTTATTATATGTAATAGAAAAAAAGCACTTTGTTAATATAATACATATTTTTTTACCTCAAATTAAACACTTCCACCATCAATTATGTATACACAATAACTGTCAGTCGGTGGTTAATATGATAAATATTGGATTCTGCATAGTCCTATTGTTTATGTTTCATCTCTGTTATGTTTTAGCATTTGTTCAGTGATAGCGCTGCTTAAGGGATTTTATATTTTTAAATTTTGTCTGTCATCTAATTTTAGTTTAACCAACAAATCTTATTACTATCATTAATGTAAAATATTTTTAATAGTCGCAGAGGTTTGGTTCCTATATAATCTCCCTCCGATAATTTTAAATCCTATTAATTTAATCATAATAGCTATTTACTTTGGGTATTTTCTGATATAACCATCAGAAGTAACGATTTTTTTTTACATATTAACTAGTCTTTTGAGGTTATTTTTATAAAAAAAACCGTAATTTTAATATAATAGCAGATTTATCAGATTTGCCGATTAATATATATATATATATATATATATATATATATATATATATATATATATATATATATATATATATATATATATATATATATATATATATATATATATATATATATATATATATATATATATATATATATATATATATATATATATATATATATATATATATATATATATATATATATATATATATATATATATATATATATATATATATATATATATATATATATATATATATATTTATATATATATATATTTATATATAGATATATATACCGGCAAATTTGATAAATCAGCTATTATATAAAAAAAACCAAAAAAACACATAATTTAATCTGTTTTTGACGGTTAAAGAGTACTCTTACGTACACCAATACATTTTCTTACAACATGGAATTATTTTATGATAAATCCTTTGTACAAAGATGAGTGTAGAATGTGAAAACCAAAAGTTTCTGATAGAAAGTAAAAATATCTGTTAGGTTATTTACTCTAAAAATAAAGCCACTCTCTTCTTAAACTATAATAGGAATTTTTAAAGTGTCGTAGTATTGGAGGTCATGTATCAGGAGTATTGAGTGCCGATCTATTTTTAAAGAAAAACATTCCGCCCTATAGTTTGAGCCAAAAATTCAATTTGTGTTTCATTTTTCCTTAGTGTTTGAGTAAGGCCTTCAGAACGAACCACGATATTGTTGGAGTTTTCAATTTGTAACGAGTACCGAGTTTTCTGGGTGTCTTATTGTTTCCAAGTTTTCTTCTTCTTGATCGTCCTTTTGAAAAAGTGCGATCGTTGTTTAGATATCAGTGTGATATTGTTGCTTAAGAACTAAGTCGGTGTTTTTTTTTTTTTTTTTTTAAAGTATTCAATTACGTTGAATGTTGAGAGTGAAATCGTGTGTGTGTTTTTTTTTTTTTTTTTTTTAGTACAGTCACGGTTAAAGTTTTTTTTTGCATTAAATGTAACTGAGAGATTTATTTTTTGTAAATGCGAAAAATCAAAATTGGAAGTGTGAAAAATTCGAAACTTTGTTGATGCAGATGGTTTGTGTTAGAATTTGTGTCTTTAACAGATATTTAAAAATTAAAATGGTGTGAAGTAAAGAATAAAAATCTAATTGTAAAGTTTTACTAAACGAAAAGAAAGCGAACAGTGAAAAATACAATTTAATGAAAGTTTTTGAAATTAAATTTAGAAATTTGAGTATGTTTTTAGCGTAAAAAACATTTTCAATTTAATGAAAGTTTGGTACTAATTATATTGTAGAATAAGATTGAAAAATAATGCAAACAAGTATAATTTTATAAAATGCTTTTATGATTCAAAAATATTTATTTTTATTTTTTAACTATAATGACATCAAATATTGTGTTGGAATGATCCCATTTCAATACGATAACTTCTTTGTATTTATTTGACATATTTTTCTGAAAATGTTCTCTTTGATGATTTTTTTCTAGCACGTCAAACTTAATAATTTATAATTTTATGATACTGAAAGAAATAACATATTTTTTTTTTTAATTTTCTCTATACAGCATTAAAACTTTGCGTGTCTTAGAAAGTTACCCAATTGATGTTTTCAAGCTTATAAAATGAATTAGAATATTTTAATTAGAACTAAGTAGAATTTTGTAGGGACTTCTACTGACAACAAGTTGTGAAGCCCCATGATAGTGGAAAGAGATTTAAGTCGTATACTCTTCCCTTACTGAAAAATAACGTTTTTTTTATTGTCTGGGAGTCAGATATATCATAACATTAAATCTACATCAAATTATATAAAAAAAAAAAAAGAAAGAAAAAAAAAAGTGACGCGTGTGTTTTAGTAAAATATATACTATTGTGTCTTTAAAAAAAAAAAAAAAAAAAAAAATTACAGCGGTTTTTCCAGGCTGGGATTGCCTTGATAAATTTTTTTTTCACTTTGGCAAATAATACCTTACAGACTTAATTTTGCATTTCTAAGTTTTCTTCTCAGCAGACTTCTTAAACTTTTTTCTATAAATGTGTAAAATTTCATACATTTAAATTCAATAGTTCTCTTCTGTGAGAGGGAAAGATGTGCACTGAGTGGAAAAATTCTGATACGGCGGCGACTTTGTTTTTAATTCTTGCTATTTTTTAGTATAGAGATATGATTTTGAAGTCAACTGTTTTCTATGGTATATTTCCAAAATAGGAGTAATTTTTAAAATGTCATTTCTTCAACTATTCAAAATTTAAAACTCATTAATATTGAAGTTGTGCATTTTGACAATAATGCAAATTTTGTGAAAACGTTATCAATCAGATTCATGCAGCTGAAACAGTAAAGTGAATTGGTATCACTGAAAATTTTATAATCTAAAATCTGGTAGGTGTACATTTCTAGTTTCCGATTCCTAGGTTTAAAAGGTTTCCTAGGTTATATGAAATTTTAGCTTGCATTGTGTAAATACTTAAAACCTTTCTCGTATTTTTAAGGGGTCCAGGGTCCAAATACTTTCAAAATTGTAAAAAAAAAGAAAAAAAAAAAAAAAAAGCTTTAAAAAAATATGTTCAATTACAATAATTTTGATACCTCATTTACAATGCTATCCCTTTCTGTTGGCTTGCAGTTGTCAAATTAATATCTGACAGCTGACGCTGACTGAACTTGAAACAGCTTTTTCTCATTGATTATTATTATTTTTTTTTTTTTTATAATTAGAAATAACTCCATATGTAATTAAGTAACATACACCAAATTTCCCATGTATATTGCGCCGATCAAACGGTATAGTGGTTAGCGTGCTAGCTTCTAGACCGCGAGGTTGCAGGTTCGAGTCCCGTGTAAGGCATGGGTGTTTGTAAATGTATGTTGGCTTGTCTAATGACGAATGTTTCGGCGCATTATAGCCCTCGTGTTGCTGACGGTGCCAGATAATCTGAAATCAACCAACCAATCCCATGTGTATTGTAGTAACTCTTTAAAAGATATTCAACAAACACAATTTTAAAATTTTGTTTTTTAGTCCAGATATGATTTTTTTAATTAAGAAAGAAAAAAAATATGAACCTTTATAGTTAAATTTTTTTTATTTTAATATCCTCTATAAATATCAAAATTGTGTTTGGTAAATTTTCTTGTTATATATTTGTGAACACATACATATAATTTTAAAATTTATTAAGATATTTTTTATTATGTTATATGAAAATATTTAATGCGTTGTTTTATAGTAATTATAAAATTTTAATAAAAAAAATAAATTAAATTTTTTTAATAGATTTTATAGACATGTACACTGTTCTACAATTACATAAGCAATATTGTGTTAATACAACAAATAATAAAGAAATTAAAATGTTGGGTCCTAGACTCCTTTAAATTTAAAAAAAATAAAAAAAATAACCTATTACTCTTCAATATTGAGTCCTCATATAACAATGCTTATAAATGTACTTCGTATATCGTCATCGTACAAAACATTGAAATGCTATCAAAATAATATTTCGATGTTGGGCAAAGGTCATAGCAGAAGCATTTCTCTAATTACGCATTCCTAGTAAACAGCATAGCATCTAAGGCTCTTAACTTATAAAGCATGATAATTATTTTACCAATTTGCTGGGTATGAAACTCCAAATATTTTTCATATGCATTAACTGCCGCTTTAACTCTTATGCAAAGCCATGTTGCATTAGAATATTTGCTTAATAGAAAATACTAATCCTTCCAGAGATTCTTTTACAAGTCGTTTGTACCAGTTACTGAATGTTTATCTAGAGAATATAACTGTAATGTTAAGGGAAGTAATTTAATTTTAGTTTTGTAACCTTGCTAAAGGCGTAGTAACTGATCGTTTGATGTTTAAAAGTTGAATATAGCTCAATATATCAGTTAAAGTAGTAGAAATTTTGAATTGATAAAAAATTATATTCAAGTAAAAAATTATTGAATGTTTTAAATTATTTGAAAGTGTGTTATTATTTGAAATTTAATATTTGTGTCAATATATTTAAGCTTAGGATGTTTCTCAAGTGTTTTATAATTAGGTTATACAGAGAAATGTTTTGAAACGCATTAATGGAAAATGGGCAGATATTTTGTTATCACTTTGTAAAATATGATGACAAAAGTTTTTGACAAAAATCTTTTTAAAATACAAAGGAGAATTTTAGTTAGCAAGACAAAAAAAAAAAAAAAAAAAAAAAAAAAAAAGAGAGAGAGAAAACCTGGCTTTATAGTAGATAGGCAATAATATTATCTTATAGAAAATTGATAAGTAATATTTATCTCCCAAAAACAACTAGAACAACTGGTAAAAAAAGACCGCCATTTAAAATAATTAGTCAGAAAAAGTTGTGAAATCTAATGTTTGCTGTCAAGCGGCTGCGTTTAGTTTCTTTGGGGTACTTGTACACAGTGAACTAAATTGGGATTATTAGGCGGAATCTCCATAGGCAATCAGTACTTGGCAGGCTAGAGTTATTTCGGATTATTTCATTTCATTTACTTCAGCTACAATGTACTGAATTGAGACTAATTTATAAAAACTCTAGCCTGCTAAGTACTGATTGAATATGGGGATCCCTCCTAATAATCCCAATTTAGTACATTGTGTACAAGTACTCCAAAGAAACTACACGCGTCCGCATGGCGGCAAATATTAGATTTCACAACTTTTTCTGACAGATTATTTTACTTGGAGGAATTTTTTTTTTACAACGTCTAGTTATTTTTTGGGAGACATAAATTTTTGTTGTTGTGTTTGTTATGTTCTAAATGAGTAAGATACGACCAATGAATATTTTAGCGTGAAAAATCATATAGTTGCTCTAAGAAAGAAGAAGAAGGAAAAAAAAAAAAAAAAAAAAAAAAAATAAAAAAAAAAAAAAATGGCATAAGCAACAATACCATTCGATTCACATACTACTTTTTGTATTGAGAGTGACAAGAAATATCATGATTAAATATTGTCGAGAGATGTAGATTCACAATCCAATTCCTTTTCGTTTCTTTTAAAAAGAAATCTTCCTTATAACACCAAGAAAAAAATTTCACAATAAAAAATATGTACCTATTATAACTTGAGTACAAAAACATGTAATTATATTCTAAAAAATAAGTAATTATAAAAGGTAAGTAAAAAACAAACAAAAAAAAACTTGCTTTTCATGCAAAAACTGAGGATTACCAGATTTTACATACGAATATATATATATATATATATATATATATATATATATATATATATATATATATATATATATATATATATATATATATATATATATATATATATATATATATATATATATATATATAATAAATGCGTCTCGAAACAACTTTCGCTTTAAGTTTGAATTATAAGACTTGTTATTTTAAGAGAAATTCATCAAGAAATTCATCGAAAACGGGCCTAAGCTCTGATATAATATACACTTGCATGCTTGCGCTTTGACATCGGACTTGACGGAGGAACACTGCCGAGTTTCTAGATAATGGATAAGAATAACGTTAACCTTAGAAAATATATATAAACCAAAATATACCCACTCTATAATTTTATCAAACTTGGCTTTCTAAACGTAAGTTCCAACGTGACAGGTAATTTTACTGTAATTATATTTAAGTAATATCAGTTTTAAAACTGATATTACTTAATATTTTTCGTAAATAAAGACGCGTAAAAATATCTCCATAGAAATTGCATTTGTTTTTACGCCTCCCCTTGTCATTTCTTTTTCAGTCTGAATTCGATTTTTCAATTACTTTAAAGCGGATATAATACGCATGAAGTAGGATAAAAGAAGCGATAACATGGGACCCTGTCACCATCAATCAGCTTCGCATTGCTCACGTCGCTTGCGCAGTAGTATTTGGATGATCATATTCAAGGCGAGTTTAGATAGAAGGTTTTTTTCCCTCCACATTTCATTTCTCTTCGGAAGGTAAACTTATTTGAAAATGAAATCTCCCAAAAATGCGACCCTTAAGTAATTTATTTTGTATCAGATTCTTGCGGTATTTATATTGAGTTTGACAGGAAATGAAAATAATTCGATATCCTTAAGACTTTGTTCTTTGTCAATAAATGTCCTTTTCTTCTAAAGAAAATATTGGAAAATTTATTAATTTTTTTTTTTTATTGTGAAATTTGGTTTCACAATCGACATTTGGATAAGCATTTTTAACTTTAATATTCTTCAAAGCAAATGACTTCAACGTTTTGAAAATAAAACAAAATACTTACGAGATGCTCTTTGTAGATCGTATACATTATGAAAAGAAAACGAAATAAAAATTAAATAAATTTCTCATCAGTTTAAGCGCTTCATTCTTTGAAAATATTTGTTAATGTATCCAAACAAATTATGCTTTGCAATAATATTGATTGACAGGTATTGGAGAAACAGTAACAATAAAATTTATGGCTCGTTCTCTAACAGAGATTGAAAGTTTAGTAATGTATTTGATAGTTAAAATGGTTAACAATTTATTTGTAATAATAAAACAAGCTGTCTGTGTATTTGTCTGTGTAGCTGTCTGTGTAGCTGTCTGTGTAGCTACTTAAAATTGGAGTCGAACTCTGACATTTTCAACGCAAATAGTTTTGGCCTTCTAATTGGATTTTTGACACAAAGAATGTCACAATTTTAATTTGTTTTTAATTAATATTTTCACAAAAAGCAACTTCTAAGGGGCCTATAGCTCTGAAAATTTCAACATAAGTAGTTTTGGCCTTCTATTTTTACTTTTCACAAACACATGTTAAAATATTTTCAAAGGGGTATTATATTAAAAGGGATTTTTTTTTGTATTTCTCGACAGGGAAGGGCTTATAATATTAAGGGTTTAGGCAGCAATTAGTTTTTAGTGAGTTTACGCACCAATGAACCTTGAGAAAAGAGCCAAAAGCTGGGACCTATACACCAATGACGGATCTCCACAACGCGGGGCCACCCAGCTAGCTAAAAAATTTCACAAGGTAAAATTTCGTAGAGAAGCACGGGTATTCAGCTAGTTTGTTATAATAGAATTTAATACAAACTAGAGGTCTGGTACATCGTATAATTTTCAGTTGAAACTTAAAACTGGACACTGCATTTAAATTTGGTATGGATTGGCGTAATTAACTCTTTTTTATTTTCACATTAATATTAAAAAAATTGAGAGTTGGACCATATCTTTGGCGATATTTATTACATTGGTAAACAAAAAACCATCGATAAAATGACGATACGTTTTTCAATGATTATTACATTTTCTTTTCGGGAAAGTGAAACAGGCCATAGTCGTTGACGGGAACTGCTCAACGGAAAAAAAATCTCAAAACGTGTTGAAATGGGGAAAAAAAAATACTGCATACAATACTTTCATCACCCTATATAAAATAAAGGTTAATTGAAAGTATAAATGTGGGATTTTAAGAATATTTGAGAGCCAGTTATAAACATTATTTTATACATCCACAATCGTTTGCGTTTTGCTCAAAATAGCAATGTTACTTTGTGTTACAAAATAAACACCAATAAAATGCTTAGAAGATAACTTAATTTGCCTGCATTCAATTGTATATACAAGGTTCACATTAAAGTCCGTGTATCCCTTTTAACTGCCGAACGGTCTCAGATATAGCGAGGAGAGTGGTGGCTATGTATTTGCTGAAGTGAATGCTACTAGATGAGACTACACTTATATCACCACCTGGTGGAAAATGGTGGCGTAACCGTTCCTATCTCGAAAATGCTACAAGACAGGTGAAAAGTGAATTCCAAAGTTGTGTAGTGAATATCAATGATTTAGAATGAAAAAGACAGGATATGGACATGAATGCTGAAAATAGAATACTAACAATGCACATTGGTTTGTTCGTGATTTTCGAAACTGTGACTTCACAAAACAAGATAGGGAAAAAAAAAAAAAAAGAAAAAAAAAACCTAGTCATCACAAGATACCTTTATTTTCAACGTTGCGATTTAAGGAAATTGGTTGCCTTGAATAACTGCATATTTCTTTTACACTTAATCGAAAAATATGTAAATTTTAGTAATCTGCAATGACGTCACAGTCTCACACTTATACTTCCACATCCACCAACGCTTCTATGTTTTAACTGCTCGTTTAACCGAAGGAAAAAATTACTTTGCAATATCAATGATTTATTGACTTTTACCTAGAGTTTTGAGTCGCTATTCCTTTAGCAAGATATTTTAGTTGTAACTTTTGTTTTTTAAATGTTTATACTTGCTATTTTTTGTGTTTCAAATTTTCTTGAATGTGTCTATTTTATTTTTGTTTCATATTTTTCGATTTTTTTCTTCCAAATCCGAGCTCTTTTTGAACAAAATAGGATTTATTTTTAGACCTAGTCTAAATCCGACAGTGAAAAAGTTTTAAATGTACATCAAACAAACAAAAGGACAAAACTAAAGTAAAACAGTTACTTCTCAGTTAATTGCCTATCTTTAACCATATCTGGTATGAAACTTTACTTTCAAAATCGATTGACGTATCATGACTGAAATTGGTTTTTGACTTTCGAAATGTTCATCATAGTATTACTCTTTCAGTGAGTCGAACGGGAGGACTCTTATGCACATACAGAACCTATGTGAAACACGCACGTCAGGTATAACGTTATGGCAAGGATGAATTGATTATGAAAGGTATAAAGGTCCTATAACTTTTCAAAACAGTTATATATATAACTTTATATTTAAATGTCTGTGTTAATGTAAAAAGTATTAAAACCTCTAATGATATCTTAAAAAGTTAAAATTCTTGGAAGGAATTCGAATGTAGCTACTTGTTTTAGCCCTATTATCAAGTAAAGGAATTCACATTTATCTAACTTATACAATTTAAAGCTCTTTTTATTTTGTAGAGACGCATGTATAAAAATGATTATAAATGGAGAAATCTTGAATGATAATAGATTTATGAAAAATGATTCTTACCGAAGTGAAAATTTAAGTGATAACTAAGTTTCTTGGAAAACACGAGTTCAAAAATAATATTTAACTCTTTACACATTTCAATTGTGAGTCGTTTCTCGAAAGTAAGTTTCATAATATTCTTCAGAAAGAAGTACTTAATATTTTAAATAAAAGAACACATCTCGATAGTTTTACGTTTATCGTCTCCTTTATTTGAAATAAAATTTAATAGAGTTTCTGAATGGGAATTTTATACAAGCAACACATTTTTTGTTACACTATTTACTCCATTTTTTACTTTTTCTCAACGAAAAGCATAAAAGAATATGAACTGCTAGCATTAAAATTTGATACACATCATATCCTTTCATGTCAAGACTTTTAGAAGATAAGAAAAACCATTCCTTAAACTATTTCTTTGAAATACGGCGATTCTTTATGAACGGGCCACTGCACAGCAGCTGTATTGGGTGATGTAAACCATCTTTTTACTCGGATGTTGTCGGCTTAGTTGGAGCAAGCCGATAAAGATTGTTTAGATGTGATTTTCAAGGTCTTTTGTCTTTTGTTTAACTTCTTTTCATGATTCGGTTAGAAGTTTAACTTGTTCACTGGCTGACACTTTGTCATTAACTTGTAAAATCAAAATTTTTGTTTTCTTCTGCATGCAGTTGCTCTGATTAGAAATATTACGTTTATTAAAACCAACATATGTACTTTGGGTGCTAACATAAAGGGAAGAAAAGGAATGATTATAAGTACAATATATTTAATATAATTTTATTAGAAATTTTCTTCACTTATATTAATTTATTACGACGGTTTTGTCAAAATAAATTTCAATAAGTGTTTTCTTCTTCTTACTATTTACTGAAGATAATAATAATAAAAATAATAATAATTATTGTTGCTATTATTATTTTCTTTTTATTATTTTATTGTTATTTTCATTTTATTTTCTTTTTATTATTATTGTTATTATCATTATAAAAATAATAACAATTGTTATTATTTTTATAATGAAAATAACAGTAATAACAATTGTTATTATTATTATCATTATAAAAATAATAACAATAGTTATTATTATTATTATTATTATTATTATTATAATCATTATCACCATTACCATTACCATTATTAGAATTATTATTGATACTTTTTTTTTTTTTTTTATAATTAAGTGTGTTTTCAGCGTACTAGTAAAGAAAATACATCACATTTTTTTTTGTAGTGCAGCTTAGTTTCATTCGAATGAGTTGAAAATGTGTAAAAACTTGAGTATTTAATTCAGAGATTTTAGTTAGTTAATATCTTTAAAAACCTATCTCGTGGTAAAATTGTTTTTTATTATAACGTAGGAAACAATTCTTAACGTATTATTACATTAAGATTTTCTGAAAATAATTTACATTGAAAGAAGTTAGGTCACTTTCAAATAAGTTTTAAAAAAACAATTTCAAAATACTAACAACATGATAAAAATATAGTCACAGTAATGAGATGAAAAGGTCAAATCAACATATGAGATATTTCAATAATTTAATTGGATAAATAAATAAGACAAAAGTTTTGAAGAACGAAATAATAAAAAAAATATATCTGTTATTAAAACCTGATATATGATTAATTTATTTCCATCTCAAGAGCTTTGAATAAGTAATACGCGAAAATAATCTATTCCTAAAGAAATAGAATATAGCAGCGAAAAAACTACCGAGGCTACATTTAAAAGATTAAAAATTCTTATGAGCGAGGGAATTGAAGGTAATCCGTAATGTTTTGTCTTAATTAACTTAAACCATTTATATAGTTTTTGAACAATTTAAGAAAATAAAATCTTCTCTTTTTATATTTGAACTTTTAATACAGCAGGGGCATAGGGACTGGAAAAAAAAAGGAAAATTTTGAAACGTAAGAACTGATTGTAATTAATTATTAATTAGCATAAAGATATGGATTATTAAGTTATTTAAGATCAATTAAATGTGTTTCTTATCTTAACTTTAATGATCATTAAGTATACAATCTTAAATTTCCAGTTGTAAAAAGAAATATGATTAAGCACGCAGGATTCAGCTTTTACATCCGTTAGTTATTTAACAAGTGAAACGAAAATCATTCGTCAAGTACCACATGTTGGAGGTTGTACATTCGCCTTCTGACTGCCCTAAATATTAGTATAATATAGAGTAAGATTTTATTGTTTAAATAGAGAACAGCACCGTTTGTTTTCTATTGAATAACGTTCAAATATTAAACGAACTTAAATATATTTTCTTCAAATTCCTATAGAAGTTGAGTAGCCGAAATAGTTTACTTTAGGAGAGTTTTTTCAAATAGATCAGTGACCCAGTTTCTATTATCTAGCCTCTTTAAAAAGCATTTCTAAATTTGCAAACCTTTATAGTAAACCCAAGTGAGTTTCTTTTTCCATGCATTTCTGATTTCAAAAAAGAAACTTTTGGTTGAAGAAGGTAATTAGTTTTATTTATGCGTTTTCGACTATACAGGTGTGCTAAACTAATCAACTATTACTTTTTCGCTAATTCCTTTTAGATGAGGCAGTTTAACGTAGTTTGGATAGGAACGACCATTGTATAATTTCGGAAGGTTTTTTTCTGTAAAGATATTAGTTGTTTGTATGCCTTTTTGGAAATCGTAAGTGAATGAATCACTTGCGAAGTTTGCCTTATAAATGAAGCTACTTTAAAAAGGGAATGTAATTTCAAACATATGCCCATTGAAGTTCCCTCACACTTAAATTCTTCTGTTGTGATAATACATTAAGTGACACAAAATATTACTTGTCGAGTTTGTTTCTTATCAGTATTATCCATCTAGTCTTGGAATAATGACTAAATTTTACAATAGTGTTTAACTTTTAATTTTAAAAGTGTCTTTAAAAATTACTCTGCACCAAATCATAGTATTATGTAGTGAAAAGAGTTTATTTCTGAATACCGTCTAATCACGAAGGAAGGGAAACCCATACTAATTCGCCTATTAAAGTCTCCATCTATGAATTATATTCAAGCATTATTGACACTAATGGTATTTCGGTGTCCATTTCAGTTATCGTACATGGTATGCCTATTAAACTTAATACCGTTCACTTCTAGGCAATGTTCAACGATGGCAAGTAATGACAACTTATGATATCCTAAAGGGCAAACATTTTAGGAGTTGAATTATGTCATGGTCAATGCCATCTCTTAAAATTTGGTCTCAAATATTCTTAAAATATATAGAATCGGATTATTTCATGCAATATACTATTATTAAACTGTAAAAATTATTTTTTAAACTATCAACTTTTCAACGCAGTTTTGTCATTTATAGTATCTAGTATCAGTAATTATTTGTAATCCAAAGATTGATGTGTTGTGGTCATCTGAATTGAATGACATCAAGTTTCTTACTAACTTCTAATCATTTTTTGGTACTTGTATACAATCCGAGTCGACTGATGGCGAGACAAAAAGTTATACAAACGGATTCCTTTATTCAGCCTAAATGGTTTGGTCAGGATCGATGCCAGGTCCGCCTTGCAACTGAATCATTCCATGGGAAGACCCTAACGCCAGTCTGAGCTGAGCCGGCTAGGCGGTTTGAACTTTTTGTTGCCAACAAAATATTTGCTAATGGTCGACGGGATAGTACGTAAGTATTGATTTTATTTTAATTCTAATCAATTAAAAAATATCACAAACATACTTCATAAAGTGAAATACTACGCTGTTAACATGTGCACTGCACATTAACTTGTAATTAAGTATTTGTTCAGAAATGAAATGCGAAGGTACTAATTCAACAGTAAGTTAGTGTTCTGTGAGAATCTAGAACAGTCAATTTTAACAGTCAAATTTTACTTTTTTATAGAAATTTTAAATGTATAGGGCCAACGATGGTCTCAATCAATATAGGAAAAAAAAAATACCCCAAACCTAGTTCATCAGCTGTGCTATTTCATTTGTAGATAGAGACAAATACGATGAACATTGCATTAGAGTAATTAACAGATATCAACTCTTATTTTTTTAAGGAAATTAATTTGAGATTAATGAAAGTATACTACACTATACTAGAAGACTACCTGATTTGAGCTCACTCAATGATTTTCAGCCATATGGGAAACTGTTCCTATAGTGTACTCAGCGAGCTCACTTCATCCTGTCCTCTAGTATAGTTTTTCCTGATCCTATGGAATGGTTTCAGTTTAAATTGTTTATTTAGTATCTCATTTTTTTATTTTTTATATACATGTTAAGGTGGGTTTTTAAAAATATGAATGAATTCTAATACTATTACTAATACTTTAGGAATTATTTTTTATATTATAATGTTAACTTTTCCTAATGGTTTTGTGAATATAAAGCTCTAAATACCCCGGGAACTTTGAAAGGAACATTAGAGGAACGTTATCTCTACATACAGAATTAATTTTAACAAATCTAGTTATCTTTTGTTCTTTATTGTTATAAAATATCTTTTCTAAATTTATATTAATTGCAACGTCCATCAGCTATATTTTAAATTATGTCTCATATTAGTAGAAACTGCGTAGAGATTTAGGTATCGTAATTTCAAAGAAAGTTTGAGAATATCTACGCTATTTGTTTAATTTTATGAGAATACTGCAACTATTTTTGTAACATACTCCTACCATATTTTAAAATTATACTGAAAATGAAATAAACATATTGAGTTAAAAAATATATGAAGATCTGATATTTAGTATTGAACTTATACCCGATGTTTCTTTTTTTTATTAACTAATTCACGGGATATTCAGATAAAATAACTCATTATTGATTTACAAAAAGTTGAGTTTTATGAGTCATTGAAGTGAAGTATGAAATTTTTTAGTTATCACTTTATTATCGGTAGAAAAATCTATAAGTTGCTAATTCAGTTACAAAGATTGCTAGTTATTTTACCCCCTTGCACAATATCGTCAATATGTTTTATGATAATGCCTAACAAACATCCCTGATTTTTTTGGGGAAAAAAAAAGAAAACTTACCCATGGAGTACATTAAAAAAAAAGAAAAAAAAAGAAACCTGAATCCAACAACTAATTCCTGTTTGATGACAAAGCACTATGTTTTCAGCCAAGTGCTAAGAACATTCCAATTCACAAATATTCCTCAGCATATTGTACCCTATACCCACGACAAATTTTTCACAACCAAATCTCCTTTTATTACCTGTACGTGGCTTACGGCACATCCGCGTTGCCCGCAAAGACGTCTAATTTTCATAATTGCTATTTGCACGTAAAAGAAACAAAAGCACTGTTAGAGGGGGAGTGGGAAAACAAACGACCGCTCTTCTCGCAATTTTCCAAACGTGAGAAAACGAACGTTCGAAAAAGGGCTGTAAAACCTTTCGCGCTTTCTCCATTAGTCCCAACGTTGCCAGACCCATGTCACGCCTGCCATAAACGGTGTCGTAAAACCCGTGAAAGAATTGCTGGAATACCAGAAGTGGATAGGCGATCATCACAGTCGGAGTCTATTCCAAGCCCGATTCTGGCAGAGCAGAGAAATCTCGATACGGGTTTGGAAAGTAGGAGCTAAGGTTAAGATTGAACGAGAAGTGCTTCCTATGGTTTAGTTTATATTCAAGGATGAAGTAACAAGAAGATCGTTTTTAAGGAGGGAAAGCAAATAGTGTCTGAAAAAGGACTAACACATTTGAAAAATGAATTAAAAAGACACAGATGACTATATAAATGTTTTGTTTGCTTCATTCTAGTTGGGAAACTATAAATAATTTTTTCTTAATTTTCAAAAATAGTCGCAAACTTCACCAACAGATGACGCTGTTAAATAAAAAAGCTGGTCTTAACATGTTGCTCCAATTATAAAATCTAGTTATCAAAATAACCATCATTCCCAGTAACAACGTTGTTGAATTCAAACATTGTTTTGTAGTTTTTGCAACACATGCCGACAGTTTTTGTTTTTCATTTAACAGCGCCATCTGTTGTTGAAATTTGTTACTATTTTTGAAAATTGATGAATAAAATTCTCTAGTTTCTCAAGAAGAATGTAGCAAACGTTAAGGATACCCTGTATTTGGCTTATTCTTTTGGCGTACTGAAAACCAAGTACACGCAATGTTTTGTTTATCTGAAGTATTTTTTTAATTAAGTAAAAATGTGTACTAAATAATAAGTCACAAATGTAGTCAAAAGGGCACATCATGGATAATCCTTGAAAATTTTTACCATTATCTCACTATTACAAAACAACGTTTACTAACAATTAATCTCAAGTTCATTACATTCCTTCATTTCCTCTCTGTGCTATATTGACAAAACCTGTAACTCAATTTCAAAGCACTTTTATACATTTTATTGAATGGTAACTTCATGATATCGAATCCTGGATATTATGGTTTCATGGAAAATTTGATCAGTTTTGGTGTCAATATGAACTTATTTTCGAATCTTCCAAGTTCACCAACCTATTTCAAATCAACTCATTTCAAGAAAGGATTCGCAGACCAAATGGTATAGAGGTTAGCGTGCTAGCTTCTAGACCGCTAGGTTGCGGGTTCGAGTCCCGTGTTAGGCATGGGTGTTTGTAAATGAATTTTGGCTTGTCTAATGACGAATGTTTTGGCGCATTATAGCCCTCGAGTAGCTGACGGAGCCAGATAATCTGAAAACAACCAACCAAATCAAGAAAGGATTCCACTATTTCCAAATCTGTGAGTTCTTCTTAATTCCATTTCAAATCATAACCTACTTATAAAATGGGTAAAGAAGGTTGCACCATCTTATTTTCAAATTTGGATCAACAAAAAAATATTTTTTGAAACAGTTTCCTTCTCGGACATAGTCCACATTTAAACGTGGAAATGATAGTTCCAAGACTATCTTTTCGACTATCGTGTTTCCCTAGGGGACTTGGTATGTCGAAGTCTGTTTGTCTTTGTTTCGTCAAAGAATTCGAAATTCTGCTGAAAGGCAAAGCAAAGAAGTGTTAGGTTTAAAATGAGCGTATAGGGGAAAGTGTATGTCCTAAAGTGGAGTTCTTTGGGATTTTAGTTTCTTCCTATTCTAGAGTAACGATAGGAAAGTTTAAAAGAAAACGATAAGCTATAAGAGGAATGAATTCAACGTATTAGTCTAGGAATGGAAAAAAATAATTCTACATTAGTTTTTGAAACAGTTCTATATAAAAAGACCAAATATGACTATGAATACAGTATAAACATTGAGGTCATGTAAACTTCATGAGTCTCGTAAACAAAAACAAATTTAGATGTAATTTGTCATATGCTCTTTGATTAGGATAGCAAGAAAAGGCATTGATGAAATATCTGTGTTTATTATTATTTGAGTTAAACGGTAAAAAAATTATGGAAATTTTTTTTTAAGAAAAATGTGTAGCTGTAAAATTTCGTCTTTTAAAAATAGAATTGCTGCTAATTTTGATCTAACGATAGTTAAAACAATTTTACCCGAATTTTTTAACGGGCTGTCTAACTGAATAAAAACTAACATGATAAAATTTAACCATTTATCAATTCATCTTCTAAAAAGTTAAAATTTAGATCGGACACTTGTTGAGCAGCTCAAAGGGACTTTGTAAGACAACTAGCCTTTTCCACATTTGACTAAAAAATAACCTTTCAAGATGCCAACTTTTTTTTACAGTTAAACTTAGACATATTAATGTAGTTAAAAAAGTAATAATGTTACCCTGCATATTTTATTAAGCAAAGGAAAATTACAAATTTCCAATTTGACACAGGGATACTGAAATGATGACTACCCGATTATGAACTAATACAACAATTTTAATTTAACACTGACATAACAGAAACCAGATTATGATGTAAATGGTGTTTTTGAGGTTTTAAATTGAGGGTTTTTACACAGTGTTGTATAGAATTAAAAATACTAACAATTTTTCTGGAGGTTTGATTTTGATTATTTCCAAAGACACTTTACTAATAATTAATTTCTCAGATCCTATTTTAAAGGAAATTCGGTAGAAAAAATCTTTTTTTTACACACTTAATAATTACGCGCAAAATTATTTTAAATTACGCGTTCAAATTCTGCTTCACATCATTATAAACATTTGATTTATTTTTATACTTTATGTACGAAATGAAAGATATAAACGAAATTGCAATCAACGAATTTTAATGAGCTTACCAAATTCTGAAGTCATATTCCTTAGCTTTTTTGTAATTTAAATTGTTATAAAGATCTAAACAATTATTATAGAGTAATATTGTATAATTTTTAATATTTTTATTATTTTAAAGCACAAATATATCTGCCATCTAAACATACTATTATTAAACAATTTTGCTCTACTTTTCCTAACAAATGTTCATATTCTTTATTTCGGAAATTGTGATTTTTTTTTTTTTTTTAAAACGCATTTACATTATTTTATTTGCATTCCAAACGAACATGAGTATTGGAAATTCTGTTTAAAAATTTATTTTAACGTATCTCAACAATTCATATTTATGCAATATATTTATATGTTTATATGTTTGTCTAGATTTTATTTAAATAAAGTAAGTAAAGCGATAAAAAAAAAAAAAAAAAAAAAAAATCTTTCAAATACTTTTTATGCCAACGCATTAGAAACTATAGAAATGCCAGAATTAGAATATATTTAAATATTATTTATTTTAAAACACTTCTTGCACATATAAAAACATAAAAAATAATTAAACACTTTTAATTTATTATATTAAAAGATAACACAGGATTGAAAACTGATAGCAAAGTTTTATTCATTCGAATTCATTATAGTTTCATTTAGAACTTTTAGTACTGAAGTTTTAAAAACTTGGTGGAAAAAACATCAAACCTTTACTCTTCGCGTTATGGAAATTTATGTTAAAAGCATATTAAAGCATTTTATACGAAGCATAGCCACACAAACAAACATTGCTTCTATATCTCAACGTGCTGAGACGTAATTTAATCAAGTTTAATGTAGGGTGTTTTAAATGAAATACTTGAAAGCAAGAATTAGGCCTTTCACTTAAAATATTCAGTGTAAGAAATAACATTTTCACTCTTGATTTTTAGCGAATAATTTGAAGAGAAGATATTGATCAAAAAGTTATACCGCACTGCGGGTGGAAAAGTGATCCAACTGCTTTATAATGTCAATAGCAGTTGGATCACTTTTCGATAAACGCAAAAGAGCATATTTTGATATTTCAACTTTTCTTCCTCATTCATTTTTATAATTAACTTACTATCTTTTTCTTTGTAATAATATATTTTATTGATTAAAATGAGTAATCGTACACGTGTTTATTTATAATGTCCTATGTTATGTAGCACAGCGGTATCGGCCAATGTCGGAAATAGGCATTCTGGGAAGATTGGCCACTTCAAAACCATCACAAAATATTTTTTTTTTATCCCTCCATCTCTTTTCTTATAAAAATATACTTCCATTTTAAAACTATGCAGCGACATTTCAAAACTTCCAGTGCATTTTACCTAGCTCTGGGTGAGATTGGCTAAGATCCATAGCAACGGCCAGCCTACAACGGTTCACATCGGGATTGGCCAGTGTTGAGCGATATTGACCAGCGGATTTGTGCTACTGGGGTAGTTTCTTTTAAAATAACATTATAGTTGCTCTTAAGTACATGTTTACGTTCCACATTCAGTATAGTGGTTAGCACATCAGACTACCACCCTGGTGGGTCTCGGTTCGAATCCGGGGTAAGACGTGGATGTCCTAAGTTAGGAGCAACGATGGCCTGTCCACTGGGTGCTCCTTTACAAATGGCATTCGCTACCGGCCTTGTAGTGGCCAAGTGACTACGATCACATTGCAAGTAATTTTAAGTACTTGGGCCCGCCATTAGAAAAAAAAATTACATGTTTACGACTAGTACGAGGAACAAAATACAAAATGAATTTTCACTCACCTACAGAACTATTTTCAAAACATGCAGTCGGCATCACCAACAAGATTTTTCCTGTTAGAATTGAATAAACCCACTACTCAACTAATTCGAGAAGTCCTGGCAATAACAAACATTCACTACTGACCCACTGGTGACTGGTCGACCTTCAAATGAACATCAAACATGCTTCACAATAGCGATCGTCAGTTGTGAGTAAAAGCTTCAAGGTTAAACTGTGTTATTAATTGGAAGATGCATCTATGGGGTATTTCAGTAATAGAATTATGCGATTAAAGTTTTAGGAATTAATGCAGTAGGTACTTAATAACAGTTATTAGCTGGATCTGGCAATATAATTATGTACTTATTCGCTGTGATGGTTTTAGAACTTTATTAAAACTGGAAATGAAATATAATGATGTTGGATTTTCGGGAAAGGTGCATGGTTTGTGAATGCATAAAGACTTATGGTATATTGTTAAGGTTTTAGTTTTCTATAAAGGGAAATAGCGAAGTGTAATATTTAAACATTTGTAAAAAAAATATAAATCTAGAAAATAATATAGCTGTTGAAAGAGATATAAGATGTTACATGTGAAAAGCAAAGCTAGGAACTAAAATTGTCTTAAATAATGTAAATGATCATTACTTTAGGAGATTCTGTGATCATGTTAATCTAATAAAAATGACGAAAACGAGTAACGAAATTTGTAATATATGAAAGAAAAAACTTTACGTAAGAAAAAAAGATCACACTTCCATTATTGATTCATTACATTTGATGGTTATTTAATAAATTGATATCTTTGCATTTAAATTATTTCTGAAGAGAAGATTTTGTTTCTCCAACGATATCCAATTTTTATATATCTATATAACTTTGAAATGACATTAAAATAGACGACATGTTATTTTATAAAATTGCTTCTTTCAATCTTCAAAACGACTTTTTGAGCAGAAAACAGAATATTTCTTATTTATTATGATCAAGTTAAAATGAGCGAACTGTTTTCGTATTAGAGTATCACCCGTTGAAGAAAAATAAGGTTATTATAAATTTATAATCACTGAAAAAGAAATTTAATATCTGTATTTTTATTGTATAACTTGTTTTTTTTTCTCTCTCTTTGAAGGTAATCGATACTGTAAAATAAAAAGAATTTCATTATTTTATACATTCACATTAATTGTAACGAAATTGTAATTTTGAAAATAATTTGAACGGAAATGTAATATTTGGTATTGCCCGTTTATCTACCATTTTTGTAGAAATAAAAGATGTTAGAGTGTAAAAAGTTAAAGTAATTTCCTACTTTTTTTCTCAAAAAGATGTACATCTAGCAATATATAGTTGTATTTTGTCATTCAGAAATTTTTTTTTATAATTATCATTGTTATAAATTTTATTCTGCGCTATTTTTTAAACATTTAAAGTATCAAATATATCAAATGGTTATTAAAAAAACATATTTATTGGCTTACGAATTATTTATACTTGTTGCCAATGCTCATTAAAAAGATCTAGGGATGCGACAATGTTTCGACTCAAAGTCCGATCTTAAATAGTCATGCAATTGTATGTTATGTTAATTTTGGCCGGTTTTCGATCCCTCACAGCTCAGCTTTTATTAAAGCTAGAACTTTTGCCATTGCTTTATCCGGATGAGTAGACACAAATTATTAACACCATAATTGTTAAAATTGAACAAGGAAACATTGTAAACAAATTCATTTGAAAATCGCCGAAGTTAACGGAATTTTGTGCTTCTGATTCTAGTGATTTTTCTGTCTGTGACCAAAACTTTAGCCAAGACTACAGTCAAAACAATTTGTTGAATTTTGGCCATTCTTTTTTACTCTTGTCAGAGTGATTATATAGAAGAAGTGCCTCTAGCATGGTTTGATGCGTAAGAGGGTTTGTACCCATCAGAAATAATACCGAAAGTTGGAAATTTCACCTAGGATAATGACTGATTAAAAACGGATCAATAGATTTTGAGTATTCATCTTTCTCAAGTGCCTTTGTTACCTTAGGTCGAACTATTAAACAAGTGTAATTAGAAATAAAAAAAATTACTAATTTTTTAATTAAATTGCATGATTTTCAAAGCTCTGGAAGTACGTGTTTTAACTTTGTTAGAAAACCACTTTCTATTTAAAATAAAGTTTTAACACATCAAATGGCCTGGTTGCTTTTGAAATACGTACCTTCTGATCACTAGTCTGCCATCTGAAGAACTGCACCAGTGGAAATTGCTTGAGTTTCACTCAGAATGATAACAAATCTCATATTTTTAAACTTAAGGCGAAAGTTCCTTTGAAATATTTTTTATACACTCAATTCCAAAAGTTAAGCACGGAAAAAAAAATAAAATTTCCGCAAGTCAATCTGAATTAAAGAAGCTGAAATTTGCTGCATATGTAGGAGGAAGTTGCAAATGTGTTAGGTAACAGCCAATCATGGTTTCGCGTAGAGAAATATGAAAAACAGGTAGTCGTATAAGAAACCGGCATTGTGAAGGGTTACAGGAGTTGAATGTAAGTGTTGATGAAAGTTGTTTAGAACACTCGTACTATTTGTTTTCAAGCTAGACGTGTTTCTATGGCTACCAGAAGACGAATGTAAGATTCTGAGCGCTGGCGGATGTCGGACGCATTGAAGCAGGACAGTCTATCACAGATGTTGCTCTTTTCTTCGGCGCTCATCATTCCGTCATTGAAACAATTTAAAACTAGCCAAATAGTTAAATATAGGGATGGAACGGATATCCGGCAAATATCCGATATCCGGCATATCCTGCTGATTTTTCAATATCCGAAACCCCGTCGGATATCCGATTTGAAATACCGGACATCCGATAATTTCATTCGAATATCCGGCTGTATATCCGACCACCAGGTATCCACAAGAAATAATTTTTTGAAAAAAATAATGATCTTTTTCGGACAAAAGGAACACCGAATCCTACACTTTTTTTTTTTCTATTTTTTTTTTCTTGGACATAAATTGCAGTCAAATTAGAAAACGAAAACAGAAAGAGGCGCCGTATTATTGACGCCGAGTTGATAAGCAAAAAACCATTCCTCCAATTATTTTCCATACACATCCTTCATACGTGTTTTGCAATATGTTCTTTTCATTCCAAGTTTATGATCTGATTAATTCCAGATGTTATATTTGAATGCTTCTCCGTAAAACTCGAACCAAAATACTAATAAATAGTACTTTTTTTCCATAACATAAGTCTTCCCACTTCCTCCTTTTTTTCTGACATTTGCTAGCGAGTAAAAAGCAATAAATAGCCAATGTGCAATCCTCAATGCTTTTTTTTGTTGTTCTATCGACGATAATACCCTACCCCTTTATGCTGTGAATGGTATGGTCTAATTTCTGATTTTTCATTGGCAGAAGTTGAAAGCTGGTATATTTTTTCTGACGTAAAATGAAGTATTGTAATTTTTAGGTCTTTAAAGCAGCGCCACAATGTGGAATTATATTTAGCTCTCTAGAATGCCTTGAATTTTAGTTTTCTCCAATTACAATCCAATTTATAATTTTTAATAATGGCTCATTTAAAATCACCCATTTGGAAGTATTTTAAAATTAATGGGAAATGACGAAAGCAAAGCCCTATGTGTTACTTGCTCCACAGAATCGTTTAAAAAATGTGCGCGGCAAAAGCCCAAAATCCTTTTCCACAAAACTCTTATGGAGCCATTTAATGAGTGTGCATAAGGAAATTCACCGAAGCTTTAAAGACTCACCAAATGCATCAAATATTGATTAACAAGAAAAAACAATTCATCAAAACAAGAAATGCACGCAGACAACATTGGAATCGAAATTAGGTAAATTCCTAGTTCACGTTTATGGGTTGGCGCACTTTTGAAAAGTTGGCGACAAAGCCAGAATGTCGCCAATTCGGAATTCCAATAAGAAAAAATTGAGAAACGAACCAGCTCCATTATTTGTGGTATAGAAAGGTTGAAGCCAAAGCACGTCAATATAAAAAATGGGGTTGCCAAATTTAGAACTGTATCGCCTACAAAACAGCGCCAAATCAGCTTGGCGATATTTTAACGTCAACTAGGAATAGATCCGAAATTATTTGTACCAAAATTGTGGAGTTTAGATGATCCTAAAGCAAAAGCCTTAACCACAAAAATATGTAAGTACTAATTTTGTTTGTTTATATTAAATATATATTTTAAATATGATATAACATAATGTTGATGAATTTTGGGTTCGAAATTTTTTAAGTTTATATTTAAAGACGGAATATTCCGATAGATCCAATTTAAGTTTTCTACGAGATTTCTTTAAATCCGTAATGTTTTAGGTGCATTACAAAAAAAAAAATAGACTTCAATTTCATAAAATATTTAAAATAAATCTTTTGTTATTAACAAATGCCTCCGGTATAATTTTGTAATCATTTATCAATTATAAACAATGCATGAAGTAAATTGAAAGTAGCTATATTTTGCACTTCAACATTGTAAAAAAAAATTTTAATATAATTTTAGGTGAGTTAATGGCTCTTGATGCTGAACCATTCTCCATTGTGAATAGAGAAGGCTTTGGTCAGTTATTAAAATACCTAGCGCCTCGTTATCCGCTTCCAAATAGAAATTATTTTCGTGATAAAGCCCTGCCAAAACTATATGAAAAACTAAATGTATCATTATTACAAGATATAAAATCAGCAACAAAGATCTCTTTCACTCATCAACTAAAGTTTAAATAAAAAAAATTAACTCACCCTAATAGCACAGGGATCTCCCTGGGAGGATGTGTGCTATTTGGGCAGTGGCGCGACAGCCCGTGTGGACTAAGGCCTGCTGGGCCCAGCTCAGCTTTCTCGACTGTGGCATTTGTGTGCCACATAGCAAATGTTTCAGTCAGATGGTCATTCTGACGCCGAACCCCAGTGTTTAGTTCCCAAGCATGCATGGTCCTCCTCAGTTTATTTCTTTCAGGTATAAACAGCTAAGTCAACCTTGCCCAGTCCGCGAATCAAACCATGGACCTGTGGCATGCAGTGCGGTGCGCTAACCACTAATTATAATTTACTTAATACTTCATATCATGACCATTTTTTTCGTATAGCACATCGTATAACTATCGTTTTTAGTATATAGACCGAATATCCGGCCGGATATCCGGCGAAATCCGTTTCGGATATCCGTATCCGGTAGACATGGTACCCCGGATATCCGAAATCCGGTATCCGGCAAAACTCACATCCGTTCCATCCCTAGTTAAATAGTTGTCCGAAAACAAATCGCGGATGTCGTAACCCTTGAACAACCGGCTATAGAGCCGGTCGTTCAAGGGTTAAGACATCCGCGGAAGATAGATGTATTGCTGTTGTAGCCAAGCTGAATAGAAAATCACCGTCCACACGTATGACATCTATGATTGCAGCGGTCTTTGGTAAGACGATATCTTCCACTACTGTTCGTCGAAGGCTACGCATGAATGGTCTGTAAGCCCGGGTATCACGAGTTTGTGCTTCTTTATGCTTCCAATCCAAAGGGACATGATTAAAGTGGTGCCACCAGCATGTAAATTGGATTGTGTTTGATTGGGGAAACTTCATGTTCACAGATGAGTCCAGATCTGCCATACAATCCGATGATAAGTGTGTAAGGGTCTGGAGGGAATAAGACACGTGCAATTAGCCCCAGAACATCACCGAATATCACGCATTCCGTGGTGGAAGAATCAGGGATTCAATTGGGATATCGCCCCATTGGCATATCTTCAAGCGAGGTTCTGTGACGGTTGTACGGTATTGAGATGAACTGTGATTACTGGACTCTGCGGTGGTTGATCACCTCGTAACAAGAATGATCACATGCTGTATACTTTGTATGCAAGTGAGAGGTGCTCATATACCCTATTAATGTCGGGGCATGTGTTTTTGTTGTTTGTTTTGAATTTAAACAACATTTTTTTAATGACAGAAAATATAACGTCATCTAATAATTTATATTTTTATCTCTATTTGTAATTCTTTGTTTTGTTTCATGAATAAACATTTAAACAACATTTTGTTAATGACAGACAATATGACGTCATCTAAAAATTTATATTTTTATCTCTATTTGTAATTCTTTGTTTTGTTTCACGAATAAACATAAAGCTACTTACTTGCAGCATTTCGTGTCAATCAAAGCAGTACTTGTCCATTTTTTCGCATTTTATCGCTCCGTGCTTAACTTTTGGAAGTGAATGTATCTAATTGTATCTAAAGTTGGGAATCTATATATTTAATAGGCAATACATTTTTTGGGGTTAGTCCGTCCGCCTAAACTGCTCAACCAATTTCAATGATCAAGGTGTCATTTTAAAGGAAATAAGCTGTAGATTTGCCAAAACGTGCCAAAATAATTTATTAACACTTTATTAATTAGTTAAATTTCAATATTTTTCATCATTAAGCTACTACAAAGCCTCAATGATTTTGAATATATGATTGGCAACATCCTTACGTATGTAAACAACAAACCGGCTGCTCGGGGGTTCAACCAACCAACCAACCGTTGCTAATTTTAAAGCTATCCTTACGTATGTAAACAACAAACCGTTGCTAATTTTAAAGCTCTTTTTAAACTCTTCGTTTCAAAGTTGATTTTTTTCTGTTTTTCTGAAGCATTTTTGTATTAGAGTAATTATTATTTTGAAGTATTTCTATTCAGAAAATGCTTCGCGTTGGACGTCGTTCTCTAACGGGGCGACTTATCAGAATAAATAAAAGATATTGGGACTTCAATGTTAGGGCATAGCTAAGGAAGTTTTAAGTCAGAATGTTGGCGGATAGTATATTTAACTTTCTATTATGAAACTTGCAATTTGGGTGTTTTCTCTATTAGGCCTTACATTAAATTTATAAAAATTTGGTTACATTTTTTATGGCTGGCAAACTTATTCGAGCGCAGCAAGATGTATTAACCACAAATTCGAGCGGAAAAGCCGCTCAATCCGAGCGCAGCGAAGCGTTTGGGGGTTGGCGAGCGTTAGCGAGCAGGGGGCGAAGCCCCCTAGTTCTCAATCATTATATATATTAAGCAAGTACTTATTACTTTCAATTACCTATACGTATGCATAGGGTAATAAAAGTATAGTATTCGGCAAAATAATATTTTCGATTTTTTTTTGGCATTTCTCCACGTTTTGGAAAATTCTGATATAAAAAAAGTGATCTAGAAAAAAGGTCTTTCTGTGTGTACGTGGGTCAATTTGTCCGTTAGTGGTCAGCATAACTAACGGACAAATTGACCTACGATGTTCAAATTTGGTGTGCTGCTTGGTGATGGTACAAGGACTTACCATTAAGGTTTTCATCAAAATCGCGTATGTGCGTAGAATAGCTGCCTTTGAAAAAATTGTTTTTCTGTAATTGCTAAAAAAAATGGCTCTAATGATTTTGTTCAAAATCGTTGTGGTAATGCATCTTAAGGTGCTCTAAACATCCCCAACTTCGAAATTCTATTAAAACTGCTTTAATGAAGAAAAAAGTTGAAAAACGAATGCCTTTAACACAGAGTTATCTTTCCTTGAGCCTACCTCATCAACTATTGTTTTTTATTCTCTGCTCAGTTTCACTTATTGATAATTTTTATATTATCCTTACTTATAAGTATATCGAAAAAATCATCAATTTGATGTAGTTTTTTTTTTTCTTTTCTAAAAAGACCCATACAAGAATTATAACAAAAAATATAGCCAAACTGGCTATTTTTACTAAATGAATAATGAAAATATAAATACTGTAGATGACCCAAATCCACGTCAGTATTATAGAGTAATTGAATGTTGTGCGATGTTCCACACCCCTAGTTTTATTAGTTTTGGTGGTACAACTTGATTCACATTTGCCCAGCATCTATAACAACCTAAAGTTTTGTATACGACACAAAGACAATTTAAATCTTGTTCTTGTCAAAAGCACCAGTGGTTTCATGTAATTGTGAAGGAATATCATTTTAGGTTTAACTCCTTTCAGAAAGTATTTTACAGTTGAAAAATGATCTCAATATTTTATTTGAAGCTAAATTTTTCTTTGCATAAAAATTAAAGTTCATGTATTTTTTATTGCTTACAATTACCTATATGCATACATAGGGTAATGAAAGTATAGTATTCTGTCCACAAAAAAAAAAAAAAAAAAAAAAAAAAAAAAAATGCATTTCTTCATGTTTTGGAACATCCTGATTTCAAAAAATTGCGAATGTGCGGGTTGGTGGTGGCACAAGGGCTTACCATTAAGGTTTTCGTATAAACCGTGCATGCGAATAAGGTAGCTGAAAAAATCATAGGGTAGTTGAAAATATCATATTTTTCAGTAATTACTAAAAATTGGCTCTAACAATTTTGATCAAAATCTCTGTCGAAATGATTTTGATAAAAATCGCCTCTGAGGGTGTTTTAAACATTCCTACCTCCGAAATTCCCATAAAAATACGATAAAAGCGTAAGAAGTTGAAACACGAGTGCCTGTAATACAGAGCTCTCTGCCCTTGAGAATTAACTATATTAACAATTATTAACTTGCCTAATATTAACGATCGAATTTGTTTGCAACCACAAGCAATTTTTTTTTGTTCATTTAAAAATTATTGTCAAAAATATCGCCAAACTGGGCATTTTTATTTAAGTGAATGAAACTAAGAAAATGGTAGGTAACACCATGTTAAATTTTACTGCAATGACTAATATTATATAGTGTAATTGAAAGTTGTGCGATGTTCCACACCCCTAGTTTATTATGTTATACATTTTATTATTACTTATTTCTTTAGTATTTAGTATTTGCATAATACTTAGTATGTAGTTTTGTGCTCAAGTTGAGACTAGTAGGTGCCTATTTTTAAATACGAATACTTTTTCTTGGTGTGGTAAGGACAATTCCTACTTGTAAGAAACAAACAGGATTTGGATTGCAAATCTAAATTTCTTCACAATATCATGATATTTACTATCCTTTTCAATACAAAGAGTAGTATGTGAATCTAACGTTGTTTTTGCTTACTCCATTTTGCGTTTAGAACGAAGGTATGATTTTACACGCTAAAACATCCATCGACCATATCTTACTCATATAAAACATAACAAACGCGACAAAAATAATTGATATCTCTCAAAAACAACTACCTGTAACAAAAAAACAACAAGAACAAAAAAAAACATGCCAAGTAAAATGATGAGCCAAAAAAATTTATGAAATCCAATGTTTGTCGCCAAGTGACTGCGATTAACTTATTTGGGGGTACTTGTAAACAATGAGCTAAATTGGGATTATGTTTAGGAACTCCCAGAGGCAATCAGTCCTCGGCAGGCTAGAGTTTTTATAGAATTAACATCAATTCAGCACAATGGGTGCAAAGTAGCTGAAACATATTAAATGAGAATATTTTGAAATAACTCTAGCCTGCCAAATACTGATTACCTATGATGGTTTCTTTCAATAATCATAATTTAGTTCTTTGGTGTACAAGTATCCCATAGAAGTTAATCACGGTCGCTTGGCAGCAAATATTGGATTTCAAAATTTTTTATGAATAACAATTTTACTTCGTGTTTTTTTACAACATCTAGTTTTTTTTGGGGGGGGATTGAGAAAACATCATTATTTCAATATCTAAGTGTATTATGTATTTTAGTATATTTTATAATACTCGCAAGACATTTTGTTTAAAACCTTCAACCGGAATATTTAAAACTTAACACCGTGTTATACAAACTATAAATTTGTCAACTATATTTTTACACCCCAAAAAACCTTATAAGAAAGAAAAAAAAAATCTTTAACTTATATGTGCATCTGGCCCATCTTATTAACAACTGTAACAAAAACCTATGAAATTACCATTCTTGTCTTCGATACAAATTTCGAAAACTCGATATGAAAAGTATATATCTATAAATTTTTATATCTATATATCCAATATTTATAACTAAATATAAATTATTTTGAAAAAGTTGACATAAAAAGTATATCAACACTTGCACAGCATTTTAAGGGATGTATTTTGAAAACATATTTGATCTAAAATGTCCTTCATGCCCTGAGATGTCAGGCAATAGATTTTTTTTTACTCTTGGATTCCTTAGAACCGTACCATCCAAGAATTCAGAAAAAAAAAAGGACCAGAAAACAGCGATATTGGGCATACGTGACCTATCGCTGGTCACCACATGCTGCCAACTCGAAGTAATACTTTATTATTTATTCTTGTTCTACGTCTGCTTTCTTTCAACGACAAGGGCTGCAAAGGATAAATGTTGAATGATACCCCGTTACCGGCAGGAAGTGAAATCACTTAACCTTTTATGTTTACTAGACGTTGTTTTTGAGGATTATCCATAAAACCCTTGCATCGGACTGTGTTGCTAAGGTTAAGGAGTGTTCAAGGTTTTACAAGAACAGCCTTTTAAGAGTGGAATTTTTTTACTGTGTGTTATGAACAAAATGAGCAGATCCTAGATTTGTTCATGGAATAGAAGTGAAGTGAATGACTGAACATTGTTTAATGTATATTTCCAGAATTAGATTTGTAGCTTCATATGTCTTTCAACCAAACGGTATAGTGGTTAGCGTGCTAGCTTCTAGACCGCGAGGTTACGGGTTCGAGTCCCATGTTAGGCATGGGTGTTTGTAAATGTATGTTGACTTGTCTAATGACGAATGTTTCTGCGCATTATAGCCCTCGTGTTGCTGACGGAGCCAGATAATCTGAAAACAACAACCATATAGTTTTTACAGTGTTTATGATAGGTAACTGATTATCTTTTGCAGTGTTGTGTTTGTGTTTTTACTTTCAATTACTCTTATGTAATGAAATTATTTTTTTCTGGTCAAAAATTTTTTCCGTTTTTTTTTCTCAATTTATTTTTGCATTCTTCATGTTTTGGAACATCATGACTTCAAAACAATGGTCTTCAAAAATGTCTCTCTGTGTGTACTCTTCCCTTGAGCATCGTTTATCAACGACAGTTTTCTCCTCTCATCTGATTCACTTACAAGAAAGAATAAAGTAAGAATTATCGAAAGTATATCGGCTAAATCGCCATTTTGGCGGTGTTTTTTCTTCTTTTTTCTAAAAACCTATATAAGAATTGTCGTCAAAAACATATCGCCAAACTGAAAATTTTTCCTAAATGAATGATAAAAATATGAAACGGTAAATAACATCAAACTACGTCAGTATTATTGTGTAATTGTGTTTTAAATGTTTTAAATGGTATAACAATATTTGTGAAGTCATCGATAAATACTGCATAAAATAATTTAGAAACGTATTTCCTATCAACAGACAGTCGCTTTTAATGTGATTTTTCACTTTTAATGTAAATTGGATGTATAACTATAAAAAAATATTGATTATTTTTAAAGATAACTACGCAAATTTATTTTTACTTAGAAGTAAATACGAACATCAAGAAACAAAATAAATCGAAACTTAAATTAAATTGTTAGCATATTATTCTTTAAGCAAAGATAAAGGATAATTTATTCTTTTGCTGTTTTGATAATAAGATAATTATATTATATTTTATACAAGCCTATAATTTGGAAAAGTAATTTACTTTAATTTAAAATATTTCCACTAAATTAATGTAAAATTATTTATTCCCAAGTTAAAAATATAATTATTCTGTTTTAACAAAATCCTTTGCTTTCATTTAAAAAAAGACAGACATAAATTCTTAATATGCGATCCTTTAATGAAAAGCAGTTTTTGTATAGTAATTTATGTCAGTTTTAGCTGCTGTTTAGCGATAATAAAATGATGACATTGGATTTTCAACAAGAAATAGTTAATACAATTTGCAGTTTTTAGAATTTATATACATGCAATAATAACCATGACGTAAACTTTCTTTTTTTAGTTATTTATATTAACTTCGATTTTCTGTGGGGCTGGGTACGTTGATGGCAGGCAAATCTGCGGAGGTTTAATTAATACCCTTGTCGTCATCCAATCGGACTGAAACTTGAATTATAGATTGGATGTCGATGACAATGCATTTTATAAAATTTTGGCAGCTGTCACTGTCACTAAAAGGTCGCGTTTATGAACACTAATAAACTAATTTGGAGGTATCCAATTGCTCTGAAATAACATTTAACCGATCACTGATGAAACTCTTTTCTGTCAGTAAAATTGTTTACACAAACAAACAAACAAACAAACAAACAAACAAACAAACAAACAAACAAACAAACAAACAAACAAACAAACAAACAAACAAACAAACAAACAAACAAATTGTTTGAATCAGAATAAATAAAATGTATTTGGATGTGAGGGCATAAATTCCCATTAATATTTAATGAATAAATTTTGAAAAGTAATTTACCAGATATATTGTTGATAGAGATGTTTTTAATATTTAAAATTAGATTCCAACACCAAGCACAAGCTGACAACAGAAACGTCGCTTTGTTTATGAACATAAAAATTGACAATGCATGTCAAGGATTTGTTTTAAAAAAAGCTTTTAATGGATTGTATTATTATCACTTTTAATCAACGATTTTATTAGTGATGATTCAAATGAACAAATTCCTTTGATTTATATTATAAAATATTTCAGAAAAATTTTGCTCTCCTTTTCATATTACTAAAAGCTTAAAAATTGGACATATATAATATGGAAAAATATTTTTTATTTTACACTCCATACTCCAATTTATTTGGAAAGCAGGCTCCCAGTGCAAACTTGGATCCCACAGAACAAATGTCTTATTTTTAATTTTAGGTTGCTGATTCAATTCCAAAAAGAAATTCTCCATCCAATCAGAAGCCTCCGAAGGGAACAGTTAGTTGAAACTTTAAATCCGGAACATAAGTATTAAATCAAGAGAAAATATAGGAGAAGTTCTGTTGGATACAGGAAAACAGTGCGTTACTTTAGCAGTGTTTTATTATTTTTTTACACTTCACCTTAATCTCCTGCGTCCTTCAAATGTTCTTTTGGAAAGGTATACTTATTCTTTACGAGTAGAATCTTGAAATTGGAACTCGTATCCTTAGTTTATAATTTTTTTTACAACGGAAAGCCATTTGGCTTGAAAATGATATTTGAGCTCTTAAGACATGTTTGGTCAGTTCTTTTTTTATTAAAAATCATGAGGGACAGTACTCCTTCGAAAAAAAGGGAAACTACTGTCCATCTTAAACTTTCAAGCAGATCTATTGTATAAAAAAACTCCCTGTAGGTATCCACATTCGATAATCGAAAATTTCATCGAAGGAGCAGATGAAATGTAACGGGAATTGCTGCTTCAAGAAATTGAATCCTTTTTTTTTTTTTTATTCATTCGAGTGTTACTCTAGCCATAGATTTCTTGAGACCGTAACTAATTTTTTTCGTAAATAAGTTTCAACTGGACGCTTAGAATTTTTATTTTTCTACCACAACTACCTTACAAATATATTGGCCTCATGTATACATTACCGGCAATGTCTGAAACGAGAGCATTTTCTAATAATACTTAGGCATTTTATAAAATACTGGACGTTTATAGGAAAAGTACAAAATATAAGAATTATAATATAATTCTCCAAGACATTGTATATGTTATAGTTAAAGTATGAAACGCCGGTATTGTATGGAATGCCTGTCTTTTTTTGGCAAAGTAGAAAACGTGGAAATTATTATATACTTTCCCTAGGCACTATACAGAATGACAAATGCTATTTAGGCGAAGTACGGAAACATTACTTTTATTTATATCGTTTGTGATGTTGAGCTTGAAACTATCCTATAGCAATAAATATCAGAATTACATTTTGGTGGCCGTTTGGCCTCCAAACCTTTAGAATACACCTTACTTTTTAGAGTTTTACAAGTACAAACTCATTAAAAAAAGTGATTTTGAGGGTGAGATGTCACAAACGACTGCCCGGAAAAGGTAGGAGTGGTAGGGGTATTTTTTTAGGTTTAATTGACCATAAGGCCAATAAACTAGGTTATACTTCTTCTTTTTAGGGTGCGAAGCATGCGCACACCTTACATTTTAGAGTTTTTAGCAATTGATTAAAAATATAAATATTGTAGAAGGGTTAAAATATATTTATAAGTGCTCGTTAAAAGTCACGTGCCACGTGATATTCGAAATGAATCAGAGATGTATTTCAGATTTTACAGGTTTCTCATTTAGAGTTCTATAGAATGCCTAGGAGATGTGTGAAATGTGAATCGTTTCATACATTGTGGACTAGTTTTTTGGCATTATAAACAAATAGCTGAATACCCGTTCTTCGCAATGAAATTTTAACATGTGCAATATTTAAGCTAGCTGTGAGGCCTCGCACTGCTGAAATCCGCCATTGGAGTGCAGGTCCCAATTTTTGGCACTTTATTCGCAGGAAGGTTCATCACTACGCAAATTCGAGCTCGCTTCGTTCGTTGAAAAGTTCATTGACACATAAGCACAGGCTTACTTCACTTGTTGAAAGGTTCATTACTATGCAAACCTAGACTAGCTTCGCTCGCTGAAAAGTTAATTGCTGCGCATAAGCTCGCTTCACTCACCAAAATCTAATTGCTACGTAATGCCTTAATAGAGAAACCAAAAAATTCCCTTAAATATCTCCTTTATACAATAATACAACACCCCTTTAAGATTATTTTAACACGTGTTAGTGGAAAGCAAAATTGGAAAGCCAAAACTACTTATTTAAAAACTTTCAGAGCTCTATGCCTATTAGAAGGCATTTTTTTGTGAAAATATTAATTAAAAAGCAAATTAAAATTTTAACATTCTTTTCGTCAAAAGTCTAATTAGAAGGTCAAAACTATTTGTATTAGAAATTTCAGAACTGTAGCCCAATTAGAAATAGTTTTGTAAAATATTTGCAATAGTTAAAAAAAATTAATTAAAAAACAAATAAAATTTAAAAGTTCTGTTTTTCAAAAGTCCAATTAGAAGAGCATAACTACTTATGTTGGAAATTTCAAAGCTGTTTCTCTATTTTAAGTCACTTTGTAAAAAAAAAAAATTAATTAAAAAAGAACTAATTAAAATTTTAACATTCTCTTTGACATGTATACAATTAGAAGGCCAAAACTACTTATGCTGAAAATGTCAGAGCTCTACTCCAATATTAAGTAGGCTTCTATAGATCCCCCCCCCCCCCCACACACACACAGCTTGTTTTATTATTATAGATTGCTAGGCAATGGCTTTCTATAGAATGACGGATTTCATACATTTCCTATAACATATGTAATAAGTAGGCAATCTATATTATGTCAACAATGATTTGCACGAACTTCTATAGCCTTATGCATTAATTCTCTTCTATTTATAGATTCTTGAATCTTGAACTGAACTCTTTAAACAAGGAAAAGGCTACACTTTGTTTACATGACTTTATAAGTTTAATAAAGACACACAAATACTTCTAATTTTTCTAACTTCTCAGCCTGCGACTTTCTCATGCCTTCTTTCAAATCCAGACCATTCTTGCGAGTCCCTTCCCCCCCCCTATCAAGGGCTTCCAACTCTTCTCCTGGATCGTTCTTTTTTGCTTTTGGTCTTTAGTTGGTGAACGAACCTTTTAATATCCAATGGTACTTAGGTAAATTAAGAAAAATGGTCATGATAAGGCTATTACCATGTATCACCATATTTACTTACTTGACTTCTTCTCCAACACTATCCAAGTAGCACACCCGTATTGGCCAATGTTCGAAACAGGGGTTGAAGATTGGCCTAATCTGGTCAAAAACAACATCGTTCCATAATAAACGATTGAATATATATATATATATGCTTTCCGTCCTTTCTTATAAATGAAATACTTCAATTTTTTAAAACTGTACAGCAACATTTCGAAATTTCCAGAATATTTTATCTGACATAGGATGAGGGTAAGAGGGAGAGCAATATTTGTAACAGAGGTCGGTTTTCGACCTTCCACATCAGGATCGATCAATGTCAAGTGATATTGGGCCTGCATTGTTGTGTTACTGGGGTACATATTTCTCTTTCATTTACATTCGGAACAGTATAGTACTAACTTTTTATTGAACAAATTTAAGTATTTTGACGCTACTATCCTCAAAATGCAAATGGCAAATTCTGGGCCCAAGCAGAGCATCAAAAGTCCCGTGATATTTTAAGCGAATCATAGTATTTTTTACAATTTATATTAGTTATTTATCATTCTCTAGAATGCCTGGGAAATGTGTGAAATATTAATTTTAGTACTTTGTCTAAAATCACATGCCATTCTATATACATATATATGAGATATATAAGTCTAACATGCAAGTATATATGAGACATATCAGTAACATATATATGAGATTCAATATTCCATACTTCAAGAGATAACATTTGAAAATGAAGTTCAAATTATTAAAACGTATTTTCAAATTATTAAAACGTATAAGACATTGTACTATTATTTGCTAGACATTATCGCTTTAAAAGATAATGCGCTAGACAATATATGATGTGTTTACATTATTCATTTAGAATTAGTAACTGGGTAGCTATAATTAAATTTCACCTGCTAAGAATTGTTTAGGGTATGTTGTTTGGGAAGGATATCTGGAGACAAAATTAAACTACAGTTTAAATTTTCGTCACTAGAGGGGAAAATGATACTTTAAAGGGCTAAAATGGAAGTTAACTTGAAAGGACGGACCTTATCAGCAAAGTTGAGAATGAAGTTGACCAAATCGAAAACAATTTAGTAAGGTTTTAAATATCTGCCATCCAGTTGTTGGCGTTAACCCGCTACTAGAAAAAAATGGTAAAACCCGCCATAAGAAAAATTTGAATTATATTTACATTAGTTATCTTTTAATTTTTTTTTTAATTTCTATAGATAATTACAAAAGATTATTACTTTCAATAGTGTAGGGTAATGGAAATTTCGCTAGTGGGAAATTATCATTATTATTATTATTATTATTTTTTTTTTTTACATTTCTACATATTTTTAAACACATCCTGAGTTCAAAAAAGTACTCCAGGAATAACGTCCGTGTGCCTGTCTGTGGTCAGCATAACTATCAAAGGGATTCACCTACGATGTTCAATTTTCTTATACTTATTAGTGGTGGTCTAGGGACCACTTGTTATTGAGATTTCTTCAAAATAGTGCAAGCGCATAAGGCAGCTGCTAATGAAAAATTTATGTTCATCAGAATTTGTCAAACAACTCTAATGACTTGTATCAAAATCACTGTGGCAACATCTTTCAAAGTGTTTTAAAAGTCCTCACTCCCGAAATTTGGGTAAAAATGTCATTAATGGCGTAAAATATGGAAAACGAATGGCTTTTAGCATAGAGTTTTCTTTTCTTGAGCATTGCCTGTCAGTGATTGTTCTTTCTTTTATTTACACGAAAGAAGTAATGCACTATTACCAGGTAAAGGAAGTTTATTCTTTTTTGACAATAATAATTATCTCCTAAAATGTAGTCAAACTGGTAATTTTTAAAAAAATTAAGGAATATATGTCAATTCATGTCACATTTAAATTCAGCGACGTTGAAAGTTGTGTGATGTAACACACCCTTTGTTTTAAGGTATAATTTTTTCTCATTTTCTCAGCAGTACGTACACACCTTTATTTCATAAACAACGGATAATTTCAACTGGGTTCCAGACTGCTCTAAACAGCGTCATTTTGATTAAGGCTATCCTGTTAACTTTTTATCAGCATATTTTCACTCACCACTTCACAATAATCTCTAAATTTTTTGTGATTCCCATGTGAAAAAATATATTTCTTTCAACTCTCCAATGAAAGAAAATTGTAGAATTTTACAGTTAATGAAAGATTTCATTCCAAAGAAACGAGGGATTTAATAAATAAGTGGAAACTTCATCATGAAAGCGTGCGACTGAAAGTCTAGCCAACACACTTATTTTTTTTTCTTCCGAAAAAAGATATCACGAGCTCCTTCCCATTTTTTTTGGCCACCCTATAGAAAAACCATGTTTATGAGACTATTTAAATTACGAAAATTATAAAAAAATATACCTTACAGGTTCTGAAAAAAAAAAAAAAAATTAAAAAGTGACCATCTCAAGCTCCACGTTGGATACTTAAGCAGTAAATAGTTTAAACAAGTTTTACGATACGTGCTCACTGATCAAGAAATATAAATCAAAGAAAAACATTTGAAACGATTCATACTTTGTAAATTAACATAGTAGCATGTTAGTGGTAAAGATTTTTGGAATAATAATAACAACAATAACAACAATAATAATAATAATAATAATAATAATAATAATAATAATTATAAAAAAAAAACTTGGAAAGATACACTTCAAGGAATATTTTAAAGACATTTTTAAATTCAATAAAATAAAATATTGAGACTTATATAAAAAAATTAAGCTTAGCATAATTCAAGTAATTTTATGTCCAAAAGCACTTTTTTTTACAAAATTCCCACTCAAACTCATTCCCTCTTTCTTCTCATCCCACATTGTTACAACTAATGTAGAACACCTAATTCGACCCCTGAACATTTAACCGTTAGACATGCACAACAAAGTTCAATCATAATAAAAACATGCAACCTTCTCACTTTCATCTATATCTAGAGCAAAAAGATTTTCCAAAGCAATATCTTTTTTTGCCTTTGTGTTCGATGTCATTAACTGCAACACTTTCGAATGTTGTAACTTTTAGCACTTTATTTTACCGATTTCTCAATATATATCATACTCTCATCATTTCATACTCTCAAAACATTACCTAGTCAATACACTCCACTGCATCGTTTCGAATAATTTATTATGGAACATCTGATCTTTAATCAATCTAATCTGGTTGACCTTAGCAGATAAAATAATATAACCCGTAATTATTTTTCCCCGATTTTGGCAACCGGAAAGTGTTTTTTCAATGATCGGTTAAATGTTATTTCAGCACGATTGGATGACGACAAGTTGGTTTATTAGTATTCCTTAAAAGAGACGTTTTAGTGATAATGACAACTGCCAAAATTTGATATAAGGCATTGTCATTGACATCGAATTTCTCTGCCAAGTTTCAGCCCAATTGGATGACACAAAGGGGGTTAATTAGACTCCCGCAGATTTCACACATAAGCACACAAAATCGAAGTTAATATAAAGGATTTAAAAAATACACGATTTTCAAGGATGGATGTAGGAATATGTTTTCCCGCAATAATTGAAACAATGAAAAAATTATACTACACTGTAGAGGGGTAAGCTTGACGTCCACTGTCGCTAAGCAGAGCAGATCAGAGCGGAGTGGATTAGAGCCATTTACAAGGCTGTCAACGTCCATTATAGCTCGAGATTCGTGCTATAGTAGACATTGGCAGCCTTGTAATTGGCTCTAATCCACTACGCTCTGATCTGCCATGCTCTGCTTAGCAATAGTGGACGCCAAGCTTTACTCTTCCTTTAGATGGGTACCAGATGTGCTTGTCTTTTTTGATATTTGAACCAATTTTCAGTCTTGTGACTGTGGGACTTTCGAGTATCCTTCGTTAGGAACGTTTGACCCCTGAAAGTTGGTTAATCAAGATCGGAATAGCTAACTTTTTCTATGTTTGTTCATTTTGACATTTGTACCAATTTTCGTGGTTGTGACTATACAGGAAGTGGGAGAATTAGTGATGAGTGATGGCTTTGCATTTTATAAATAGAGATTTGAAGATTGATAGTTTGGAGGAATTATCACGGTGATTTGCCAATTTTTTATCTCGTACCCGTCAAAAGGAAGAAACTAGAGGTAGTATGTGAAACAAATTTTATTTTGTAAAACTATTTTAGTCTCGTTTCCTAATAACTCCCGGATGAAAGTTACTATTAGTTACAGAATGATTTAATTTTTAAACAAATTTTCATGTGCAGGTTTCATAGTTAAGAAACTATATTTATCTTTCAGAATTTGTTTTAGTTTTCCACGGATAAGTTAAGGGTTATAAAATAAAATCATTTAGAATTAAAAAAAAAATATTCCTCGTACGACAAAAAAAGTTGTTGCATAGTGGCTACAGAAACTGGAAAAAGAATCTCCTTAGCTCAAAAAGCTTTCCATAGTATGTCAACACTTTGACTGCTTACTATAGGAATGATTTTTAGAACCAATTTTCCTTTATGCTCCAAAAAGGACAAATTAAATTAAGTTTACAATAAAATTAAATTGACATTAAGATGTTCTAAAAAATCAAACGCCAAATGCCCACGTCAATTTTCGAAATGTTGAAGTGACACCAAAAATAAAATAAATTAGTCTTCGTAAAACCAACTTGAATATTCTCCTTAATCAGTTATAATTAGATCTGAATTTTTTATTTCATAGTTATGAATATGCAGATAACATATATTTTTTTCAGAAAAAATTGTATTAAATTTATAACGTTATGTGAGATTAATTTGCAGCTTTTTTTCTTTTCTTAATATCACTCACGTATATATTTTTAAATTATTTCTGAAATAATTGCCTACAACTATATTTCATGGGCAAGAAATAGTTTTTACACTGAGTTATTATCACAAATAATCCGATACAGCAATGCAACACCGATAGAGTATAAAGCACATCTCTATGTTTCTATGAGAAAGTAATTCGCACCTTCTAAATAATAAGGGGAAGGTCTTCGGTACGAGAAAAGCCACGCTTCAACTATTCTTCCTCCGCAAAGATGACAATCTCCAATATTAATGTATCTCTTTGCCTCTCCAATCACTTACTTGCAGACCAGTTTGAAGAAGTGTCCGGTTCTTCACTTATTGGAATGGCATTACGCCACAGTGATCTTATATAGAATCATCGATGAATAAATATCATCCAACAAGTATTTGTCTTTATAATTTGATTTGAGGTTTGGAAAATAACTCAGATGGTACACGATGCTCGTTTCCAGCAGAATACAAGAGACTAAGTTTTTGAATAAAAATGACTCGTATTTTATTTCAATTTCTGAATTAAATCAATTTAAACGTTTGGACTACGTCAAATAAACTGACGTATTAAAGGTATGATGGGATATATATATACATATATATTTAATAAATAGTACATTATGCAATTATTATTCATATTTAAGGGAATGATTTTCTGGTTGTAATGGTGAATTTCTGCCGCAAGAATACTTATGATGCTTATTATTACGCCAGACATCATTAAAGATTTGTATGAATATAGAAGTACCTTTCAGGGTATTTTTCCAAGTAGAAATTACTCAGCATTTGTTATAGCTAGCATGATTAATTTGGATATTATACAAAATAAACGGTTATTATGCATAATAACCAGGTTATTAACAATTATATTATTATGTATAATAACCAATTATTATCTATTATAACAATTTATTATGAATAATATCAAAATTAATCATATTAGCTATTAATATATAGAATAGGAAAAAATAAGAAAATTATCGATAATAATAGTTGGATTTAGTTACATTAGAAATAGGCACGTAATCACATAGAGTTATGTGTATTGTTATCATTCTATATACTTCAACTGACTTGTACTTTTGCAAGAAGAAACGTTTTCGAGAAGAATTAATTGAAGCTTTGATTATAAAAATATTTTTTTTAAACAGTAGGTTGGTTTGTACGCTCAGCTACTTATTTCCATGCACAATTACGGTTAATCAGGCCTCTACCTACAGCTTAACGTGGATTATAAACTCCAACGAATATCCATGACTAATCATTTATTCGTACAAGGCATATTTGGCATCACGCGGTCACTTTTATTCATCAATGAAAGCTTTAAGAGATGATTTTTTAATGATTACTTTTAGGTTTTACATGTTCATTCATTCTTCCAGAAACATTTAGTAAATAGTTTACGACCAAGAATACACAGAAAAAAAAATCTTATTTAAAAAGTTTTTATATAAGTATTAAAATATTTCCTCTGACTGTAGCATCTCACCACAAACGGAAAATCTACGCATAAGGTAAATTAAAATACCCAATCCTTCACGATGAATACTTATTTTTTTAAACAATTTTTTCAGTATGATTTGTTGAATGACATTCAATTGTTGACTGAAGATGAAGGGCACAAAAATCCTGAGCAAGTTCCACTCAAGAGAAAAAAAAAAAAGAAAAAAAAATTGAGAAAACCGAGAAGGGAAGAAATGGAAGTGAGAAACGATGTTGAAATTCGAGCAGATCTATTTCATTTTTTTTTAAAAACTCGTGCCCCTTTTATTTTTTGGAGATGGAAGGTTTTGTAGGGCTGTAGATTTTTGGTAGCATTCTCCTTTTCCGGTGAGGAAGTGGCTGAAAAATGATAGCCGTGCGGATGCTGTGAAATTCAGTTTGGCAATTCTTTTTCTGGGCCAATGATGTTTTCTTTACAGTGAAACTTCTCCAATGAATAAGGAAAGGAGAGGGTTTCTTTCTCAAGATGAAGTTTAAAGTACTTGTTTAAAAGGAATATACGATAGATTCTTTTAAATAATATAAAATAAATTTGCGTTGTGTACTTATTGAAATATTAGATATGATATATAAGAGAAAAAATAACATAACTTATAAAAACAGAGTTTTCAAGAAATCCTCTATATACATTGTACATTTTTATATTCATTAACACTGCACCGTTTTCAAAAACCTTTCTATCAGCAAAATATGCGACATTTACGTTTCAAAACTTATTTATTAAAAATGAACGTGAATTTATGCTCTCACATCCAAATATCATTTATTTATTTTGATTAAAGTAATTTTATTATTTATTTATTAAAAAAATAATTTGGCAACAGGAAAGAGTTTGAACACTAATTAGTTCAATGCTAGTTTAACGCGATTGGATGACGGCAAGTTGGTTTATTAGAATTCCGTAAAAGCGACCTTTAAGTGACAGTAACAGTTCCAAAATTTGATAGAATGCATTATCATCGACATCGAATCTATCTACCAAATTTCAGCCCGATTGGATGAGGCATGGGGTTTAATTACGACTCCGCAGAATCTGGCCCCATAGACATACATACATACAAACAAATCGAAGTTAATATAAATGATTTAAAAACATTTTTCCGTTTTTTCCGCTAGTAAATTATTTATGTATTAAATTATAATCCTACTAACTAGTAAATATTCAAAATATTGAACAACTCTTTATTTTACCTTTAAAAATACATAAGTTTCTTTCTTATTAACATTTCTTGGTGAAAAGTATCACGGTAGAACAAATCGAAGTTAATATAAATGATTTAAAAACATTTCTCCCGTATTTTCCGCTAATAAATTATTTATATATTAAATTATAATCCTACTTACTAGTAAATATTCAAAATATTAAACAACTCTTTATTTTAACTTCACAAATCCATAAGTTTCTTTCTTATTAACATTTCTAGGTGAATGTATCACGGTAAAACAAATCGAAGTTAATATAAATGATTTGAAAATATTTCTCCGTTTTTTCCCCGTGAGTTTTAAATCAGATTTATGAAAAGTGCAGGTATCAGATTCTTTTAGACGCGTTAACTTTGGTACTTAAACAGCTAAGTTCGAATAATCTAATAATGACATAGATAAAGGCTTGGATATTATAACCATTAAACTAATTTCTTTGAATTAGATAGAAATTAGTAGACAAAAATAACTATCAGAAAAAAGTATCACGGTTTAAATTTCTGCGCTTTAAATAAAGCTTGGGAGAGGACGTATTTTCAAACGTGTAGTCGTTTTCTGTTAAATTATCTAAAATAAAATACGTTATAAGTAGAATAACGATACTGCTAATGACACACAATCACTGTTTATATACACTGTTTATATATATTATGAAATTCATATGATGCGTATTCATTTATTAAAATATATCTTTACATATACTTTTTAAAATGATGATTTATCCTTTGCGTGCATGTGATTTTACTACATAAATATTTTGAAATTTTAATATCAGACACAGATTAGCGAATGTTTACAATGATTATGCAAATAGTTATTATGTACTTCTCAATGTTTGTTTAGAATGAATTTTGAGAAATCTAATTGAAACAAGATGTCTCTGGAGATTTCCCATTGTATTGAATTAGATATTTAAGTATAGTGATTATGCGTAATAACTAATAAATTATTTATATATTAAATTATAATCCTTCTAACTAGTAAATATTCAAAATATCAAACAACTCTTTATTTTACCTTTAAAAGTCCGTAAGTTTCTTTCTTATTAACATTTCTCGGTGAAAATATTTTTTTGAGTATTTGAATTTTCAACACATATAACAAGCTTGTCACATATTTTTACGAGACTGGAGACATAAACGCGATCTATTTTTCGATGAGTGAGTGATTCGAGCATAAAAATATCTAGAGCATAGAAAATATCTTTATGGAGT